>JAGTXR010000147.1:0-600000 GCA_022606575.1 Glossosoma conforme
TGAGTCGTGGAACGAATTGTCTGGCAATGAAATGCGGCTGAACCAACGGGAATCATTGAAAAAATGATTTTAAAGTGACGCACCAGAAGAAATGTCTTTTTTTTCCGCCTTACCTAAAATTATATAAATCAATATTTGTGTTTATAAATAAAAAATAAACAGGAATGGGACAATGCGTTCCTATATACGTGGGTGAGATCCATTACGCACGGCTGCCAAGTCAAGACTGAGCTCCGCAGGCAGCTCGCTAGAGAAGGTATTCGGAGTGGGAGAACCAAGGTACACTACAGAATCGCTGGATCCACCATAACAGCGCTTTTAAGGACTGTAGCGCCATGGGAAACTTATTTTACGGTTCACCCTCGTAGTTCAAACCGAGTTTAGATGAAACTCAAACAAGTTATTGCGGCCATGTCAACGAAGGTTTTCGTGTAAAAACGGAGATGGAATGGCATGGGAACGGGACGAAAACGGGACGGGAACGGTACGGAAACTGGACGGAAGCCAGGAGAGGTACAAGCCTATGCAATCCAATATCATTTAACCGATTGCGATGAAACTTACTTGAGTTATTGTGTGCGTGCCCGCGATAGTTTTCGACGTTTCAAATGTAAAAGTAAACAAAATCACTTTTAAAAACATAATGCAAATCAACGCATGTCCGGGTACACATCAAGGTAGCAATCGCTTTTTATCATTCGTTCCTCACGAAAAAAAAACCAAAAAAGTTAAAAAAAAAACAGCCTTCTGCAATGGTTGCCTTAAGCTACCTGGTTGGTAAAAAAACTATATTACTTTTCGAACAACCTAATGTTGTATAGTATATATGTGCAGTGCATGTACTACTTATACTAATGCCTCAGTGTCTAGACTAGCCAAAAGAGAATTTCGCTATAGGAATCATAACGATGCGAATATCTTTATCTTGATTATTTCTTATGTAAATATTCTTATAATGGGCCCGCCATCTAACGTTTTTTTTCAACTAGTGCTTATTTCGTGAATGGTAACACTTAGGTCATGTCTGATTTGACAGATAATTAGTTTTATCCTTCCGCTGAACGAATATGGTTGTGTATACGCTTGAACAACGCTGGGAAATATTGCGTCATTACTTTGAAAATCAGGCCATTTTTCTTCGAAAATGAGCAAGGAGTGGCCGTTACAGTCAATGGCGATCGTTATCGGGCCATTTTTGTTCACAAAAATTGAAGAGGAGGATATTGGCAACATTTGGTTTCAACAGGACGGCGCTACGTGCCACACAGCCGAAGCTACACTCGATGTTTTGCGCCCCATTTAAAAAAAAAAAAGTTATTTGGCGGACCCTTTACATATGTATATTTACTGGCGGGTCAACGTCTGTAGCACGTCGTGAGCGCGGCTCTAGTTAGATCACATTTTGAACAACATTGGACCCTTGACCAAAATTTGGATGGTTTACCGGAAGTTGCTTTCTACGCATTGATATCAACTCGGTATATTATTTTTTTCTTCTGAATTTTTGCGTATTTTGTTGTCTCCGTAGCACCTGCACACAACCAGGGGTGGAATATATGGAGGTCCCTTAACAGACTTGGGACCGGAGTATGCAAGACGAGGATACAAATGAAAGCCTGGCAGTTTTACAGCGGGCTGACTGAATGTGACTGCGGTGTGGAGCAGACCCTGAACTTTACCCGCCTCACACCCGCATCACATCGGAGCCTTGATGACGCGCTCATTCAGATTATGATCAGTTAGCAACTGGTAAGTCCAGTGGGAGTTCCCTCTGAATTGTGGCCACTGCACAGAAGTGCTGAAAGAAAGAACCCGTGAAAGAGATTAGAATCGCATTCATGGGTTGTAAAGAGATGGAAGATAGATTCTCTCACTGAAAATACGAGCAAAAAAGATTGTAAATGCGTAAAAAAAGTTTTTAGTAGCCACAAAGTCTGCATGCCCGATTAAGGCCGAGGCGATTTCCTCGAACAGCATCGAAAAGGTCTCCTCTTTCTAACTCTTGTAACTGACGGTCCCGGATAATGTGCTCTGAGGTCTGGAAGGGGGCGCCACAGGGGCAACTAGGGTTTGAAACTAAATTAAATGAGTATGTGGAGCAGACCCTGTTCCCGCCTACTGAAGTGTGCGCTGTGTCCGAGTAGCTGCATCCAGGAGGGCCTGATGATGGCCGGGAGTAACGCCATCGACGTCGCCCACTTCCGGGCAGACAGGATCTGACCCTGTTGTTTCCGACACGATTATATATATTATTTTTTGAACAATTTAAAAAAAATATGCGCCTTCGCGTGCAGAGATGTCTTGATACGTGTCATTTGCAGAAACTAAATGAACTATTTATGTGTTTGGTGCCAATTTGTGATGACCATACGCTACAGTTATGGAGATATATAGAGATTTTAGATGCGGTGGGCGATTTTCCAGGTCCGAATGCCGCTACATAAATGTATATCTATCTGCGTTGTATCTCCGACTCTCCAATCGTCCCATTTACATAAATTAACAAATATATATTTATGAGGTTTTTTTTCTTATGTACGAGGGTTATCCTAATATAAGATTCACAGTGTAAGATGTTTAATTCCATGAATGTGTACATTATTGGAAAGTTCAGACTTTTATAATAGTTGATGTCAATAAGCAGTAATAATTGACATTAAATAGCTGAAAACATGAAAAACATCAGACTTCTTCTTCTTCGTGTCAGCGACGTCAAATTATTTTTTCCCAATATGTGGCAACATCAGACGAAGACCTCAAACGGCCAGACGCACCTTGGCGCGTGAACGTCCGAGACTTACTAACATTAGTAAGCCTGTCGACATATCGATGAGCCTGTGCGCATCGAAATCATTTGAAGTAGCCGACGCTACTGAGGTTTCCCGTCTCGCTCACTCATATTAGTACGTCAGCGAGAGTGAGGAGTATAGATGCCTACGTATCTGGGTATTTTTTTATTTTATTTTCGCACACGCTTCCGACAGGTCGAATGAATTCATGACAGTTGACGGGTCTTGATTGTAGTTGTGAATTTATTCCGGATTTTAGAAAAATATTTCCTGCTCCCGATGAGTGCCTATTATTATAAATATTTTTGTTTTTTTCAATACGTAAATGTATTAAGGAGGAATACCTAAAATCTGAACCCTGTGTGTATTATATTTACAGAGATATTTAAGTTATTACAAGCAATGTGTAGTCGATACACATCACCGGGGATGAGAGGTTAATTCCATTTATGCGTACCTTTTTGGAAAGTTCAGACTTTTACCTTTTTTTCTACATAGTCGCCACTGAGGTCAATGCATTTTTACATGCGGCATACGAGCTTTTGAATGCCCGAGTAAAAAAATCTGCTGCCAAGCCACGCAGATACCTGAGAACCGCTTCTTCCAGCTTTTCTCTGTCGCCGAAATGCGTTCCACTCACGTGTTTCTTCATTTCAGGGAAGAGATGGTAGTCATTGGGGCTAAGTCCGGGCTGTAGGGTGGGTGTTTGAGAATACCCCATCCAAATTTTGCGATGAGCTCGTTGGCGGCGTTAGCGGTGTGCGATCGATCGAGCGTTGTCAAAATCTTGTCAATAGAGGTTTTGCTGACATCAGGGATCATTTCGGAGAGCTTACGAACCGTCACTCTTCGATCTGAGAGCATCGCTGCCTCCACTTTTGCGATTGTTTCGTCATAAACAGATGGCCGTCCGGAACGCTCCTCATCATGGACGTCAGTACGCACGTTCTTGAACTCTCTGCACCACTTGCGCACGTGTTGTACGCTCATACACTTGTCTCCGTAGATTTCGCATAGCTGGGAATGCATTTCTACCGGCGCATTGTATTTTGCAGACAGGAAACGCCTGTGTGCCCCGGGCGAAACGAGAAATCCATCACGTATGGTTGCCCAGCCAAGACTGAGCTCCGCAGGCAGCACGCTAGGGAAGGGATTTGGAGTGGACGAACCAAGGTACACTACAGAATCGCGAGATCCACCATAACAGCGCCTATTCAGACTGTAGCGCCATGGGAACGTTATATTACGGATAACCCTCGTACGGTTCTTTCTTTGCGGGAATGCAAATTTAAATTTTCTAAAATTACACATAAATCTTTTCCACGAAATTCAGTACGAATTTGTTCGTCGATGAGATAGCATTGCATTTTCGAATATATATTTTTTGCCGAATTAGTTAAAAAAACATGTGTTGTTTTTTTGTAGTGATATTTTTTGTGTGAAGTCAAAAAATGTGAGTATTTTTTGTTCTATATGAGCCATCCCTTGAGGAAATAAAAAAATAGGGCCTCGGGAGCGGCAGGCTAATCGTACGATCTCCTTAAAAAAACCTGATTATTGCTGGAGTCGATGCTCTGAAGTATATGTTTCAAAAAGGTGACCTCTCCCTTTGACCGACTGCATTGACTTCATTCGTCACAAAATCAAACAACTTACGATTTTTAGAATCAGACCGTCCAATCCTCGAAAGTTGATCGTCCGATCTTCCTTAAAAAAAAACTATTTTTCAAATCACCTAAAATACGCATTGAATATCACTACACTTGCTGTATCTTTCAAATCGCAGTGCTACTGCTATGGAGGTAATCGTTATTAGATGTTCTCAGATGGAGTTTAGGGTACATGGGTATGTTGGGACAAGGCATCGACAGTGGCGACTGAGAGAATTGAGGGGCGGTTGATGTTGTGGTTACCGTATTTTCCTGCTGTGGAAAGAAAGAAAAATGTTTCTTTAGTCACTGTGAATGACTCTATACCTCTGGTTTCCGTCCCTACAAATCTAGTTTTTTCTAAATGAGAATAGTTCGTTATTTGATAGAAAATAATACTTGTGAATAAATTAATTGATTAAAACTTACTAAATATCCACGCAGATTATAATACGTGTTGATTTCTCGGCTCGATGACAAAGTTCGTGGCCGTTTATTTTTCTCCGATTTATTGATGATGTCGCAGGATAGCATTGACTGTAGCTGCCTTATTTTAACCCTTTATTTATTGAATTATGAAATAATGTATTTACTTTACTGATTCTTTTTAAACGAATAAGTTTCGATAGGATGTAGAGAAAAATATAAAAAAAACTTTTTTTTTTTTTCTAAAATAAGCATTTCTTTCATAGTTTTATAAATCCTACTTAAGACCCGTTTGGGCACAATTGCAGCAAAATTCACGATCAATATTGGATAAAAAGGTATGCAACTTATAAGTCTCCTATGAAGATATAGAGGCGACTTAATGTAGATACATTGAAGAGACGTAGAACAGTGACTGACTTGCTGTTTATTTTTAAAATTATGAACTCCATAATCGATGACTCGACATTATTGCAGGAAATTACGTTCAATGTTCCCTCCCGGTTCACTAGAGGCAGTGACCTGCTACATGCAAGGACAACTACGGTTTCTAGTCTCCTATGTTGAGAATATGTAGACTGGTAAACTCCTCTAGTGACTTGGACTTTTTCGGGCAGGACCTTCCGGCATTTCGCAGATCCCTCTACTAATGTGCGAGATCTGTTTATTTAGTCATGTTCATGTTTTGTCGAAATGTATTGTCTTAGCCATAATATTTGTTCTGTTTTCCCATTTTATTTATTGTATTTTCTACTTTAAAACCGTATGGCCTAGGCCGTTTATAAAATAAAAATAAAAGTCTCGTCAGTAAATAAAGGGTTAAGCATCCGGACTCGCGCCTCCTTTGAGAACTATACGTTGAATGTACTCTTTGAAGGTAGAACTGACATGGAAGGTTATGGCGGAAGTTCGTGACGGTGATACGCTCCACTTAGGGGTGCGGACATTGTATGATGATGATATAATAGTCGTGTGTTGATGACGTAAGCGGATAACAGTCCAGGGATGGGCCGATGGACGCCCATCACGCAACATTAGCTTCGATCCAGTAATGTAGAGACGGATGGATGGTTTTCGTGATGGCAACATGGATCACAATGTAGTGTATCATGCGGTGTGCGGTTAGCCTCGTAACGTGATGCCTTATCGGTGCTTGCGGCGTCGGAGCGACCAAAAGAATGCTGCGAAAATGCGATGTGCATAGAACGTGTAAGTACTTGTCAGATATTGTAGCTTTTGGGTTTAGCCGTGTGTGGCGAATTGCTAATTTCGAGTATTTCGACCGCCATTGCAGGAGTCTTACAAAACCAAACATTTATTTCTTACAAAAATAAAAACAATATAAAGGAACATACTTATGAAAACAAATAAAATTCTAAGTCAGTCAGATCATTCAGTCTATTCTGTGTTTCCAATTTTCTGCCTTTTTGTCAAGAAGGCATCTAATGTAGTTTGCGTTTTCCTTTTGCGTTCTGTTAGAAGTTGTTGATAAGTGGATAAAGCATCTATAACACCCCGTCTTGCTTTTGAACTCCTGTCAAAATTTGGATCATTTTCAACAAATCGGTCCATAATTTCAGTTGTAGTGGTCAAACTCTTTTTTTACAAACGCCATCGAAATTTCTTTTTGCTCGTCTTCGAAATCACTAATATCAACATTTTTGTTTTCTTCTTGCTCCTTGAGCTCATCATTAGAAAGACTAGCTGGTGTTTCTTGAACTATTTCTTCGACGTCTTTCACATTCACCTCATCTAAACCGGTTTGTTTCGCTAATTCCACTGTTTTTGAGAGGGGCCTCCCTCTGTATACTGCAGTAAGTCTCGAATTGCCTTCTTTGGTAACACGTTGCTGACCACGAAGTACGTGGGAATGGATAAGGAATTGATCAATGGAAATGGTCTTCTTCAGGGTTGATGATTTAGACATAGATGCCACCAAGTCATCACCAGCCTGCAAGAGCTACATCATGCTTATGTCAAAGTGAAACTTATCAAATTCTAATAAATATCAATTGTGAAAATTCTCAAGGATCATGCAATACTTTGTTGACTATGCACAGTCGACAACGGAACTGGTGATACCTGAGGCCACCCTGCGGCTGAAGATGTCGAGAAGCGCAACTGAGTGGAATACTTGGATTGCCCCGAAAGAGGACCTAGCCCCTGGACACGACCAGGGGTGGAATATATGGAGGACCCTTTACAGATTGGGACCGGAGTATGCAAGACGACGACACGAATGAAAGCCTGGAAGTTTTACAGCGGTTGCAGCAGACCCTGTCACACCTTCTGGAGTGTGCGCTGAATCCGAGCAGCTGCACCCAGGAGGACCTCATGATGGCCGGGAGTAATGCCATCGACTTCGCCCACTTCTGGGCAGACAGGATCTGACCCTGTTGCTTCCGACACGATTATAAATATATATATAGTGTGTTAAAAGTCAAACCAACGCACGCCCAGTATTCTAGGCAATAACCCAATTACGAATCTCATCATACCGCAACTTTCTATCTCGTAAATTTAACCGTTGTGTTTTATCGATATTTTTACGAGTGGTGACAACGTTCTCATGCCGTGTGTTCATGCAAACAACAATTATTATTATGAATAAGTTAATTTTTAACTGGAAAACGTGCGGTTCAATTCCGTGTCCAAGTTTAACCATGTAATACTCTAAACAAAAAGTCTAACCTATGAGGGTTATCCGTAAAATACAATTTCCATGGCGCTACAGTCCGCTGTTATGGTGGATCCCGCGATTCTGTAGTATACCTTGGTTCCCTCACTCCAAATCCCTTTCTTAGCGAGCTGCCCGCGGAGCTCAGTCTTGGCTTGGCAGCCGTACGTGATGCATCTGATACGTGATATATGAGTAAATGTTCCCTGGTCTGGATATCTTCAAGAAACAAATAAATATACACTTGCAATCTCTCCAACCCACACACAAACACGAAGACAACACACGTTTCCCGCATGCGGCGTCCAGCCTCCCTGGCTGAGCGTCATAGAGTGCACTGGTCTTGACCGGCTGTGCTCTCCTGCATGCGATTACACAAAAATAAGGTGGGCCACTCCTAAGGGCATGTTCTTTACCAGGCCTCGGGAGCGTCGAGCCTGATTATTGAACACGCAAATTTTTCCCTGCTTACTACAGTCGCAGTCTATGCAAGTTCGCGAGCTCTTGCCCTGGAAGCTCCCGGGAACTATCTGTGTTCTCATGTAGACCTCTCCCGGTATACGGGTGTTCTGGGACAAGGCATAGTCGATCTGAGCTTACAGAACTGTGAAACGGCAATTTACGGTGTCCATATACATACTTTTATAGTATTTTTTTTGTATATCATTGCACACCAACCTTGTAACATCCTAATCTCTTTAAATGTTAGTTATTCAGTCGTGTGGTGGCAGGATGAGGAGCAGATTAACAACGCAAAGACTTTTTCTGAAGCACATTGACATACACATTTCGATAACTTTACAAACTTCTGGCCCGGACCACAGCATTCAGGCCGGGCCACGATACGACTTTTTTCGCGGTCGGCACGCGACTGAGCGCTCTCGTGATGGGCAGCGCCGCAAGAGGCGATCTACGTAACCAGTCCTCCTAACGGCATTACAAAATAACGACACATACATGTACGACAAGCGAACAGAAATAATGCCGGCGGTCATAGCTCAATGGTCAAAGCGTTTGCATTGCAAGCCAAAGGTCGTGGGTTCAATCCCCGGCGGAGATTTAAAAAAAGGATTCCTCGATTTCTGAGCTCTAAAATACCCCCGGTTGGTGTGAATTTGATCTCTCACCCGTAAAATGACAGTCATAGCCTATTAATAAAAGTTGGTGGTAGACGAAAGTCGTCCCGTGAAGACCACCCCCATTCATAGTAAATTCCTGTAATGATAAAGGTGATGCGTGAATATCGGGCTGTAGTTTATGATATTGGCGGATCAACACTCGCTCAGCCATATGCGCTATTGTAAGCGTCATAGAATTTTACAGATGATACTTAAGAATTACTATCACCATCTGTCGGTATTCTCCTGTATGTGTTTACATAAAAAAACAACCAAGAATTTAAAAAAAATGACCGTGTTTTTTTTTACATATTTTACATGTTTGTCATTATCAAAGTCGTCTATCCGCTCACGTCCTCCGATCTGTTTCGCGCGATTCCTCCTCCACCGGGGTCGTCGCACCGCGCTGCCGACCGCGGGTTTGTCACGCCCAGTTTTGTTTATTTTTTAATTCCATCTCCCGTCTCACTCTTGATCTCAATTTCGTACACTCTGCAGTAAATATACATATATACAACACTACAGTGCGACATAACATAAATATGCATCTGAAATCCCAGCCATACTCCTGTACGTTAGAGGTGGCACGTGAGAATCGTCGAAATCGGCGGTAGACGAAATTAAAAATCGGAACGTGAACCCCAATTATCGACTAAAATGAATATCTGTATAGAATCTGACATCAGCATGATATAGCCCTTGCTGACTGACTGGTACCGAAAACCTCGATACACAATCATTCGTCTCTTATTTATGTTCGCTTGTCGTACACGTATGTGTCGCCACATTGGCATTTCGGACAATTCCGGTCGCGGGTGTGATGTTAGTTATATAGATCGCCACTTGCGGCGCTGGGTGACAGCCCGTCGCGGGCGCGCTCAATTGTGTGTCGAAGGTCGCATTACGGCATGCTATTCCGCCTGGGCTGTTTTTGTAAAGTTCATCGTGAATATATATGTGCTTCTGAAAAAGTCTGTGTGCTGTTGATCTGCTCCTCATCCTGCCACCACGCGACTGAATAACCACATTTTAAAGAGAGGAGGTTGTTAAAACATTATAGGCCAAGAGCGAATGCCCTAACACAATACCTAAATTCTTCATAGTTGTTTTTTACCATATCCGCTCCATATTTGGAGCATATGTTATCAGTTTTTTTAAGGTTTTCGGATGATCAGCACGACGCTACCGAGGCTTGGACAATTTGAGCTTGCAGAACTATGAAACGTCAATATGTGGTGTATACATATATACTTCAAATATGGAGCGGATGTGGTATAAAATAATCGTTTTGGACGTGTTTGATCTGATTTTTCTTCACTATTGCTTCTTAACCCTTTCGCATCGGTTGTCGGCATATGCCGTCATAAGATTCCCCGATCGTTGACATCGTTTGACGTGATATATCGTTTTGCTACTTACTTTGAATAGTTTTTTATGCATCATCTGATAGCTAAAGGATTACAAGAACCAATGTGATATATGAAAATAGACCAGATAAGTATATTTATGCTTCAAATATTAGTTTTATAATTGACAGTATAATTTGTATTCAAACCGAGCCGTAATTAAAGGGTTAAGCCATTCGCGTGCATATAGACGTCTATAACAGTTTTAGCATCTCTTGTAATTTCGGTTCTTAACAAACATGAAACGGATAGACTGAAAGAGACGGATTGTGATAATAAGCGAAATGGAGATATGCGGATTGAGAGAGAGTGAGAAAGCGTTATATATATATATAAATATACTATATGTATATAAACTCGCGTCGCGACGTCCTACCGAAATAGAATCATCCAAGAACGAGTCTTTCCTTGGATTCCCTGAAAATTCCTACCAGTCCTGCGCTGGAAGCGGCGTGGCGCTGTTCGAATCCCAGGCGTAGAAATTAAAAAAAAAAACGTAAAAAAATAACGTAAAAATGTTGTAAAAAATCATGTTTGTCCGAAGCCAAACGTAGGCTTGTGAAATGTTAAGAGTCGTGTTTTTTTCGATTGTGCAGTGAATTTTGTGTATTATTTAAAAAAATGTGTTTTTAATATTAAAAAAAAAATGTGTTTATACGCCATTTAGGATTAGAATTGGAAAGGAAGCGTCTAGCTTATCGTTAGTTCTTTTAACCCTTTCATTGCGGCTCGGTTTGAATACAAATTACACTGTCTCAATTACAAAACTAGTATTTGAAGCGTAAATGTACTTGTCTGGTATATTTTCATACATCACATTGGTTCTTGTATCGTTTAGCTATCAGATGATGCATAAAAAAATATTCTAAGAAAGTAACTAAACGATATGTCACGTTAACCGATGTCAACGGTCGGGGAATCTTATGACGGCATATGCCGAAAACCGATGCTAAAGGGTTAAAAATACATTTAAAAAAGTCTTCAAATAATGCTCTTTCAAATCTTGGGGCATGGAAATTGTTTCAAATCATATATTAAAGTAAATACTATATATATATATATATAAATATATATATATAATCGTGTCGGAAACACTAGGGTCAGATACTATCTGCCTAGAAGTGGGCTTGTCGTTGGCATTACTCCCGGCCATCATCAGGTCATTCTGGGTGCAGCTGTTAGGACACAGCGCACACTGTAGAAGGTGCGACAGGATCTGCTCCGCGCCGCAGTCAAATTCAGTCGGCCCGCTGTAAAACTGCCAGGATTTCATTTGTGTCCGCGTCTTGCATAATCCGGTTCGATGTCTGTTAAGGGACCTTCATATATTCCAATTTTAATTAATAGGCTATGACTGTTATTTTACGGGTGAGAGATCAAATTCACACCAACCGGGGGTTTTTTAGAGCTCAAATATCGCTTTTTTTTTAAATCTCCGTCGGGGATCGAACCCACGACTTTTGGCTTGCAAAACAAACGTTTGACCATTGAGCTATACCCGCCGGCTCTTTTATTTATCCTCGGATCAACAAAATAAACCCAAGTTATTAATAATAAGACTCAGATCAAAAAATTTGAAAAAATATTACTCGTATTTCAATCCAAAAAATCGCTAACGATATATTTCGTCACAGAAAGTGACAGCAGCCAATCATTATTACAAGTGAATAGACTCATAATTATGCACGCAAACAAACGAATCGGTTTCTCAATGTAAAAAATAGAAACTAAATTACATGAGTTTGAAATGTCGTTTCAAAGCGCCGTGCCTAGTCATTTGAAGATGGCGTATCTTCACGCCAAGGGTCTTCACCCAGATACATCGGCTGATGACTTTCAGAGCTTCTTGGCAGCGACCGCTGCATTCAATTCCTCTTGGATGACCATCAGGAGGATTGTCAGCAGACGGACACTGTCAACATCTTTCAAAGTCGGGGTCATCGCGACTTCGCTGGAGTCTCTCATGGAGCCTGAAGTGTGGCCTCAAAGGACCATCGTTCAACCCTGGATACGTGTAAGAGGAAAGAATCGCAGTGAACAGCGGTTGAAACCAACTTGAGTGAAGATATTGACATATTCAGTGTAATATTGCTTCAGATTCAGTGCTGGTGATGACAGATACGAAATGTTGGACGTTTGATTTTGTAACAATAATGCCGTATTATTTGTGTGTCAAACATGATATACTTAAAACATGCTTTTTGTTGTTGCAAGTCCCAGTATCCCGACACTTGTGCTGAGTGTGAGGTTATTGACACTAAATGTGTCAATACATTTACAGCGCCACACTTATTATGTTTTAGTACTTCAATAATGAATTAAAATGTAAAATATTTTGTAATGTTATTGAAGGAAATAAATCAAGAATTGAATTGCCGAATAGACCCAGTGATCGGGGTCTATCCATAAGGAATCGTGTCATGTTTTTTCGAGTAATAGTTTGACCCTGCGGATTTTCCTACGCGGTCAGCTGTTGTGTGATTCACTTCGCCGACGTGGGCGGAACTGTACGCTATGGGATGCCCGCCAAACCGGAAGTTTGGGATCGACGGTCTAATAATAATACAAACGCTCATGTATTCCACTCGACCAGGCGAAGACTAGCATCCTACGCTCTCGTATTAATCTTCTTCGTAGTATCAATCCGGTGGATTGTGGTTTGCAGCAACAAAATATTTCATCTCGATATCCACTCTTTTCGATCCTCTGCAGTCCTCTTCAGCTCAGCATACGAGCTACAACTCATGTCCTCGAACACTTGCTGTAAAAACTTCCGTCTAGGGCGCTCTCTGCAGTTTCTACTCTCGACCATCCCTTCCACAATGTCGTGAAGAAGACCATAGTGGCGCATGATGTGACCGATCGCCTCTCTGAGATTGTTCTTACTAGGTGCCTATCTTCCTTGATTATGGTGAGAACCTCATTGTTCGTGACGCGGTGTCCAGGAAATTCCGACAGTTCTTCTGTATGACCACATCTCAAAGGCCGCACGTCTCGTATTAATATTACTATTATAAGCATTTATATGGCGCTTTTATATGACAGAATTATCATCTCGGCGGCGTTTCTTTGCCTCTCTAAGTACACACCTGGCGGGCGCAGCGAGGGGGAGATCCATCACGTACGGCTGCCAAGCCAAGACTGAGCTCTGCACGCAGCTTGCTAGGATGGCAATTGTCACTTATGAGATTTCTACATTACCGTCTGACGGTATTCTCCTGTTTGTTTATATATTTAAAAAAGTAGCACATATACGTTAAAAAAAGGTAATTTACTTCCTGAAGTGGGAAATACCGTGAAACCTTGACATACGAGTGCTCAACATACGAGTTTTTTTAGATACGAACCGCCGAGCGATTGATTTTTTGCTTTGAAATACAAGCAAAATTTGAATTACGAGCAATCGGCTTAGCGGGTCGGCCGGTTGCACACGAACCGCACTTCACGCTCTCCCGCGTGAATCCCCCGGCCACGGTCAGAGAATCAGTTATCAGTGTGCTCTCGCTGTCAAAGCATCTTTGATAAGCTGTGCTCATGTTTTGTGACTTTGTTTTGAGATACAAGTATTTTGAAATACGGGCAAGGCTGCAGATGTTAAATATTATAAGTCAATTAAGTATAAAGCCGGTCTCGCTTCCAAAAATCTAGGTGTACTTGTTCTTCTATATAAAGGACAAATCCGACATATCCTTGAATACGGCAGTCACTTATGTGTTGAGACACAAAATACCTTCTAAACTTAATTGACTCAGTTCAAAGAAGAGCAATTCGTTTGACAAACAATGACACACTTACGTCTAACCTGCAATCAATGGAACACAGGCGTAAGATTGGTTCATTTAGTCTTTTCTACCATTATTACCACGATCGCTGCTCTTCGGAACTCAAAGAACTAATTCCTCCTGCACCCACCCGCAACCGATAAACTCGTCATTACACACATTTGCCGAACATCCATACGCGGTTAATGTGTGTCGACCAAGAACTTGCAGTTTCCACATTTCCTTCCTTAATGCCACCGGTAAGCTTTGAATGCTCTTCCAGAGTCTGTGTTTTTTCCGACAATCTGGACCTCTTCAAGCAACAGTTAAATATTATTATTATTATTATATCAGAATTTTGTATAGCGCTTTTTAATAACCGAATGGTCATTCCGGCAGCGCTTCTTTGCCTCTATGAGTAAGAAAGGTGGGTCTTGAGTCTGCTTCTGAAGGATGACTCCGCTTTAAGTTACTCTTATGCTTTCTAGCAGCGGGTTCTAGGCCATTGGTGCCGCGTCATGTTTACTCAGTCATCACATCTATTGCTGCCAGCCTTGGTGGTTGCACATCACAAATGCAATAATAAAGGTATATTCACTCGAGAGGCGACCGTCGCCGTTGGGCGCCAGGTCGGTACTCTGTACTAAATATACACTTGCAATCTCCCAAGCCACACACAAACGAGCACAACACACGTTTCCGGCATGCGGCGTCCAGCCTCCCTGGCTGAGTGCCATAGAGCGCACTGGTCTTGACCGGCTGTGCTCTCCTGCATGCGATTACATAAAAAAAGAACGAATAAACTCGTATTTCGATGTACCACTGTACCCTACCGTTTGACAACCAAAACACTATTCTATATTTTTGACACATAGTAGTTAGTAGTAGCAGCTATATCCTATTTGGCAGCCAAATTTTTTGTCGTCGTATTTAATTTTTTTTTTATTTCATAACAAGATTTTTTTTAATATTCTATTCTCGTATATTCACACTTTACGTTTGGCGCGTTGACATGTTGACTCGTTAAAAAAATAAAGAAAATGCGCACGCATAATTTTGTAATAAAAAATCATTTAAAAAAAAACATATTTGCCGGCGGTCATAGCTCAATGGTCAAAGCGTCTGCTTTGCAAGCCAAAGGTCGTGGGTTCGATCCCCGACGGAGATTAAAAAAAAAAAAAAAAGGATTTTTAATCGATTTCTGACCTCTAAAATACCCCGGTTGGTGTGAATTTGATCCATCACCCGTAAAATGTCAGTCGTGGCCCGTCAATTAAAATCGGCGGCAGACGAAAGTCGTCCCGTGAAGACCACCCATTCATAGTAGATTCCTGTTATAATAAAGGATGATGCGTGAATCTCGGGCTGTAGTCTATGACGTTGGCGGATCAACACTCCGCATGCAGCGTTTAGCCATATACACCATGGTAAGCATCATAGAATTCCTCAGATGAGACTTCAAAAAATTACTATCACCATCTGTCTCGGTATTCTCCTGTATGTGCTTACATAAAAAAAAAAAATATATTTTTATTAATTTACAATAATTTATCATTCATTTAATCGCGCCCCAGCTGGAGCATATGAGCGCCACAATTTGTGGCATTATTTTAGGCCTATTCCATGATTCTCGACTCTTTTTGAGTTAGATATTTGTCTATTATACTCGTATGCTTAATGTGGGTATAGCTGAATTTTCAAAGCGTCTGCTTTGCAAGCCAAAAGTCGTGAGTTCATTCCCCGACGGAGATTAAAAAAAAAAATGTTTTCTGAGCTCCAAAATAATTGGTGTGATTTTGATCCCTCGCCCGTAAAATGCCGATCGTAGCCTATTGATCAAAATTGGTAGACGAAAGTCGTCCCGCGAAGAGCACCCATTCACAGTAAATTCCCGTAATAATAATTAAGGGTGATGCGTGAATCTCGGGCTGCAGTCTATAAAATTGGCGGATCAACACTCCTCGGCCATATGCAGCATGGTGAGCGTCACAGAATTCTGCAGATGAGACTTCAGAATTATTATCACCATCTGTCAGTATTCTCCTGTGTGTGTTTACATAAAAAAATGAGCTGTAATATAATATAGCCACATAATATGATAACGTTTATTGATTATTACTGTGTAAGAGAGACAGTCATTGTTGTATCTAAGACATGCCACCTGGCATGTGCCATTTCGCACATGCTACCTGGCATGTGCCATTTCGCACATGCTACCTGGCATGTGCCATATCGCACATGCTACCTGGCTTGTGCCATATCACACATGCCATTTGGCAAATGCCAAAAGATATTTTTTTTAGGCATAATATCTATACATATTGATTTTTTCGCAAGCATTTTTGCATGTATTATTTTTGTATGTAAATATACGGGTCCGCCATCTTAACGTTTTTTTTTCAACTAGTGCTTATTTCGTGAATGGTAACACTTAGCTCATGTCTGATTTGACAGATAATTAGTTTTATCCTTCCGCTGAACGAATATGGTCTTCTTCTTCGTGTCAGCGACGTCAAATTATTTTTTCCCAATATCTGGCAACATCGATAGCTCGTGTGTTGCCCAGCATTACGTCCTGAGATGTGCAACTTGTTGGGCACATGGAGCAGCATCGTAGGTGTGAGGCGGTCTGCAGGTCTCCACAGTCGCACAATAGTGTCTCTCCCTGCCGAAGCATTCCCCACCGCTCGAGGTTGTCCTTTGTTCTACCAACTCCGGTTCTTAATCTGTTTAGGGATTTCCAGGTCGGCCAGTCAAGGCTCTTGCCAGTTGGGAGGCCTTCCTTTGGAGTAATGAAATCCTCTGGTGCGATTTGTTGCCAGAGTTGGAGTCTCTCATTTTCAGGGCCGGATGTGAGAGGCACGCATATATGAAAGACACAAAATCTTTCATATATGCGGATGACTTAGGTTTGGCAGCACAAGCAGTAACGTTTGAAGAAGTTGAGGACATCCTAAGCCAGGGACTCAACGAGATGTCCCATTACTACGAAACCAACCATCTCAAACCTAACCCATCAAAGACACAAGTCTGCTGTTTCCACCTTAGGAACAGGGAAGCTAACAGAAAGCTTCGTGTCACGTGGGAAGGTAGAGTACTGGAACATAGCGACCATCCAAAATACCTCGGAGTCACTCTAGATCGCACCCTCACCTTCAGGCGTCATTGCAGCAACACCAAACAGAAAGTTGCAACAAGGAACAACCTCATCCGCAAACTGACCAACACTCACTGGGGAGCCCAACCACCCCTTCTTCGTACCTCAGCTTTAGCACTTTGTTTCTCAGCCGGAGAATATGCAGCACCAGTGTGGGGTCGATCAGCCCACTGTAATCAAGTGGATATTGCCCTGAATGATGCATGCAGAGTCGTCACAGGCTGCCTCAAACCAACACCCATTTCTAAACTATACCCCTTGGCTGGTATTGCACCACCGAACATAAGACGCAAAGTCATATGCGCCGAAGAAATGCGTAAGGCAATCAACCAACCGTCCCACTGCTTGTATAATCAGATACCCCCAACACCAAGATTGAAGTCTCGAAGCAGCTTTCTGAACGAATATGGTTGTGTATACGCTTGAACAACGCTGGGAAATATTGCGACATTACTTTGAAAATCAGGCCATTTTTCTTTGAAAATGAGCAAGGAGTGGCCGTTACAATCAATGGCGATCGTTATCGGGCCATTTTTGTTCACAAAAATTGAAGAGGAGGATATTGGCTTGGTTTCAACAGGACGGCGCTACGTGCCACACAGCCGAAGCTACACTCGATGTTTTGCGCCCCATTTTAAAAAAAAAAAAAGTTATTTGGCGGACCCTTTACATAGACCAAAGTCAGTAACACACTGTCGGCGCGGTTCTCGTTAGATCACCAAGTTGATCAACATTGGATGAGCAAAAGTGTTGGCAAAGTCACCAACTGTTGATTACGTCGGGTAGTTGGTTGGGTCGAGTCGTCTCTTGGGAGCAAAGGTGCCATCCCTCGGAAGCGTCCGGCTAACATTCATATTTTTTAAAAATATTTCACAAATCACCACAATATATGCGCCTCGGATACTACGACTATCGTTTCAACAAGTCTCGGAAACCATACACATTAACATCCTCCTCTCTCTCAAAAAAAGGTTGTTATTCAGTCGCGTGATGGCAGGATTAGGAGCAGATTGATAACACATACTTTTTCAGAAGCACATTGACATATATATTTACGATAAAACTTTACAAATTTATGGCTCAACCTAGCATACGGCCGAGCCACAATGCAATATGCTCTCGCCGACGGGCGGGGCACGACTGCGATGTATATAACTAGTCCCAATATGGCGACACATACATGTACGACAAGCGAACAGAAATAAGAGGCGAAAGATTGTACATCGAGGTTTTCGGTACCAGTCAGCAAGGGCTATATCATGTTGATATCAACATGTTCTCAGGTGGACCTTCGGGTGTAGAGATGTCTTTGGACAATGGCAACGGACAGAATTGAATACCGGCGATTTATTGTGAGAGAGACAACACAAACGTGTAAAGTATCTGAACAATATTTTCTTTATTTGTTAATCAGTATTTTTAATCTTCTTCTTTATCCTAGCCATTTCCCATCATCTGGGGTCGGCTCTCCTTGTGCACGTTCGCCATGTCTGTCTGTCCTGCGTTGCATTCTCGGTCAAACCCAGGGTTTTCAGATCCTTGTTTACAGTTGTAGTCCAGGTTGCCTGCGGTCTTCCAGGTCTTCTTCAGTATTTTTAATCAGTATTTTTAATAATTTCATATTATTAGCCTGTCGCTTTCGAGGCTTGGAATATTCGGTCTTAGAGAGAGTGGTTCAAATCGAAATGTAGGCAATGTGAAAAGCTGACTCAAATAGGTTACCAAAAAAAATATTTATAGAAGTAAATGCGCTATTGAAAATAACGTTTTTAGCTCAATGCTCCCGAGGTCTTGAGTTATTATTTAGCCCTAAGATGCGGCTTAACTGAAAATAATAATGTAGAAGGAACCGTTGTAGGAAAAATTGACGCAAACTTTATTGGAAAAATTGATGCAAACGTTATAGGAAAAATTGACGCAAACGTTATAGGAAAAATTTACGCAAACGTTATAGGAAAAATTGACGCAAACGTTATAGGAAAAATTGACGCAAACGTTATAGGAAAAATTGACGCAAACGTTATAGGAAAAATTGACGCAAACGTTATAAGAAAAATTGACGCGAACGTTGTAGGAAAAATTGACGCAAACTTTATTGGAAAAATTGATGCAAACGTTATAGGAAAAATTTACGCAAACGTTATAGGAAAAATTGACGCAAACGTTATAGGAAAAATTGACGCAAACGTTATAGGAAAAATTGATGCAAACGTTATAGGAAAAATTGACGCAAACGTTATAGGAAAAATTGACGCAAACGTTATAGGAAAAATTGATGCAAACGTTATAGGAAAAATTGACGCAAACGTTATAGGAAAAATCTCCGTCTTAAATTAAAAAAATCGTGCTTTATAGGAGGGTTGTCTGTATGTACATATTAATGTAGGTTTCTGTATGAATTTGATTATTTTTTAGGAACACTATTTAAGGTTAAACAAAAATTCGAAAAAAAAATATTCATAAATTATGTGAAAGAAAAAATAATTAAATAAAATTAAATAAAAATGACTGTCATCAAGTGTGCTGTGACCTCGAAATAAATTTGTGTTTTCGAGAAATAAATAATACTGTGAAATATAAGGGGGCCCGAGAGCATCGCCATGGGTGGCAAGCGAAGAGGAGGGTTTCTATTCAAATGGATCCGCAGGTAAAACATTTTGCACGTGCCCCCCTGCCCCCTAAAATAATAATAATTTATAGTTTAAAATTAATAATGCTTTAAAAAAAATAACATTTGTGTTTTTTTGTCGTTTTTGTTGTTGTTTTTTTACTAATTGAATGTTAATTTTTTAATAATTAATTTTTAATTGGTTTATTTTTTTATACTGTCGACACACGTGAAACGTTAAAAAATATCATCGACATCAGCCTGTGTCCGTCCACTGTTGAACGAAGGCCTCCAGCAAGAGTCTCCATCCTCTTCGATCCTCCGTCTTACGCATCCAGGTCATTCGCGCTATGCTTGTGACGTCGTTAGTCCGTCTTGTAGGGGCGGCCAACGCTTCGTTTGCCAGTTCTTCGACGCCGCTTCAATACTTTTCTTCCGCATCGACCGTCGTCTCTTCAAAAAATATTGCCATTTGAGTGTGTATATTCGGTCCAAAGAAGCGGCTCAACCTGACAGCGATACGCGGCTCGGAAAAGGTCTAACCGATCCAAGTTTCGGTGCGCGTTCAATGCTGATTAACTTCGGCGATCTAACGATAATCGTGCGTTTACATCGTGCTATTATCGTCGGCCTATTATTCATCATCATCATCATGAGCTTGTGTCCGTCCACTATTCTTCTTCGTGTCAGCGACGTCAAATTATTTGTTCCCAATATCTGGCAACATCGATAGCTCGTGTGTTGCCCAGCATTAGGTCCTGAGATGTGCAACTTGTTGGCCACATGGAGCAGCATCGCAGGTGTGAGGCGGTCTGCAGGTCTCCACAGTCGCACAACAATGTCTCCCCCTGCCGAAGCATTCCCCACCGCTCGAGGTTGTTCTTTGTTCTACAAACTCCGGTTCTTAATCTGTTTAGGGATTTCCAGGTCCGCCAGTCAAGGTTCTTGCCATTTGGGAGGCCTTCCTTTGGAGTAATGAAATCCTCTGGTGCGATTTGTTGCCAGAGTTGGAGTCTCTCATTTCAGGGCCGGATGTGAGAGGTTGTGTGGATTTCAGAAAGCTGCTTCGCGACTTCAATCTTGGTGTTGCGGGTATCTGATTATACAAGCAGTGGGACGGTTGGTTGATTGCCTTACGCATTTCTTCGGCGCATATGACTTTGCGTCTTATGTTCGGTGGTGCGATACCAGCCAAGGGGTATAGTTTAGAAATGGGTGTTGGTTTGAGGCAGCCTGTGACGACTCTGCATGCATCATTCAGGGCAGTATCCACTTGATTACAGTGGGCTGATCGACCCCACACTGGTGCCGCATCTTCTCCGGCTGAGAAACAAAGTGCTAAAGCTGAGATACGAAGAAGGGGTGGTTGGGCTCCCCAGTGAGTGTTGGTCAGTTTGCGGATGAGGTTGTTCCTTGTTGCAACTTTCTGTTTGGTGTTGCTGCAATGACGCCTGAAGGTGAGGGTGCGATCTAGAGTGACTCCGAGGTATTTTGGTATCCACTATTGATCGTACGCCTCCCGCATGATTCTCTTCCTTCTCGATTCTCCGCCTTCCGCATCCAGGCCACTCGCGCTATTCTTGTGACTTCAGTCCATCTTGCATTGTATCGACAAACACACCGTTTACCAGATCATGGATGCTACTCTAGCACTTTTCTTCCCCATCGACCGTCGTCTCTTCAAGAGATATTGTCACTTGGGTGTGCCTATTCGTTGTGTAGCCTCAACAACTTGAGTTCCTCTTCGGATATCGTAATTTCAGATTACATATTTAAGAGACACACCTCTCATGGATCTCTCCATGGCACGTTTGGTGACCTTTATTTATGTGCAAGACCTGCTGTCAGATTCCACGTCTCTGCGCCATAAGTTAATACAGGGAAGATGCATTGGTTGAACGTCTTAGTTTTAAGACATCGCGGAATATTCGTCTTAAAAATTAGTTGAGTTTTTCAAATGCTGCCCATAAAAATACGTTAAATGTTATTTATTTAGGCAAATACTAATGAATTATACTCTTATATTGTCGAGTATATATATAGTATGAGATTGTATGCAACGGGGAGACGAATCGGGAATTCCTCAGCACTAAAATAGAACTGGCTTCGAAGAGCGGCGCATGCGTTGCTTTTGATGCGCCAGTGCACTCAGCCGAGACTTGTTTATACTATGCATTGTGCTCTATCGAAGCGGTCTGCAACTGTAAGTTCTCGCGGACCGGCATACCGGTCGCCAAAAACTTAATGCCGGTCCGAGAAAAGTTATACTCTACGAGACCGCGTCGGTACGTCAAAATATGTTCACATAAACGAATTTTGCACTGTTGCAGTGGTTCTCAGTGTATTGTTAAATGACCGGCATACCGGTCGCCGAAAACTTAGTCCTTTCGCATCGGTTGTCGGCATATGCCTTTAAAGATTCCCCGACCGTTGATATCGGTTGATGTGATAAATCGTTTTGCTACTTTCAGTACTCATTGTGACATGTACGGTAGGAATTTTGAAGTGCAGCCATTACATTTATCAACCTACATGTATTCTTTACAGGAATCTGTAAAGCATGTAAATAAATATCGTTAGGTTTCGTCACAGGAGCGATTTTTCTGTTAACCGCACGTGTCAATGCCGCCACATGTATGGAGTTACATAATGAATAGTTTTTTATGCATCATCTGATAGCTAAAGGGATACAAGAACCAATGCGATATATGAAAATAGACCAGATAAGTACATTTACGCTTCAAATACTAGTTTTATAATTGACTGTAGGAAACTTATTTTTGATATGAGCCGTGTGGTTATCTTTTGATATCCAAACATAGGGTGGAGTGTGTCGTGGGTTGCTTTAGAGAGCCCATTCTTGGTGTTGACTTCTCGCCGCATGTTTGGTGGGGCGATACCCGAGAGTTGACACACCTTTGATATTGATATCAACTTGATATATTATTTTTTGAACGGCATAAATGTTTAACCCTTTCGCATCGGTTGCCGGCATATGCCGTCAAAGATTCCCCGACCGTCGACATCGGTTGGCGTGACATATCGTTTTGCTACATTCAGTACTCATTGTGACATCTACGGTAGGACATTGGAAGTACAGTCATTCCCTTTATCAGCTAACATCCTCCTCTCTCAAAACAACAAGGAGAGAGAGGCGCTATTACGTCGCGAGGGGCAGGATGGGGAGCAGGGCGGCAGACAAAGAGTTTCTTGTTGAAACACACTGATTTTATTTACTTAAAACATTACAAGGTTTGGGCCGAGCGGAAACATACCGCCGGCCACAACAATGACGTTGTCTCGGTTATCGCTCGGGGCTCACTGACGCTGGGACAAACCGCGTCGGTCCCAGTGCTATCCGTGGCAAAATTATGTACTAGTGCCAATGTGGCGATATGCATAAAAGTGTGGCGAGCTATAAAAATATAAGACGAAAGATTGTTTGTCGAGGCTTTCGGTAACGGTAAGCAAGGACTACATCATGCTGATGTCACAGCCTTCATGTATTTTTCGAAAAATTATTGCCGGTCTTTGAAAATTTCAGTCTACGTGATCGCGTCTGCACGTAAACATATGCACATGTGAAAATCATTTTTCGAAAAATCGGCGAAAAACGATTTTTTGAAAAAAAATAATGAATTAGTTACCTAAAAAACGTTCGCGATGTATTTTTCTTATATATATTGCCGCAATCCATTATAAGTTCATCTCTGCCATCGAAGCTTCATCATAGTTGAAAAGAAAGCAGCTGCAGTCTTCTTCGTAGTATCAATCCGGTGGATTGTGGTCCGCAGCAACAAAATCTTGCATCTCGATCTCCATTCTTTTCAATCCTCTGCAGTCCTCTTTAGCTCAGCATACGAGCTACAACTCATGTCCTCGAACACCCGCTGTAAATACTCCCGTCTGGGGCGTCCTGTACAGTTTCTTCCCTCAACCATCACTTCCACAATGTCGCGAAGAAGACCGTCGCGGCGCATGTTGTGACCGATCGATCGCCTCTCTGAGATGATTCTTACTAGGTGCCTATCCTCCTAAAGTCCTCTAGTCTTTTCTCATCACTTTCAGATAAGCACTCACAACCGTACATCAAGCCGCTTCATACAAATGTTTTATTTAAGCTAGCCTTGCTTGATGTATGCGACTGTTGACTTCTCTTTTTGTTCTGCCATCCCAGGTGATCGTACTACCTTACATACAAGCTGTAGTACTCGAGGCGTATTTAGGCTTTCTTTAATAATTTTTTATTATGGAGTTTGGATTTTTGGCCTGAATAGATATCAAAAGCGAGAACCACTATTGCAGCATGCTATGGTCGCTATGATATATAAGAAGGCGTTGTGCCAAATAAGTTTCGGTACTTTATTCTTTTGTAATATCTTGTCGCGATTTAGCCAAAACATCGCATCCTAAAAAATACGAAAAAAATATATTTTTTCTCAATTTTTTTTTTTATTATTATTTTCGATGACGGAATATTCATAATTTATAGATTTCGGGTTGCGCCGTGTGCGGACAGAATCGTATTCGTTAATTTACAGCCGAATTTCGTCGTGAAATTCTACGAAAATCCATTTTTGGATGGGGCATATACGCATTCAGCGAGTTGTCAGACTTCGGGAGCGTCGGGTTAATCGTCCGATATCCAAAAAAACAAATTAACAAAAATACCCACAAAATACGACTCGAATATTATAACTGTCGTGTTTTCGACTCCCGGGGCTCTTTTCCTTCCTCGGAGGTTTTTCTGTATCTGTATATGTATATGTTCCCATTATCTATATTTGCCGGCGGGTATAGCTCAATGGTCAAAGCGTTTGCTTTGCAAGTCAAAGGTCGTGGGTTCGATCCCCGACGGAGATTAAATAAAAAAATAAAAAAATGATATCTGAGCTCTAAAATACCCCTGTTTGGTGTGAATTTGATCCCTCACCCGTAAAATGCCAGTCATAGTATATTAATCAAAATTGGTGGTAGACGAAAGTCGTCCCGTGAAGACCACCCATTCATAGTGAATTCCTGTAATAATAAGGATGGTGCGTGAATCTCGGGATGTAGTCTGTGACGTTGGCGGATCAACACTCCACATGCAGCGCTTAGTCATATGCACTATGTTAAGCGTCATTGAATTCCACAAATGAGACTTCAGAATTACTATCACCATCTGTATGGTATTCTCCTGTGTGTGCTTACATAAAAAAAAAAAATGTTGTTGAAAATGCGTTATTTATGCAACATGAAGTGTCGAGTTAATGGTTTGGTTTTCAACCAGATTGCCGGCAAAACACAAACCTTTAAATATGAAGAACCAATGAAACATGACTTACAACTGTTTCAAAATCATGGATACATTTCGATCGCATATATTTTAACATCCTTCTCTCTCTCAAAAGGTTGTTATTCAGTCGCGTGATGGCAGGATTAGGAGCAGACCGATAACACAGACTTTTCGGATGTATGCTGAATTGTAATGAAATTTTGAAAAATATTTACAAACACTGATATCAGCTTGACATAGCCGGCCGTCAGCACACTGAACCGTGCGGCCCGTGGTCGGGTCAAGCCGATCTTTCGTCTATTATTTTGGTTCGCCTTGCGGACATCTACGTCGTATGACAAGTGAACAGAAATAGGAGACAAAAGATTGTATATCGAGGTTTTCGGTACCAGTCAGCAAGGGCTATATCATGCTGATGTCAATTTATATATACTTAAATGTATATAGTATAGCTTCGTACGCTTTCCATTAAAAACGCATTATTGCCGGCGGTCCTCTCAATGGGCGGCCCTTTAACAAAGGCGTGGGTTCGATCCCCGACGGAGATTAAAAAAAAAAAGGATTTTTAATCAGAAACAAGTTGTTTATGTGAATTTGATCCACCATCCTTCATCCAGTTGCCAGCCTATTAATTAAAATTGGTGGTAGACGAAAGTCGTCCCGTGAAGACCACCCATTCATAGTAAATTCCTGTAATAATAAAGGATGATGCGTGAATCTCGGGCTGTAGTCTATGACAGCGTTCAAACACTCATGCAGCGTTAGCCATATACACCACTGGACGTTTGGTGCACGGGACAACTAGCGCACTGGCTGTCACCATCTGTCGGTATTAACCTGTATGTTTGCCAAAAAAAAAAATGTTGTTGAAAATGCGGTTGGTTTTGGCGGTTGAGTGTAGAGTTAATGGTTTGAATCTCTGCCAGATTGCCGTTCTCCATGTTAGGCCAAATCTATTGAGAGCATTACTGCAGCACAACTGTGTTCTTATTGGCAACAGCGATAGTACCTACTTCACTTCCGTTACTACTAGGGATGCCAATTGTCTCGGGATTGTCCCAAGATTTGCCGGGATTTGAAATGTTTCCCGGATGTATGCTGAGTTGTTACGGAAATTTTTTTCGTTTTTGATAGGCGTTTAACCCATTAAGGCCGATGCCGTAAAGCCTCGACAAGCGATCTTTTGTCTATTACTTTGGTTCGCTTGCGTGACATCTACATCGAATGTTAAGCGGTGCTTGCATACGCCAAAATAATTGTTACGACAGTTGGTCCATTGACAGTTGGTACAACTGTCCTCTTCACGGGCGGTACCGCCGAAATGGGGCTATTGGGCAAGCAGTCGCAACTCGCCCGTCTTTGATAGCAATATTTCTAATGGCGGCCCTTTAACGGGCGACGTTATTGACGAATAAACATGTATCGTGAAACAGAAACAAGTTGTTTATAATGTGAACCTGATCCTGCATCCTTCATCCAGTTAATCGATGTCCTGAAATGGAAGAAGAGGATAACAATTCTTATTACTTAGACGAGAGTAAGAGAGTATCTAATACCCGTCCGTTACTAATAGGGTTGCTACTGAAGGTGTCACGACCTATCGTTCCCAGACAATTCGTTCAAAGACTCATCGGTAACGACGTGAAGCGCACTGGACGTTTGGTGCACGGGACAACTAGTGCACTGGCTGTCTCAATAACCTAACCTTACTTAACCTAATGATTTGTCCAGTGATCGTAGAGTCCAGAGATCCATAGGTCTCGTTTACTAAATAACTTAGGTTAGGTTAGCGAGACATCCAGTTCACCAGCTGTCCTTGGCGCCAAATGTCCCGTGCACCAGACGTCCAGTGCGCCTCACGTCATTACCGATGAGCCGTTGAACGAATTGTCTGAGAACGAAATGTGTCGTAACTCTTGTATACTTGCGATTTTTAAAGAATATATATTATATTACAGTATGTATATATAGTTTAATAGGTACCTATTTATTTAATAAAAAAAACTTTAAATAAGATTTCATAAAAAGTCACGAAATAATCAATTAGTCAATGAAAAATACAGTTTAACATTTAAGGTCGATTTTTTTGATGTTTTTTGATTGGCCAGTGCTGCATTTATATTCACCTTCAGAACTGAATTAAATAAATGCGTGATTATTTTTAAAAAAAGGGCAAATTTGAAACATGTGTAGAATGACCCACAACTCAATACATATCGTAAAAAAAAATTTGACGAAGGAATGTCGCAATACGAAACAGAATTATATTCAATATAGTATTCGGATAAATCCGCATCTCGCACCGAAGCGACGTGTTTCTTTCAGGGCGTGGGATAAATCCGCACCTCGCACTTAAGAGCAGTGCACTTTGGTGCGGATATATCCGCACCTCGCATCTAAATGGTCAAGTTGTGCATACTACCTATTTACATTTTATTTTAGGTACTGTGAAATGCCGCAAAAATAAATAATAATAATAAATAAATACTAAAATGCTTTTGTGTTTTTTATTTAATGTTTTTTTTTTTGTATAAATGTGTTTTTTTTGCTGTTGTTATTTGTAGTGCAAATATTAATTACTGCCCCCCCTTGTCTCCCCCCACAATATTATTATTACCCTTATTGTTGTTAATTATTTATGGTGTGTTTTTGTACTACCCCCCCTTTCGTGGTGTCTGTTGTTGTTTTATTTTTTTAAATCAATTAATTTAATAATAATATGCCTACACAAAACAAAAATACCTTGCAACACCCCTTACCCCCCTTTTTTAAATTTATTTATTTGTTATGGTGATTTTGTGCGTTTTTTTCTTTCATTCTTCTTTATACCGTTTCACATGCAATATATTGCAAGCAACTTACGTAAATTGCGTGCAATATTCCTAACCCATTGATCGACGTCTTTGCAGCGCAGTATCCAAGCGACCTATAAAGTAGTTTTATTTTTATTATTACAGTAATCATTTTTACTGATTTAAGTATGCATTCATGATGCAGTTTTTAATTCTTAATACCGTTTCCGTTTGTGGTCGATTGAATACGCGCTTACGTCGATTTTCGGACGATTTTTCGTATATTTTGGTTTTTAGCATTTTGACAAATTTTCGATTTGACATTAACTTTTCAAGTCGTAGCTTTTTCCGTCCAGATTTGGGTTTTTTGGCTTTCGGGCTTAGCCGTGTGTGTGTTGAATTTTTTTTACCAATATTTCGACCACCATTGCAAGGGTCTTTTTTTCAAGGTCGAATTTGTTTGTTACACATCATCGACCTTGAAGAAGATCCCTGCAATGCGGCGGTCGAAATATTAGTCCGAAAAAATTCGCCACACACGGCTAAACCCAAAAGCCCACTATACACATATTTAGTTTCAAGTTATATAAAAAAAAAAAAAATTTAAAAAAATATTATTATATTATTATTTTTAACATTAAATTTATTGTAATTTTTTTTTCACTTACTTGTACATATCTGGACCATTTGATTGATTTCGAGCGTTTGTATTATAACTCCAATGTAGTATACTAACTTCGCAGCCTTAGTCTGAGGCATATTTGACATCTAACTGATGCACTTGAGAGTGTGTTAGAGAGTGTCTGAAGGCCTTCCCGTGATTCTAGGTGCATCAGTTAGATGTCGAATAGACCTCAGTCTAAGGCTGCAGAGATTTGCGATTTATATATTTTAAAAAAATGAATCAACCAATTTGTCATTGTCTTGAACCAAAAACGATTAAGTCCTCGAGGGGTTATAGTTCCCAGTGTGTGCACCGTTGATGGCTGTTTTGTGCATGTGGAAGATATCCTCCCACTGAGAAAATAATTGTTCAAGTGTAAGTACATTTTTTCTTTATTTTTTTCCTTTTTTAAATTGTTTACTAACCAATTTATTTTATTATTTATTTTCAAACACATTAAACACGTCATCCATTCAGTTATAGTCAAGAAAATATAGCATGATCCTTTAGTAATTTACGTAAATAATTTATATTGATTGTAATTACCGGCGGGTATGAAATAATAAATATGTCTTGGGTGGAAGAGGGAACACTCAGATCAGCCAGAGCATGTAAAAGCACTCTGCAGCTGACGAGAGGTAGTCCTAGCGCGGTCTTCAGCAATCGTGCTTTCAGCTTCGCGGCAACAGCGGCCTGAAACTCGCTGCCGGAAAGTATAGGAGAGCTGAACACGGAGGCATCCTTCAGAGGCAGACTTAAGACACACCGACTTACTTAGAAAGTGTTTGCTTTGCAAGCCAAAGGTCGTGGTTTCGATCCCCGATGGAGATTAAAAATACATATATATTTTTAATTGATTTCTGAGCTCCAAATTACTCCCAGTTGGTGTGAATTTGATCCCTGACCCGTAAAATGTCAGTCATAGCCTATTAATTAAAATTTGTGGTAGACGAAAGTCATCCCGTGAAGACCACCGTAATAATAAGGATGATGCGTGAATCTCGGGCTGTAGACTATGACGTTGGCGGATCATCACTTTACATTAATTGGCTATGACTGGCATTTTACGGGTGAGGGATCAAATTCACACCAACCGGGGGGGTATTTTAGAGCTCGGAAATCGATCATTTTTTTGATCTCCGTCGTGGATCGAATCCACGACCTTTGGGTTGTCAAGCAAACGCTTTGACTATTGAGTTATACTCGCCGGTATATAAGCCCGGAATCTAGTAAATGTAATTAATTTAGTGAAATAGTTAAGGGTCACGCTAAATTTTTTGTATATATATATTTATTTGGTGATGGATTTTTTACTATGGTTTTTTCGTGCAATACCTTGCTTCCTTTCCTACAAGCACCACTAATACATAACTTCTATATAATTTTTCACACTTTATAATTCACTATATAACATATATAATATGAGGGTTATCCGTAATATAAGATTCCCATGGCGCTACAGTCCTGAAAAGCGCTGTTATGGTGGATCCCGCGATTCTGTAGTGCACTTTGGTTCCTCCACTCCAAATCCCTTCCCTAGCGAGCTGCCTGCTGAGCTCAGTCTTGGCAGCCGTACGTGATGCATCTCCCCCTCGCTTTGCCCCGCCAGGCGTGATCTACGCTCAGTAATCTCCTGTCTGCAAAAAACATCGGAAACAAAATCGAGCTGTGAGTGCCTCGACCTTAGATCTCGACGATGTGCGGGAAACGCGATACTATATTCGCATCTCACTCTTTCGTGCTTCACCGTGAAGGAAGTGGGAAGAGAGTGGGCCACTCCTGCCATTACCACGACTAGCGGCAGTAGCTCTCGAGCTTGAAACATGTTTTCAGCCAATAAATGTCAATTATTATAGTTTTTGACTTCAATTATAATTAATTAAGGGGATTAGCTATGAATGTTCTTATTTTTCCGATCTAAAATCGCTGATTTTTTATTGTGTACTGAATACCCAACATTGGAACACGTGTTTTTATTTTAGCGAAAGAAAGGTTAAGCAACGTTGAAATTATAGAATATCACTAAGAAAGACTAATGGATCGAAAATAAAAAAGAAAACTAACATATCAATCTCATATATATATTTTTAAAATTGCATGTTTTATTATCTATTAAAAAGGGTTAAATATTGTGACAATGCAGTGTAATCAATAATTACCACTTAACAATGTTGCTGTTGTTTATACTGTTATGTGTATGTATCCCATTCTAACCATAATTCCATATTTCATACAATTCCATTCCTACACTAACCAAAATTATTATATTTATATATAAATTTAATTTTTGTAGTTATATGAATACAATCGATCAGTTTTTAACCTGTTGACTGCCATCATGTTTCGCATATCTGTAACCTGAAAGACAAATGGAAAAAATGATTTTCAGCATCACAGACAACCCCGACCGGGGTTCGTAGTGCTTCGTATGAGTAGCCGAAGAATCTCGATCGGGGTTCAACGGGTTAATATGTTTTTATATTTTTTTCCTTTTAAAACACACACATGTGAGCACTATCATGTCCAGAGTACCATTGTATTTGACGTTGACGATTTTTAAAATTAATCATTTGGTTAAATTGGCTCAGTGATCAGTGTTGTTTGCCAATAAAGTAGACATGGGTTCAAATCCACGCATCCGCCGTTTCTTTTTTCTTTTAAATTACGAACGAAAAATTTCTTAAAAGTTGATATATACATAATACCATAGATTCGTGCATTTATCAATGGGTTATAATGTTCTTTTTTAATCAATTTATAAGCTTGAATACTACCCCGATTGGTGTGTACTTGATTTCTCACGTGTATATTGCCAGTCATAGCTTATTAATCAAAATTTGTGGTAGACGAAAGTAGTCTCGTGTATACCATTCATTCATAGTGAATTCATGTAATAAATAGATGATGCTAGATGTCAGGCTGTAGTGTATGATGTTGGCGGATCAACACTACACATGCAGCGCTTAACCATATATAAGATGGCAAGCATTATAGAATCCATAGAAGATATTTTCGCACAACTGATTACCATCAGTCGGTATTCTCTTAACCTTTTAGATGTCATGACCCTAAATAGATCTATGCAATGCCTCGTGGATTATCGAAGATTTGAACCCATGAATGGTGTGAAATTTTAACCATTTTTTTCCCTTGGGTAGACGATAGATATCGCTATAGACCCAAGCTATAACATTGACCGAAAATATACAGTTTTATAACACACCGGTGTGCTCACTGCACTGGCGGGCTTCGCGCAGCGTAACCATATATGGGCTCATGGCATCAATACTGTTAAAAACTGATGGATTGTATAAAATATTTTTTATAATAAAAAATGTGTCGAATTTTTTATATAAATGTTTTTTCTTTCCGATGCAGCGATCTGCCCGACCGCGAAGAAGACGCCTGCCCCGTGCTGCTGCTGGCCGTCAGGGAGGCCGGCACTTCCTTAGAGGGAGATCCCGGCGGCGCACCGGAGCCGGCGCCGCGGACCGAGCGGCACCGCAGACTCCTCAAGCAGCTCAACGAGAGATTCCGCAAGACTCTCAGCCTCGATTCGGCGGCGAGAAACAGGACCGATGCGAGAAATCAACGAAATCTGCGACCCAAGTCTATGGTGCAGACTGTAGGAAGAATAAGTCATGATAGCGACGATGGTGTGGTAGTAAGCAACGCTAAAGACGCCAAATACATCAAAGGATAGTAGCAAAAAAAACAGATTTCGACCCAAGTCGTTTTTTCTTTGGAGACTTTCTTGGACTCTCGACAGTCGTCGGCTGACGATTTTTCGTCTTCCGAAGTACTGCAAATTTTATTTAGAGAGTGCTGAATCGTCTCCTCTATTCAAAAGTCGCGCCACGCCTGATTTGCTGGATTTCCCTGTCGCAGCGTCCAACGTCAAGCAAGAAGAGAGCTTGCGATGCAAAAAGAGATTAGATAAATTAGAAAATCATTTCAACAGAGTGCAGAATCTGCGAAGAAACGACGACGATGTAAAGTATGAAGTATATTCGCAACCTGTATACACTAGCGAGTCTACTCTAGTATTGTCGGATAAAAATGATGTTTACGACAATATTGTTGATGAATTCGATAAGAAGACTTGCTGTGTGAGTTTTGTATGCAAAAAGACTTGCAAATGCGACAGTTTTAAATGTGAAAGCTTCAAAGTGGATGGGAATAAACGTCGCGGAGACAGCGTGGATTCTAGATACGCTATCAGGATAGAGGCGGGCGATGTGCTCATCAACGAGAGGACCAGAGGGCTGGTCGTCAAGGACATGACTGATGCTGTGATCCCGGGCGGCTGCTCACAGTTCTCGATGGACAAGTCCGTGGACTCGATCGGGTCGTGCTCGCTCGACGTGGACGCTACAGACACGAATACGGACTGTTCAGGTACTGTCCGATTGGAGGCGAAATGTCAGCTAGACTTTTGCGGCTTTTTTGGGTTGAGCCGTGTGCGACGATTTTCTTTTTAACCAATATTTCAGGGCCGTCTTTTTTGGTTGCACAACTTTGTCATGTTTTTTTTTTCGTAAACATATACAAGATAATACTGACATGTAGAGTGTTGATCCGCCACAACACCATATAATTCATTATGAATGAGTGGTGTTCAGGGACGACTTTCGTCTACTGGTCCAATTTTGATTAACAGGCTATGACTAGGATTTTAGAGGTGAGGGATCGAATTCGCACCAACCGGGGGTAATCTTGGAGCTTAGAAATCAATCAAAAATATTAAATTATGATATCGAGGTTCACATGGGTACATATGGTAGATGGTTCACGGAAGCCTCGAAATCGTATAGTGTTCTGTAAAAAAAATTCGATGCACGTGGCTCAACCTAAAATCCACAATGTCAAATCTGGCTATGAAAATATATGAAGTCTTGTAGACGTTTGTTCATCGTCAATGTCATGGTTGTTGTCACGTGTTTTTTTTAACGCAGCTGGAATGTTATCGTCTTGTTTTGTAGCATTTCATATAAAATAATCTTTTTATTATAGTAGTGCACGTATCAATCCCTGACTATTTAAATAAATACATTATATTGACAAGAATCCCTGGGCTTATATAAATGTTTATATACTTGAAATCACTGAAAGTATGTAAAGGTAAACCGCTCAGGTGCTAGAGAACGTTAAATTTAAAATATTGCAGATTTTGCTGAACTGGATACCACTACTATAATAAGAGATTAGCAATTGTCATGTTTGGTTTTGTCGATGGATCAACCGATGTACTATAACTTAAAGCATTAAATATGACGCTTGTCGACAGAAATGCGATGACAGGTGTCAAGTTAATCACGTGACCTCCTTAAAAAAACATTAATTTTGCCATTTCATGATATTATATAAAAATTCATATCTATTGACATCCCCTTTTCTTTAAAAAGACGACAAGTCGCGGGTTCGTCACGTGACCGCGTGGAGGAAGGATGCAGGAGCAGTTTAACAACACAAAGAACTTGTTTTTGAAGCACAATTAACATTTATTATGTTTCGCCATACCGGTCGAGAGTTAACTGACAACTGCCGGAATCACTGTGACACGCAGTGCCGCCAAGATAATCACGGCAAAAAAGCAAATTAAAGATGTCAGTTGCGCCAACATAAAATGGAGCAACTGTCACAACAAATAAAATGCCGTATGCAAACGCCGTGTAATATGAAATAATTAAAATAACATTATTAGGTGTGCATGTCAGGCGAGCGAACAAAAATAAGAGACCAAATCGTTTTTTGAGGCTTTCGGCATCAGCCTGAAAGAGCTATATCAAGCTGACATCAATTTTAATATCGATTGATCCATCTGTCAAATGAACCATATTCAAATGTTATGTTAGATCATTTCATGATTTGAATGTGTTCTTTTCTATTGTCTTCATTCTCTTCTGATCATGATCATTTTCAACATGATGCTTATAAAATAATAAACATATATAATTCTTCTTCATATTGTTATGTCTATCAGCTTCATTTCGTAATCAACGCTCAAAAAACGTCAATTTTTCAAAAATTAAATAATATTCATTACATTTTTAGATGATTATTAACAAGTCCTGTAATTCTTTGTTCATTGACTAATTCTAGGTTTTGGCATCAAGTTAAATTAATTGGGAGTAAATAAAATTAATCGGCAGTTGACTAAATGAATTGGCAGTGTCCAATGTGTCAGTATAATACAAAAAAAAAATGTTTTTTTTTTGAGCATTGATAAATTTTATAAAATTATTTATTTATTTCTTACTATAAATATTAATTGTTTTAAAATAATATTATTTTTAATGTTTTTGTAAAATAAAAAATATATAGTCTTTCTACTTCTTCTTTTATGTGTTCTCTCATTTTTAACATGTTTTTTTAAAAAAATAAACAATACTATTTAACACATTTTTTTGTTAAACTGTTAACATTTCTATTACGAGGGTTATCCGTAAAATAAGATTCCCATGGTGCTACTGTCCTGAAAAGCGATGTTATGGTGGATCCCGAAGCGAGGGGGAGATCCATCACGTACGGCTGCCAAGCCAAGACTGAGCTCCGCAGGCAGAACCCTATTTTACAAATAACCCTTGTATTATGTAGTTAGTCAAGTAGCATTATTTCAATAGTTTTTTCTATTGAATGAAATAAAAAGCATTGATGTAAACATTTTTTGTAACATATATATTTTTTTTCACTTACCTGTTCCATATTTGGAACATATCATCATCGTCAGCCTGTATCCGTCCACTCCCGCTATTCTTCTTATGTTGTCAGTCCATCTAGCAGGCGGTTGGCTAATTATTCATTTGCCAGTTCTTGGATGTTTTTTTTTTCGATCGACCGTCGTCTCTTGGACAGATATGTCCGTGATAGGAGTGTCGCTAAAAGATAGAATCCGATACGAGGAAATACGCAGAAAAACTCAAGTAGTGGAGGCTGCACAAAGAATAGGCACACTCAAGCGGCAATGGGCAGGACATATCTGTCGAAGAGACGACGGTCGATGGGGAAGAATCAGGAAAGCTCGTATCTCAAAAACCTCATATGTTGGGGCACTCCTATGTCAAGGTGCCACTGTTTATATTTTTGATTGAATATACTCACTTCATAAACATGTATTATAAGGTGTTGTTGTTTTGTAAGATTTTAAAATATTGGGCATTCTAGAAAAACCAGTTTCTTCTCACTGAAGTAATATTTGAATTATTCAAATTTCATGTTTTGAATAACTGCTTTGCAATCGAATCAAATTCCGATAGAGGAATTTGTAAAAAATACTTCTTACAAAATTCGTTCTTCGTTTTGTGAAAACCCTCCCTGTTCCGTTCTGTTTTTGGAGACCCAGATGGGGACCCGTTACTGGACGCATGCAAAAAGCTACTTGTTAGAGAGTGGCTGAAGGCCTTCCCGTGATTCTAAGTGCATCGGTTGGATGTCTAATAGACCTCAGTCTAAGGCTGCGAAGTTAGTATACTACAGCGAGTCTTGAGTTGCCTTCTCTGTATCAGCGACGCCTACTTTGGTAACACGTTGCTAATCACGCGCCGACCTTCGCCGAAGATTTCAAAAAGTCCAAATTTTAACGTCTGAACTACTAACTTTTACACCAACGTTTGGTGTTGCTCATCAAAACCCGTTCTTGTATAACGAGAAAGTACTCTGAAAACAATGCCTTGGTAAGTGCTCCCAAGGAGCGCAGGTACAAGGTGACCGGCCCGGGGACCTTAGGCCCCAAAAAAAAACAATTATTGCATAAAAAAAAAACGATGGGGTATAATTATAAAATGTACATAATCTTACTTTTTTTAATTTTGTGTCTTGCAGATACTACGTCTGGCAGTCTGAACATCCTGACTCCGTCGTCGACAGCATCCCACTATCGAGACTTCACCTCCCGACTGCAAGAGAGGGCTCTAGTGTCTCGCGCGGTGCCTGCGCCACAGCAGCAAGACTTCCATCTCAGCGTGCCCACGCACAAACAACCACACAAGCAAGCCAACTTAACGCAGCAACCCAAAAAGCCGAGCTATCTGCATTTAGCTTGCTCCGTTAATGGCTACTCAAACATCACAACATACGACTCTCAGTTGCGTCAAAAGTTGAACAAATCCAGAGAAGCTTCGCCGGGACGAACGGCAAATTCTTCGGCCGTCAACATGTTAAGGGACTGCACGGATGACGCTATGGCTCAGCGGATCAACACGTCGAACGTTGCCGATCGGTCATTCTTCAAAACCAGCTTCTCTGAAACGAGTATAAGCTCGCAGAACGTCTTGAATTACGCAAACGGAAAGAACGCCGAACACACGACATCATCTAAAAGCTATCACGTCATAAGTAACGGTAATAACGACGCAAGTCCCTCGAAATCGTTTATACAGCAGCGTGTTGAGAGGCTTTACGGTCCTGGTGCGCTGGCGCAAGGATTCTTTAATCAAAAACGGCAGAAGTTGAGTGAAGTGAATAAGAATGGTAAAGATTTTGCTGAACAGCAACGTTTGAACGTCGATTTTGATGGTGTTTGTAATGGTGTTGATGGTTCGTTGCCCGTTTTGAGGCATTTACGTCCGGAATTTCGTGCACAGCTTCCGATGCTCTCGCCGAAAAGAAACATAGGACTTTTTAAAAGCGAATGCATTAGAAATGTAGATAATAAAAGTATCGATGTTGTAGATAAAGCTGTTGTTAAAACGCCTGTAGTGACAATCATTCCTGTCGTCTGCGACGAAGGGTTAAATGAGAATTTAAAAAAGCTTGCGATACTGCCGGTGTGCTCGTCCGACGAAGAGGAAGTTCAAGAAGTGGCGAACGGTAAAATTTTAAGCGAATCTAGCGATGTTATAGTTGTGGATGTTGTCGGCGTTTCGGAGCAGAAAGACGGTGGAAAGCCGGCGAACGGTGTGGCTGTTGTGTGTTTGGATGAGGATGAGGTGGTGGCGAGGATCGTGGCAGAGTCTGAGGCGGCGATGGAGCGCCAACTGGTGGAGGGCGCGACACTGGATGGTCAGTACTTTCTGGTGCTGAAGCGGGCGGAGACAGAGAGGCTGATTGCGCTCGCCGAGTCTGCCGAGAGGGATCTCGCCATACTCGAGGTGAGAATTTTCAATTTTTTTTATTTTTAATAAAAAAATCTATATAGACACTCTGAATATATACTATAGAGACATCTCTCGTTATATGATGGTAACAATGGTATAAATACAACTTATTCCGCGCATCAGTTCGGGCAGGAGACGGTTGAGTGGTATAGGGTAATGAACAAGAGCAACGGTTGGTTCCATGGCTCGCTGGTTCGCATCCCGCTTCTGCCGATATTTTTTCTGAATGAATTGATGCTTATAAAGAATTTGATGTATAGTATGTGTATATTTAATTACTAAAAAAAAACTGACAAACTTGTCTTACTTTTGCCGAACCATCCATTCATGTTCAACCCTTGCTTTCCCATGATATGCATTTCCTACAACTGAACTTTAATAATGAGGATCTCCATATAACATATAATAGATACTGAGTGAACAATTCTTGTATTCCTCCGTAATATTATTAAGTATTAAATACAATTATAATAATGTATAGTTATTCATTTGTAGCCATGGAAATAAATCATTTGTGGAATAATCGGGCCAAGCACGGGGCAATACAAGCACTGAAGGTGTTGCAGCTGTAGCGGCTAATTGTGGGGGTTTTTCTCTTTTTCAGATACTTACATTACGAAAATTGTTACATTTCAACTTCAGCCATAGTCAATTAAAGCAATATTTAAGAAAAATGGATGATACATCTTTGTTACAGGAGGGTAGACAGTAATTTATTGTTGTTGTGTTGTTCCAGGCTCGGGGAGACATTGACGAAGAGGTGCTGGGTTTCTTGAGAGCGGCGGCTGGCAAGGCTCGCTTGCTCGCCACACAAAAGATGCAGCAGTTTGAAGGTAAATACAAAGAAAGCTAAATCTCTAAACGTTATATAAAACAATAAAGTCTAGCCAAAGTTATGTCGATGCTGACTTAAGGTGTTTGTTGAATTTTTAGCTAAAGGCTAGTTAGTCGATGTGTAATCAATATCTTATTTGATGTTAAGTCAGAGTCCAATTGATGTCTAGCTAAAAGCTAGTTGATGCCTATTCAAAGCTTAAAGGGAAATTCAAAGTCACGTTCATGTCTAGCTAAAAGCTAGTTGATGTCTAGCTAAAAGCTAGCTCACGGATATGTCTTGCTTAGGCTGTGTATGCATGTTGGTGATTGTGTGTGGTTGTTGCAGGGCTGTGCTATAACAACATGAACCGGCGGGCAGACGAGGCCTTCCCCACTACGGGCGAGGATCTGCAGGGTTTCTGGGACATGATGCACCTCCAGGTGCGACACGTGCAGCAGGTGTTCCTGCAGATCAGGGCGCTGCGGGCCGGCCACTGGACACAGGTGAGTCCATCTACTATATATCTGTCATGTGGCAACACCATGCTGACATGCGACCAACCACAAGGATGGCTGTCAACAGGACAGTCATTATCTAAAACCCAGCACATTAGGACATGTTACAGTCAAATTTCAATGCTACATCTTTTCTATCGACGATTCGATGGTACAGTGTCTGAACTGGGCTTTCCTTGCGTGGAATATATCAACAATCGATGTGGCTGAACAGTCTGATCCCTCTCCCAAGAGGGGCATTATAATCGTATGGTCCATACCAAGTTATTCTCATCCACCGTCAATTTTATTTGTCCGAGTCCGCTCCCTTAACCTCATCATAATTTTCAAAATCCATTGTACGGCTGCATTGTCTTTTGGTGAGATGTCAAGATTCACATCTATATAGAAGAATGGGGGCGTTGCAGGCGCTGTATAGAAATAATTTGTGTTAGATTAATGCCCTAAAGTAGCATATTTTGATCGCAGTTTTTGTAATATCGTAGAAGTAAAGCAACACTGTATGTAGGACCTTGCTTGGATAGGTTATCGCGTGTCTTTGATTAGGTCGAGTAAGTGGTCTAAGTCTACTTAACTTCTTTTATATAATAAACTAATTATGATGAGATGCCGAGATTCACAGCGGTAAAGAAGAATTATATGATATGACTCTAGTATTACTGTTTATTTACTTGTTACTTTATTACTTTCCAGGTTCCCGAGACGAAACCTCTAGTTCAATCCATGTCGCAGACGGAGACTTCCGGCGCCTCTCAAGCGAGACCCAGACGCCAGCCAGCGGCTGCCAAAGTTTGCAGCGAGCGCGCGGCCCAGGCGGCCAAGACGCGCGCTGAGCAGCGGCGGGCGGCGCTGCAGGAGGCCAAGCGGCGCCTAGCGCAGCAGCAGCAGCAGCTCCATCAAGACGAGGATCAGATATTCACATGATGGACAGTCCGTGTGCTTAGGCTTGACAAATTCCCGTGCAGGACCAAGCTCGAACGCTTTGTTTCGAGTCCATTTTTATCGAACGCAGTTGTGTTTGTATGAGTTTATATTATTGACGTGTGTGTGAGACATTGTTGTTAGTTGGATTGTTAACAGTGCGCGCAACATATAGGCGACTAATCGATCGAGAAAATCGTTTAAATTTAATATATATATTTTTTAGTTTCCCCTATATCATAATGCCTCCTCGTTTTCTTTGCCTACTCTACTGCACCCTTGAAGATCTTAAGTTTGTGACTTACACCTGTATTCAAAGACATTCCTTGACTTGAGGTAACAAATGTAACACCCTATATGCGACAAATCGATCGAGGATATCGTTTAAATTTAATATATATATATTTTAGTTTCCATCGGTCTATATCTGCCTTCTCGACTATCTATATAATGCCTTCTCTACTGTATCCTTGAATGTTGTAACACTTACAAGGCAAAAGGTTTGAGACTTACACCCGTATTCAAAGACATTCCTGGACTTGAGATAACCAACATAACACCCTATATGTGACAAATCGATTGAGAAAATCGTTTAAATCCAATATATATATATATATATATTTTAGTTTCCACTTTATCTTAATGCCTCCTTATTTTCTTTGCCTCCTCTACTGCACCCCTGAAGGTGTTAACGCTTACAACGCAAGAGGTATGTGACTTACATGCAGAGACATTCCTTGACTTGAGGTAACCAACATAACATCCTATATGCGACAAATCGATCGAGAATATCGTTTAAATGTATTTTTTTTTTAGTTTTCGCTATATTGTAATGCCTCCCTATTTCTTTGCCTCCTCTTCTGTCCCTCTGAAGGTCTTAACGTTTCCAATGCAAGAGATTTGTGACTTACACCCGTATTCAAAGACATTCCTTGACTTGAGGTAACCAACATAACATACTATATGAGACAAATCGATCTATATCGTTTAATCTGATATATATTGATATCCTCCTCTCCAAGTTAGTTGCTTAATTGCGTGGTGGCAGAATGAGGAGCAGATTAACAACACAAAGACTTAGCTTTACAAACTTCTGGCCCGGACCTAGTCACAGCATTCAATCGGACTTTCGCTGCCATCGGCACACAACTCCGTGACCGGGCTTGTCAAAATGCCAATATGGCGACACATACATGTACGACAAACGATCAGAAATAAGAGACGAAAGATCATATATCGAGGCTTTCGGCACCAGCATGTAAAGGCTATATCAAGCTGATATGAACGTGAATTCTCGATCGACACGTCTGCTATTCCTATATTGGTTCATAAATGAAATTGTTGATGGACAGTCCTTGTATGGATTCGGTCTCGCATTCGTGGAGTATACCGCTTTATGCTCGCATAAAATTCTTCCATTCAAACAAAAAATATGTATTTCTTTTTAATTTAGAATGTTTTTGTTGATTTTAAAAATTATTTTTCTCAAGACATTTTTTTTTGCTGTTAAAAATTGTAATTTGGTGAAGAAAAAAAATGATGGTGGAAATGCCTTTTTAAAAAAAAAAATGTATTTTTAAATTATATGCATATTACATCACCAATAATATTTAACCCTTTGGTTACTGAGCGTCGAATATTCGACAGTCGATTCTCGTGCGAAAAAGACAAAGCGTCAAATATTCTCGACTCATCCAAACACAGGTTGCCAGTAATAAACATTTATTATTTACATCATATATGATCTCGAAATCTAGAGTTTGGACATCTTATTTTTTGATGTTTATATTTATTTATTGGCAAATATAATTATCATTGATTAAATTTGTTATTTGCTTAATCTGAAGTATGAACTGTTGTTTGGAATGAACATATCTTAGTAACCAAAGGGTTAATGATTAATTGTTCATTATTGGAGAATTGACAATTTCAGTTGACCCTCCTATAGCGTTGGTGTTGAGAAAAGTACGCTATAGAAATGTAGTCTCCCATATCTGTTTATATAACAGCCGGGGGGCATAGTCCAGTAGTGAGAACGTTTGTTTCTCATTCAGACACTGTCGGTTTAAAACCCGACCGGGTTTGATATTTTTAAATTAAACAAATCTAAGCTATATACATGCCCCTGGTAGAGTTGAGCCACCTCTTAAGGACAAAACAACATTGTCTAGGCCTCGGGAGCGTCGGACTAGTCGTATAATCTTTTTAAAAATGCTAATTATTGAACATGTAAATATATCTACGATATTATAGCCGCAGTCTATGTTGTTGTCTTAGTTTGCTGGCTCTTGCTCTGGAGGCTCCCGGGAACTATGCAGGCGTTTTGAGAGAAGGCGTAGATAATTGTTCGTAACTTGTCCCAAGACATCTCTGCACCCGAAGGTACGCCTGAGAACGTGTATAGTATGCAGCGATCTCAATTGCAAGAGCCACAGGAACTTGATGAGATGGCAACTGTAGTATCCAAGGCATATCGTTTGTGATTTGTCGATCTGAATTTTTAATATGATTGTATGATTAGCGGGACGCTCTTGATGTGTGTATTATTTGGTTGAAAATGTACACTCTATAGTGTACATTTTATATTTTAAGGGGTATGAAAAATTGTCGCATATCCTATAGGAAACATCTCTAAAGAAGTATACGCTATAGGAGGGTTGACTGTATTATAAATGAAAAAAGACTAAATATATAGAAATCGCAATGTTTTTATATATATTATAATTATTACTATATTATATTGACTTTTATATGCATATGAAAATATTAAGTTTTTTTTTGTATTACTATTTGTATTTTTAAAACTGTCATACAAAATGTGAAAATCAAATGAATCCCAAGTGAATGCTTTTATATATTAAATATATATATATTTAACATAAATTAATAAATAAATAAATATTAATAAATAAATTATAATTATAAAATTAAAATTATTAATAAAATATTTGATTGAAATACACAGTGGCACATCGACATACGAGTTGTTGTATTGGCTCCGAAAACCTTGCTCGTATTTCAAAATTCTCGTATCTCTTTCAACGGTTGCTCTCTTCCAAAAGCAAGCTCCATCAACATCTTTGGAGTATCAATCTCGAATAAAGTCAAATATTACGAGTCAATTAAGTATAAAGCCGATCTCGCTTCCATGAAACTAGGCGTGTTATATAGATCACTGAGGTAGTTCAACGATAAACAACTTCTTCTATGTAAAGGACAAATCCGACCTATCCTTGAATACGGCAGTCACTTATGTGTTGATACACTAAATACCTTCTAAACTTAATTGACTCAGTTCAAAGAAGAGCAATTCGTTTGATAAACAATTACACTCTTACGTCTAACCTGAAATCAATGGAACACAGTCGTAAGATTGGTTCACTTAGTCTTTTTTACTGTTTTCTAGCGTCCAGCTTTTCTGGCTGAGCGTCATAGAGTGCACTGGTCTTGACTGGCTGTGCTCTCCTGCATGCTATTACATAAAAATAAAAAATATCAAAGCCAAAGTCACAAAACGCGAGCACAATTTATCAAAGATGCTTTGACAGCGAGAGCACGCTGATAACTGATTTTCTGACCGTGGCGGGAGGGTTCACGCGGGAAAGCGTGACGCGCGGTTCGTGTGCAACCGGCCGACCCGCTAAGCCGATTGCTCGCATCTCAAATTTTGCTCGTATTTCAAAGCAAAAAATCTGTAGCTCGATGGCTCCTATCTCAAAAAACTCGTACGTCAAGGTACCACTGTGTATATTATATGTAAATTGAAATGCTCAAATGAAATTATATTTGACGTTAGAATTGTGGCTTTTGGGTTTAGCCGTATGTGTGGCGAATTGTTTCGAACAAATATTTCGACCGCCACTGCGGGGGTTTCTTGTTCAGGGTTGACGACCTGAAGAAGAAGACCCCTGCAATGTGGCGGTTGAAATATTGGATCGAAACAATTCGCCACACACGGCTAAGCCCAAAAGCCGCAATACCGAATCTTGTCGCGAAAACCTAAGAAGTTATATTTGATGTGTTTTTTTTTAATTCCGAGCAAAATGTTCCTTTTTTTTCTAATAATAGTTAAAAAAATCTAATCACAATTCTTTTCTATTGAAAAATGTGTCGATTTGGTGTTTTTTTTAAATTTGAAACGCTCCATTTTCATGCCAGAGATCACTGGTTCAATCCCCAGCAATGCTTAAAATAAAATTTATTTTTTAATAATGATATAAAAAAGATAAATCATTCCATAACTGAAGCATATGGTCGGGTCTAACGATCTATCGTTCGCAGACAAATCGTTCAACGACTCAGAGGTAACGACGTGGGGCGCACAAACGTTCATTATGTAACTCCATACATGTGGTGGCATTGACGCATGTGGCTTACAGAAAAATCGGTCCCGTGACGAAACCTAACGATATTTATTTACATGCTTTACAGATTCCTGTAAAGAATACATGTTCCCAGTTCCTACCGTAGATGTCACAATGAGTACTGAAAGTAGCAAAACGATATATCACGTCAACCGATGTCAACAGTCTGGGAATCTTTGACGTCCGATATGCCGACAACCGATGCGAAAGGGTTAAATAGTTAGGGATCTTGCTAAATTTTCATGAGTATAATAGTACCCTATTTTCTGGAGAGTATGGCTTAAAGGTAAACTGCTTACCCTACCAATTGTCATGGATTTTTTTTAAAATCAATATTTATACTCTATAAATACCTTGGTACCACACAAGTGCTAAAGTGTTAATATGACTGTCATTTTTAGAACCGATTGTATTTACGATCAAATTTCGACTGAATTGCTTGAATTTTTTTAAATTTTTTAAAATTTAAAGCGATTCCTTTTTTTTCTTCTTTTGTACATGATTTTGATATATTTTTTTTTTAAATGTATCGAAACGAAAACTAAATTTTTTAACCTATTCGAAAGATATTATACGCAATGACATATTTGTTATTTTTATTTTGACAAATTTATTATTTTTTTATTTATTTACTCCGACACGCTCTTACTTCTTCTGCGTATAATCAATCTAATGGATTGGTTTTCAAAATTGGGGCTAGGTCCTCTTTCGGGGCAATCCAAGTCTTCCCCTCAGTTGCGCTTCTCCACATGTTCAGCCGCAGGGTGGCCTCAGGTATCACCAGTTCCGTTGTCGACTGTAGGAAACTTCTTGATAAAAATTCCAATTAAAAAATATATACCTGTATACATACATATATATATATATTTAAATATATATATATTTATATATATATATACTTTACCTTAACTAACTACTACCACTGTAACTCATAATTTATAAACATTTGATAACTAATAATGGTTTTTGTAAATGAACCATTTGGTATGACAAAAAAAAATGTTTTTAGTATATTTTTGTCATGTTTGGTTTTGGTTAAGTGCTGCATGTGTAGTTTTGATCCACCAAAGTCATAGTCTACTGCCCGACATTCACGCATCATCTTTATTATTACAGGCTATGACTGGCGTTTTATGGGTGAGGTAACAAATTTATACCAACCGGCGGCATTTATAGAGCTTTGAAATCGTTTTTTTTTTAATTTTTTATAATCTTCATTGGGGATTGAACAACCAAACGACCTTCGGTTTGGCAAGCAGAAGTTTTAATCACTAAGCTTTCTCACCATGCGGGAGTATTTTAGAGCTATGAAATGTTTTTTTTTTTTTTTAATCTCCTTCAGGCAACGAACCCGCGGCCTATGGCATGCAAAGCAAACACTTTGACCATTGAGCTATACCCGCCGGTAATTTCATTTATTACGCTTGTCATTTTTATGTATAGCTAAGCGCTGCATGTGTCGAGTGTTGATTCGCTAACGTCATTGACTACAGCCAGGCATTCACGCATCTTCCATTTATAACATGAATCCGCTATGAATGAGTGGTGTTTATGGGACGAATTTCGTTTATTATCTATCATAGTTTTTTATTAATAGGCTATGACTGATATTTTACAAGTGAGAGATCAAATTCACATCAAACAATGATATTTATAGAACTTTCAATAAAATTATTAAAAAAAAAATGTTACATTTTTCGTAAATGGAACCCACAAACACTATTACGGTAAGCAGGTGATTTACTTCTAAGTCATGCTTGTACAATTTGTTGTGAATACATTTATATCGCAGCGCTAAACCCAAAAGACACATTTTCATTCCTTTTGTATAAGCTCTCTAATTCGGAACATACGACTTTCAGAAAATGCCGTAAAACTTTCTGCCGTCTTAACCCTGATACATGTCAGCTTTGCCGAATGCATTCTATGTATAGTCTCCGATGGCGTTTTAAGACTGGCATAAAAGGCAACTGTAGTTCATTCTCTCGATCGACTGTAGTATACAATATTGCCGTGTTGGTTCTTTCATTTCGTCATTAATTGCTTAAAACGAAAAAAAGTTAAAACGTTACGCCTTTAATATTCGTTGGTTGTGAAACCTATTATGTGGCTGCATTGCCTTTTTGTCGTACCAAATCTTTGTTTAGCTCAACTATAATACCAATTGTATTTATTTATTTTATTTTTTTTCACCCACTGTATACTACTATTGTACTACTCTATAAAATGTCTAGAATAAACAGTTTTTTTTATATAAATTGATACACACTGACATCCTCCTCTCTACGGGAGAAACGACTTTACGTCGCCGGGATGATTATCGGATCGCGTGGTGGAGGTACGAGGAGCAGATTAACAACACAGACTTTTTGAAAAGCACATTTCGCGTTTATTTCCAATATAAAACTTCTGTTTCCCCGTCCGACCGTAACATGTTGTATAGTGGGCCTCGGTCGGACATGTAGCGCTGCAAAGATTGTCGCGGCCAAGTCTCAAACTAACGTCGACAGTTGCACCAACATGAAATGGAGCAACTGTCATAACAAATAAAATAAAGTATGCAAACGCTGTGTACTTTTATTTAAAATTAAGACTAACAATATTAGATGTGCATGTCAGGCGAGCGAACAAAAATAAGAGACTAAAGATAGTTTTTTCGAGGCTTTTTGGCATCAGCCTGAAAGAGCTTCTTCTTCGTAGTAGTATCAATCTGGTGAATTGGTTTGCAGCAACAAAATCTTGCATCTCGATCTCGACTCCTCTCGATCCTCTTCAGCTCAGCATAAGAGCTACAACTCATGTCCTGGAACACTTGCTGCAAATACTCCCGTCTAGGTGGCCCTCTGCAGTTTCTCCCCTCAACCGTCCCTTCCACAATGTCGTGAAGAAGACTATCGTGGCGCATGATGTGACCGATCCGAGATGGTTCTTGAAAGAGCTATATCAGCTGATATAAAAATATTTACCAAAATTAAGAAAGCTGTTATTTTTTTTCTTACATTGGTAACACATGTTGTTATTCTAGATATTTCATATGTTGTGAAATTAACTATTTTCAATGACACTGATTTTTAATATAGAATTAATGAAATTAAACAATTTTTTTACCAAGAAAATAAATTATAGTAAAAGTTAACCCTTTTTTGTTTTTTATTTATTATTTATAAACACCCGCATACACACAAATTTGTACATCATTTACACACACTTCGTCCAACCAACTTTAAAATGTTATAGGGTCAATTTTATTTTTTCAATGTTTTCAGCATTAACTTTGAGATACATTATAAATTATAAATATTTATTTATTTACCTTGTTTTTACATGGATCACGTTAAATAAGTTCTCTATTAGGAGACTGCAGTTTCGACTACCTCATAGCCTTTCTCAATCCTTCACTTGTTAAGAGATAACTGAGCTGCGATACTACTTTGCAAGTGGTCTAACCCATTTTATGCAGGAGAGGAGGGGGTTGGGGTGTGTCTTTCAGGGAATGATAAGAGAGGAAGACAGATAGGGTTGCAAGGATGAAGAAAACAAAATTAAAATGATTTAGGTATTATTTTTATAAAATGAGTTAGACCACTTGCAAAGTACTATCGCAGCTCAGCTATCTCTTAACAAGTGATGGATTGTGAAAGGCTACGAGGTAGTCAAAACTGCAGTCTCCTAATAGAGAACTTATCTTACGTGTTTCATGTAAAAACAAGGTGAATAATTAAATATTTATACTCTGAGATTTTTTCTTGCCATATTCGCTGCTTTGTTGGCAGCAATATTGAAACTTCGATTTACTCACATGGACCACACCTACTACTCCCACTTATTAACTCCTTACCTTATGTCTAGCGAAACTTTTTTTTTTATTAGTCATTTACTTATAAATAAACTCCACCCATTTATCACCACTTCTACGCAACACTTTATTACTATCTACCATTACCATCGAATAATGTCAAATATTACGAGTCAATTAAGTGTAAAGCTGGTCTCGCTTCCAAAAAACTAGGTGTATTATATAGATCACTGAGGTATTTCAACGATAAACTACTTCTTCTTCTATATAAAGGACAAATCCGACCTATCCTTGAATACGGCAGTCACTTATGTGTTGAGACACTAAATACCTTCTAAGCTTAATTGACTCAGTTCAAAGAAGAGCAATTCGTTTGATAAACAATGACACCCTTACATCTAATCTACAATCAATGGAACACAGACGTAAGATTGGTTCTCTTAGTCTTTTCTACCGTTATTACCACGGTCGCTGCTCTTCGGAACTTAAAGAACTAATTCCTCCTGCACCCACTCACAGCCGACAAACTCGTCTTACACTTGCCGAACATCCATACACGGTTAATATATGTCGACCAAGAACTGGCAGCTTCCAAAATTCCTTCCTTAATGCCACCGGTAAGCTATGGAATACTCTTCCAGCGTCAGTGTTTCCTCCTTCCTACAATCTGGATCTCTTCAAGAAACAGATAAATATACACTTGCAATCTCCCCAACCCACACACAAATACGAACACAACACAAGTTTCCCGCATGCAGCGTCCAGCCTCCCTGGCTGAGCGTCATAGAGTGCACTGGTCTTGACCGGGTGTGCTCTCCTGCATGCGTTTACATAAAAAAAAAATCTAGTGAATCTTTTTCTTTATCAGTAAATATTCATTTCTACGTCCTTACGTTTGTGCACATTGGAACTGATGAAGACTAAATGCTCCAGATAAGAAAAGAAGAAAAAAAAATTGCCAAATTTTTTTTTTTCTTAATTTTTTTTTTTTAAATTCTATCATTTAATTGAATCTATTTCTTATGAATAATTTAAGTAATTCTTCACTTAAGTGTATCAAGCTTTTTTTTCTACTTGCTATGTAGTTTTTTAAGGAGGCCATGTGATTAGTGTAATACTCCTTTGTACTAATTGAAAAATAATGATTATTATTACTTTTTGGGCATTGCCTGTTACATACTTGTGTAGTTACTAACAAATGTACTGATATTACACTATGCTGAAAACTAGCTTTAAGTCAATATATATAGTATTTGTTCTAGTTTTATGCATTTAAATATATGTAATAATTCGTTTCTTTAATATATTTATTAAAAAAAAAAACATTAAAAAACTAAATAATGATGTGATTTTCCACTGAGAGAAACTGACAAGTTATGAAATTTTAACACTGGCAGTAACTGATAAATAGAAGATTAAGATAATTAAAATTTTAAAAATCTTTTATAAAATATGATGTAATAATAGCTTTCAATAAAAAAGGAAAAATTCTTGAGTCAAACAATATTTCTTTAGGGCTCCGCAAGCAACTTGCCAAAACACTTGTTTGGAGCATCTTAATGTACGGCTGTGAGACATGGTGCTTATCTGAAAGTGATAAAAAAAGACTAGAGGCCTTTGAGATGTGGTCGTACAGAAGAATTCTCGGAATTTCCTGGAGAGACCACGTCACGAACAATGAGGTTCTCAGAATAATCAAGGAAGATAGGCAACTAATAAGAACCATCTCAGAGAGGCGAGCCCGATGGATTGGTCACATCATGCGCCATGATGGTCTTCTTCACGATATTGTGGAGGGGATGGTTGAGGGTAGAAACTGTAGACGGGAGTATTTGCAGCAAGTATTCGAGGACATGAATTGTAGTGCTTATGCTAAGCTGAAAAGGGTTGCGGAGGACCGAGAGGAATGGAGATCGAGATGCAAGATTCTGTTGCTGCAAACCAATCCACCGGATTGATACTACGAAGAAGAAGATGTAATAATAGCAGTATAAAATGCCTATACTAAGAAAGTGGATATTGCTCTGAATGAAACGTTACGGGTGGTTACGGGGTGCCTAAAACCTACCCCAATATCAAAGCTATATCAACTCTCGGGCATCGCCCACCAAACAAACAGAAGTCACCACCAAGAAGGAACTCTCCAAAGTAACCCACGACACACTCCACCCTATGTTTGGGTATCAAAACATAACCACACGGCTCAAATCAAGAAGAAGCTTCCTACAGTCGACAAGGGAACTCGTGATACCTGCGGCTGAAAATGTGGAGAAGCGGGTGGAACATATGGAGGTCCCTTAACAGACTTCGGACCGGAGTATGCAAGACGAGGACACAAACGAAAGCCTGGCAGTTTTACAGTCGGCCGATTGAATGTGACTGCGGCGAGGAGCAGACCCTGTCACACCTTCTGGAGTGTGCGCTGTGTCCGAGCATCTGCACCCAGGAGGACCTAATGATGGCTGGGAGTAACGCCATCGACGTCGCCCACTTCTGGGCAGACAGGATTTGACCCTGATGTTTCTGACAGAATTATATATGTATATATATATACTAGAGGAACTAGCCCCTGGACACATGTTTTTTTTCAAAATTACCTATTGATGTAAAAAAATTACTGATATTCTCGTTATTATTAAATTATAAATATTTGATTTTGCCTTTATTATGATAAGAAGTAAACTTCACATAAATCTTCTATAACGTTTTTATAAGACCGGATGATTAGCCTGATGCTCCCGAGGTTTATACCATTTAGTTCTAAGAGGCAATTCAACATAAAAAAACAACATAGAAGGTACGTTACATGAAAATCGCTGCAAACACTAAAAGAAAAATCTCTGTTATAGATTTTTAAAAAGCCTGCGTTATAGAAGGTTTGACTGTGTTTGGAATTGTTATAAGGTAATGCTTATGTATAATGTACCGAAACGCCTTGAAATTTACCTTTTAATATATAAAAAAATAGTTTTAAGCATTGTTGTGTATTGTCGAAAAAGCATCAAAATGGGTTCTGCAGCATATCGTTCCCAGACAATTCGTTTAACGACTTATCGGCAACGACGTGGGGTGCACTAAACGTCTAGTAACCTAACCTAACCAGAGAATTCCTAAAAAGATTTGGCCTCTCTTCTTGCGACGCATGTCCATGTGATCCAGGCATGCAACAGACAGTGAGACACTCTCATGGAGTGCATCATCCATGAGAACAGGAGACGCATTTTGTGTTGTCGCCTGGGAGTCTGCCATTACTTGGGAGGATTGAATTGCTGCTTAGTTCTGACGGTCCCTTGCTGTTAAACTTCATCAGGGAAGTCGTCGGTGCTACAAGAGCGGTTAACGAGGCTGACATGGAATAGGTTCCTACGTTCTTCAACTATTTCTCAGACGTTTATACGTACAACACGCAACTATATATATTTTATTCTACATTTTTTGTGAAAAAAAAATTAACAAAAAAAAAAAACCTAACCTAACATCATCATCATCAGCAACGACGTGGGGCGCACAAAACGTCTAGTAACCTAACCCAACCTAACCTAATCAAACTATCATCATTATCATCAGCCTGTATCAGTCCGCTGCTAAACGTAATGAGTCCATCCTTTTCGATCCTCCGCCTTCCGCATCCAGGTCACTCCCGCTATTCTTCTTATGTTGTCAGTCCATCTTGCTGGGGGTCGGCCAATGCTTCGTTTGCCAGTTCTTGAGCTATTTCAATACTTTTCTTCCCCAGCGACCGTCGTCTCTTCGACAGATATGTCACATTGCCACTTGAGTGTGCCTATTCATTGTGTAGCCTCCACTACTTGAGTTCTTCTGCGGATATCCTCGGATTCTATCATTTAGCGACACTCCGAGGATGGATCTCTCCATGACACGCTGTGACATGGTACACCTCACCTAAGTTATTTCATGAACAAGACCTATGGATCTCTGGATTCTACGATCACTGGACAAATCCTTAGGTTAGGTTAGGTTAGTGAGACATCCCATGCATCAAATGTCCCGTGCACCAGCTGACCAGTGCGCCATACGTCGGTACCGATGAGTCGTTGAAGAAATTATCTGGGAACGATAGGTCATGACATTGTCAAAAAGCCAAGCATAGTAAAATATATGTTAACTATATTTAGGGTAATATAGCATGATCCCTGCATATTTAATTGAATGATTTATATTTATTATTGATTGTAATGTTTCACATGTTTGGCACAAATAACTAATAGCTTGTATCTACTTTCAGTGATTTCAAGTATTTTAACTTTTATTTAAGTCAGGATTCTAGCTAATATAATTTATTTAGTTAGTCAGGGATCATAATAATTTTTCTTGATTATAATACTTTTTATTGTAGTGTAATATGTACGTTTATACACGTGAAGAACTGAATAAGCTGTCATTGAAAGCAAAACTGTATGTGAATACACAGTGCTCAACGTGATCCATATTAACCTTCCAGCGGGAGCGCTGATTAGTTTGAAGTTTTCTAAGTGTAAATGGTGTTTTCTTTATATAAATGTTAAGGAATTGCTGTAAGGTTATGGAAAATGATGAATGCCAGTATTTTTAAAGATCTATATATCTATCTACTATCAAAAACGTTTTCTTCCACCAAAGGTAGAACTACTTTTCTGTTCTTCCCAGACATTTACTTCAGACTAACTGTTAAATGGATAAGCCCTGATCACTGGTCTACCCAACTGATGACTGGACACGGCGCTTTTAATGACGGATTATACTTATTTAATTTAGTTTCTGCCCCTAGTTGTCCCTGTGGCGCCCCCTTCCAGACCTCAGAGAACATTCTCTGGGACTTTCAGTTCCTCTCATTATAAAGAGGAGTTCTTTTCGATGCAGTTTGAGCGAATCGCCTCGGCCCTATCAGGCATGCAAACTTTGTGGCCACTAAACAATTTTTTCAAGTATTTACAATTTCTGCTCGTATTTTCGGTGAGAGAATCTATCTTCCGTCCCCATCTCTTTACAACCCATGAAAGTAAGTGATAAAAGTGGGGGAAGCCATGAGGTGCATTTGTCGTAAATTTTATTCCAGCGCCCCCAACTGGAAGGTTAAATAAAGTAAATAGTATTGTAAATCTTTGAAATGGATCTCAAAGTGAATGCTTTGAATATATTTAATTTAGTAAATTAATGTTTTTTTTTTATTATTATATATTTATTGTAATATTTAAATGTAAAATGAATTATTTAAGTTTTTAATATATATTATATATAAAATGTTTGTTATGTCCAGCTGAATATATTTGAAACGACTTGTATTTGTAAAGAATAAATAAATCAATATTTGTACCACAAATTACTTGCCTATTTTTTATTGATTTTTCTCTTTGTTTTTTTTCTTCTGTGTTTTATGATGAGGTGATGAGCATGGCAGCTGACAGAGCTTTGTGCCGGCAGTTCTTAATGACCATATGCTCTAGTTGTCCAGCAAAAATAGCACACTGTAATCGCGGCTAACCCTAAAAGATGCAAAAGAGTTTGTAAACCTTGGAAGTACCATCACCTGGGATGGCAGAACAAAAAGAGAAGTCAACAGACGCATACATCAAGCAAGGCTAGCTTCAATAAAAAAACAACAATTCTTGAGTCAAAAAATATTAATTTAAAGCTCCGCAAGCAACTTGCCAAAACATTTGTTTGGAGCTTCTCGATGTACGGCTGTGAGACATGGTGCTTATCTGAAAGTGATGAAAAAAGACTAAATGAACCAATCTTACGCCTGTGCTCCATTGATTGCAGGTTAGACGAAAGAGTGCCATTGCTTAAATCAAACAAATTACTCTTCTTTGAACTAAGTCAATTAAGTTTAGAAGGTATTTTGGGGGAATTTGTCCTTTATATAGAAGAAAAAGTTGTTTATCTAACTTCTTGGGTTTTCACGGCCTTGTTTGATATTGTGGCTTTTGGGTTTAGCCGTGTGTGGCGAATTACTAATTTCCAATAGTTCGACCGCCATTGCAGGGGTCTTCTTCAGGGTAAGTCATCAACCCTGAAGAAGACCCCTGCAATGGCGGTCGAAATATTGGAAATTAGTAATTCGCCACACACGGCTAAGCCCAAAAGCCACAATATCAAGTTCATACACCTAGTTTTCTGGAAGCGAGACCAGCTTTTTTACTTAACTGACTTGTAATATTTGACTTTATCCGAGATTGATACTCCAAGGATGTTGATGGAGCTTGCTTTTGGAAGAGAACATTGAAAGATAAATCTGTAAATGAACAAGGTAACAACAAAAAAACCAGCCATTTTCAAAAACACGGTTACATTTTATTTGACGACATTCTTTCATCGAAATGAAAAAAAAAAATTGGTAAAATGCTTAGTATACATGGTTTCCGTCCAACGGCGTCAATACACTATAAGTTCATCTCCTCAACAATTTACAACTCCATTACTCACATACATAATATAATGTTTTACAAAATATCTCTTCACATTTGATTCAAACGAAAAATAAAACTAATCAATCTTATGTAATAATTAATGGATTAAATTTTTTACAATCTTTAAAATGTCATTTGTTTACAGAAAACATTTTTTTTTTTTTTTTACAAAGCAACAGACAATATTTTGTTTGCAAAATAACAGATTTTTAATTTGATTTTTTACAGAAAAAAAAAAACATATTTTACTTAAAACAGAAATTAAAAAAGCATTTAGCTTTCTTAACACTTTAATCCTTTCACATCGGTTGTCGGGCACACGCCGTAAAAGATTCCCCGATCGTTGACATCGGTTGACGTAATGTATCGTTTTGCTACTTTCAGCACTCATTGTGACATCTACGGTACGAAATTGGAAGTGCAGTCATTTCCTTTATCAAGCTACACGTATTCTTTACATGAATCTGCAAAGCGTGTAAATAAATATCGTTAGGTTTCGTCACAGGAGCGATTTTTCTGTAAGCCACATGCGTCAATGCCACCACATGTATGTAGTTACATAATGAACGTTTGTTAAATATAATAGTTTTTTATGAATCATCTGATAGCTAAAATATGATCATTTTATTTCTCCATCGATTATCGACACTTCTTATGGAACAATGATAAAAACAATGGCCGCACCTAAAAAGGTTAAAAATAACAGAAATTTCACTTGTAACATAACAAAACAAAAAGTCTTGTGATAAGCGTTAACATGTTTCATATAATATATTCATAAATTTATATATTTTGATGGAAAAAAAAAAATACAACAGGCGTGATTCATTTCATTGTAAAAATTAACAAAAAAATATATATTTTGGTATAAATTAAATATAATTTGTTAAATATCTTGTCACAAATACGTTCTGAATATGAATGAATAAAAGATGAATATTTGCCTCTGAGATGTGGTCTTACAGAAGAATTAACGGAATTTCCCGGAGAGACCACGTCACGAACAATGAGGTTCTCAGAATAATCAAGGAAGATAGGCAACTAATAAGAACCATCTCAGAGAGGCGATCGGTCACATCATGCGCCGCGATGGTCTTCTTCGCTACACTGTGAAACGGACGAAACTGTAAGAGAGCGCCCTAGACACGAGTATTTGCAGCAAGTGCTCGACGACGTGAGTTGCATCTCTTGTGCTGAGCTAAAGAGGATTGCATAGCATCGAGAAGAGTGGAGATCGAGATGCTAGATATTGTTGCTGCAAACCAATCCGCCGGATTGATACTACGGGGAAGAGCAAGACCACTGCAGCCACTCTACACATATCAGCCGCCAGAACTTTCGTTTCAAGGATCCGAGAGATATTTTAATTTAATAATTTCTTAAATAAACATTTTTTTTAATTCATAAAAAAAAGAAACTAGTCATCAAATGTACATTCATTACATATATATAATATATTATATGTAAAATATATATACATATATATGTTTTTAATTAAAAATATGTTCTTTTTCATTCATTTTCGTATTGCATGGTGTGAATATATTTATATATATTGATAAAAAAGTATTGCTCTATGAAAGGTGTATCATCATTCCACATGCTCCCTAGCCAGAGCATATATGCATCACAAAACGCCACCACAATCTATCACCCGCCACGGTCCACCCCTCATCCCATTTCAGCTGCCTTCCAGAGCTCTACCAAATTCATTATAATCGTGTTGGAAACATCATGTTCAGATCCTGTCTGCCCAGAAGTGGGCGACGTCGATGGCGTTACTCCCGGCCATCATCAGGTCTCCCTGGGTGCAGCTGCTCGGACACAGCGCACACTCCAGAAGGTGCGACAGGGTCTGCTCCGCGCCGCAGTCACATTCAGTCGGCCCACTGTAAAACTAGCAGGCTTTCATTTGTGTCCTCGTCTTGCATACTCCGGTCCCAAGTCTGTTAAGGGACCATATATTCCACCCCTGGTCATGTCCAGGGGCTAGGCCCTCTTTCGGGGCAATCCAAGTATTCCCCTCAGTTGCGCTCCTCCACATATTCAGGTCTCACGCCGACCGAGGGTGTACATAGCATTAGGTCTTGGGCGGAGCAGTCGTTTTTAAATCAAAAAGACAGATACACCACTAGTTAAGACTAAAATAATAAAATTAATATTTTTAACTTTAAAACAAAGTATCAACACACACTTATGTCAAAACACTACTACGTACACAAATTCTTATGTATATATATATATATATACTATCAACATAATACACATATATATATCTGATATATATACGTGTATATATATACATACGTATACAAAACGTCAATTACTACAATATAGGTGAGCCCCGACCCTTGTGTAGTTTTAACTTTATCCCAACCCAAAAGCCACGATTAGACAAATAACAACCTCTCGCATAACAATCCGTCGATTCTCTTTTAACCGTTCCGCATCGGTTGTCGTGATATATCGTTTAGCTACTACTTTCAGTACTCATTGTGACATCTACGATAAGAAATTGAAACTGCAGTCATTCTGTTTATCAAACTACATGTATTATTTACAGGAATCTGTAAAGCATGTAAATAAATATCGTTAGGTTTCATCGCAGGAGCGATTTTTCTGTAAGCCACGTGTGTCAATGCCACCACATGTATGGAGTTACATAATGAACGTTTGTTAAATACAATAGTTTTTTATGCATCATCCGATAGCTAAAGGATACAAGAACCGATGTGATATATGAAAATAGGTCAGATAAGTACATTTATGCTTCAAATACTAGTTTTAAGCAAAAAAATGGTTTGAAAAATTCACGCCGGTATTGACAGTATAATTTGTATTCCACAGAGCCGTAACGAAAGGGTTAAAATTCACGCGTTTTGGCTCGATCGGCAATATGAAGAGTTCGCACATTTTTTTTGCAAAATTTATTATCGATAACGTCTATCTTTAGACATGACGATGACATTTGACACAGATATGACATATGATAAACACGACCGTTCTTAAATTACACAAGTCGACATGATCTTTGTTGATTGTTATCGACATCTAAAAACATTATATTTTATTACATTATAACAAACTATAAAAAAAGTTTTATTTTTTTATTTTTCGCATGCTTCAATTGATTACAACTCATTTAATAGTCCAGTGGTAAGAGCGTTTGTTCGTCATTCAAACGCAGTCGGTTCAACAAAACTCAAGAGACATTGATTTAAAAAAAAAATCTTCACCCCTTAACCATATGGATGCCATGAGTCCAAATATGGGTCTGATGCGGGAAGCCCGGTGTGTTATAAAACTGTATATTTACGGTCAATGTGATAACTTGGGTCATAGCGACATCTATCGTCTGCCCAAGAAAAAAAAATGGTTAAAATTGGACACCATTTAGGGGTTCGAATCTTCGATAATCCACGAGGCGTTGCTTAGATCTATTCAGGTTCATGGCATCTAAAAGGTTAAGGACAAAATAAAATTGTCCAGGCTTCGGGAGCGTCAGGCTGCTCATACGACCTTCTTAAAAACGCTGATTATTGAACGCCTAAATATGTCTCTGGCACTACAGCCGCAGTCTATGCAAGTTCGCAGGCTCTTACCCTGAATGTGCTCTTAGGAACCATCTATATTCTCATATGAACCTCCGGGTATAACGTCCTACGCTGCCGTTGAAAAGGGCGGCCTGTAGGTCACCGGTGATCTACGTTTTTTTTCTCGAAATAACAGTCCCTGTACGCCAGCGGTTACATTTCAATGGAATTTTAACATTGAATGTGACCTATTTTATATATAAATGACTCTGAGTCGAATGCATTAAAAATTATTATTAATTAAATATACAGATACTATACATAAAATTCTTTTTTCAACGCGTCAATCCAAGCACAAAAATAACGGCAGAAGCGGGATGCGAACCGCGGACCTTGGAAACCAACTATGCCCAGGTATTCATACCGCTCAGCCGACTGGGCTATTGCTATGCCTAGACCAACTTGCGTTGAAACTAGTATTTATCGAGTCGGTCTAGGCATAGCAATAGCCCAGTCGGCTGAGCGGTATGAATACCTGGGCATAGTTGGTTTCCAAGGTCCGCGGTTCGCATCCCGCTTCTGCCGTTATTTTTGTGCTTGGATTGACGCGTTGAAAAAAGAATTTTATGTATAGTATATGTATATTTAATTAATAATAATATTGTAATATAGTCAATGATCTATAAAAGTAGATTAGAATATTGAAATAATAAAATAATATTCTAATAAAAATTTAAAAAATTCATGCATTAAAAATTGTTTGATACATGCTGGTGTATTTCCTAGTGTGTAACGTCGTGGGGGTCGTTCTTATCTGGGGCATATGTCCACCATACATTGAACGCACATATAATACGGCGAAGAATGCATCTTTAGAAATTAAATACCTCATATCAAAACCGACATTTTTGAAGATTGTTTCATACATGTTGGTGAATCTTCTTGCGTATAACGTCGGGCGTCGTTCTTTACGGAGCACATGTACACCACAAATTGAACGCACGTGTAAGATAACGGGGAAGTGCATCTTTAGAAATTAAATATCTCATATATCAGTACCGACTTGTACAAACATCAACACCTTGAAGGTTAGTAATTAAATATACACATACTATACATCAAATTCTTTATACGCATCAATTCATTCAAGAAAAATATCGGCAGAAGCGGGACGCGAACCAGCGAGCCTTGGAACCAACCGTTGCTCTTGTTCCTTACCCTTGACCACTCGACCATCTCCTGCCCGAACTGTTGCGCGGAATAAGTTGTATTTATACCATTGTTACCATCATATAACGATAGATGTGTCTATAGTATATATTCAGAGTGTGTATATTATTATTCTTTTACAACAACCTTGAAGGTTGCTTGCTACATGCAGGTGTGGGGGGCCGTGTGGGGTGTTCAGGACATGGAGGAGCAGGGCTGGCGCGAGGACCCCATCTGCGTGAGGACGCGGTCCAGCCACTGCAGAGGACCGTTGAGGTGGAGCTCTATCCAGCAGGGGGTGGATGTGACAGTCTGGCGTCTGGAACAAAGCGTCATTATCAATTCATTTATTATTGAAAACATTACAATTTGAATTATTTCATTATTAAAACAATAATAAATTTATATATATTTATTGACATTCCCCGTCTTTAAAAACAAGGACATTCCGATAGTTCCGAATGTTTCGGAGGTTTATGGAAGATTATACTCTCATGGACAGTGCTGTCGTCGGCATAACAGTGAATGTTTGCGCATTGAAGCAAATCATTCACATGCAGAAGGAAAAGAGTGGGCGACAGCACAGAGCCCTGTGGAACTCCCGAGTTGATTTATGGCAGGAAGAAGAAAAGCCATCTACGACAGTGATAATGCTTCGATCACTTAAGAAGTTTTAATTCCAGGAGCACAGGAAGGGAGTTAGTCCATAAGACGGTAATTTATTCACCAGACCGCGATGCCAGACTCTATCGAACGCCTTGGAGATATCCAAAGCAACAGCTTGCGTCTCTCCATAGCTTTCGACAGATTTCCCCAAACATTTGTGACATAAGCCAAGAGATCGCCGCATGACCGACTACGGCGGAAGCCATATTGCCGATCGCACAGAAGATCATTGGTTTCTCTGAATGTCAAGTGCTATATATTGAAGAGTTAATTGGTGGTGTACCTGTACTCTGCCCCCAGCCCTTCACGAAGGACATGCGGATGGTGCACATGCGGGTCAGCTGGTACACGGCCTCGAAGCCTTGCGACACAGACTGGGACAGCAGCACGGCAAACTCTTGGTTGTTGAAGATCTTCAGGTTGCAGCCTGGAAAACATTAAACTCTAATATTATTACTAAACCTTTAGTTCATCATCATCAGCCTGTGTCCGTCCACTGTTGAACGTAGGCCTCCCGCATGAGTCTCCATCCTCTTCGATCCTCCGCCTTCCGCATCCAGGTCACTCCGCTATTCTTCTTATATCGTCAGTCCATCTTGTAGTACGGCCGTTTGCCAGTTCTTGGGCGCCATTCCAATACTTTTCTTCCCCATCGACCGTCGTCTCTTCGACAGATATGACCTGCCCATTGCCACTTGAGTGTGCCTATTCGTTGGGTAGCATCCACTACTTGAGTTCTTCTGCGTATTTCCTCGTTTCGGATTCTATCTTTTAGCCTTTAGTTACTAAGCATTTAATATTCGACGGTCGATTCTCGTGCGAAAAAGACAAAGCGTAGAATATTCGACGCTTATCTAAACATTTTTTTAAAGCTTTATTATCAACCACCTATGGATGGTATTCCATTAAAAATGTTTGGACCTTTGATATTGTAATAATATCAGTTTGAAACATGTCATACGTATTCATACTTCAACCTTTGTGTGACGTGTTGTTAGAAAGTCATCATAAATAAGTAATGTATCAATTGGATCCTTTGGTTACTAAGCGACTCATCTAAACACAAGTTGCCAGTAATAAACATTTATTATTTACATCATATATGATCACAAAATCTAGAGTTTGGATACTTTATTTTTTGATGTTTATATTTTTTTATTGGCAAATATAATTATTATTGATTAAATTTTTATTTGCTTAATCTGAAGTATGAACTGTTTGGAAAGAAAATTATTTTTATTTTTACAATCTCTATATGATCTATATTACACACTTAGTTTTATGGATGCGAGACCTGCTTTAGATTTAAAGTCGACGCATAATATTTCATTTTATCTGAGAATGATACTCCAATGATGATTACAGGGAGCAACAAAAAAGCTGATGGTTTTGAATCAAAAAATCGACGAAAGCAGTCAGGTTGTTTTGCCGCTCCTTGTATGAAAATAACTATAAGATCTCTAAGACAATTTACATGAATACTAAAATTTTATATAAATAACAAGAAAAAACTTCCTGAAGCTTCACCCCATCATCGGGTAGAAAAAACTTCAAAATTTCTCCATGTAAGTTGAAAAGAATTATTGCGAATTGAGCGCCTAAAAATGATTGGAGATGGGACGTAAGTGTGCCATTGTTTGTTAAAAGAACCGCTCTTTTTTTTAAATGAATCGATTAATTCTAGAAAGTAATAAGTCTTACCTGGAGGTATCTTGCATACTGTAGCGGGATGCCAACCATACCGCTGGTTACAGTTGGGGGATTGGACGAAGATGGAAGAGTCGCTTAGGCATTCGGCAAACACCTCCCCTGCAATAACACAAGCAGTCACATCACTATTGTCAACCGACAACACTAGCCTAAACCACACCACTCACTATACTCAAGACAATACAGTCTGACCATTGACTATTTACTTAAATAAATCATATTCACTAGAACCCGAGCTTATTAAAAAATTAAGATATAAAATTGGTCAACAAGATCGCCTCGAATGATGATATATTCCACGCGAGAGAAGCCCAGTTCAGACATGAGCTTCACGAATTTGTTTGTAGAAGTAATTAAGTCTTGAAGTCTTCTGTTCAGCAAGTTTTGGATCATTATTTTATATTTTCATGTAAACACATACAGGAGAATACCAACAGATGGTTAAAGTAATTTTGAAGTATCATCTTTCGAATTCTATGACGCTTACCATGCTGAATATGGCTAAGCGCTGCATGTGGAGTCATTGATACGCCAACATCATAAACTCCAGCCCGAGATTCACGCATCATCTTTATTATTACAGGAATTTACTATGAATGGGTGGTCTTCACGGGACGACTTTCGTCTACCACCAATTTTAATTAATGCTATGACTGGCATTTTACGGGTGAGGGATGAAATTCACAACTCAGAGCTCAGAAATCGATTGTTTTTTTTTTTTTAAGTCTCCGATGGGGATCAAACCCACGACCTTTGCTTGCAAATCAAACGCTTTGGCCATTTAGCTGTACCCCCCGGCTAGTACATTTCTGGTATATTTATGTATGTGGCGGACTGTGAAAATATTGTGCCATAAGTTGTAATTTAGCTTATTGCGTAGTGACTGACCTCCTATGTAATAGAGTCTGACCCCTTTGCCGATGTGCCTCCTGGTTTGCTCGACGACCTCGTTGCGGTTAACGTTGGACAACAACCCCAGGCAAAACCTGAAACACAACAAATTAAAACATTAAAAACATAGTTTAGAATAAAATAATAAAGTTGATATTTACTTTTAAGTACAGTAATGCCTCCTATATAACACATGCTTTTTTTATATTGGAGACTTTTCTCCATTCATTTAAACGTTTTATTATGTTTATATATTATGAATATTAGTCCAGTGGTAAAAGCGTTTGTTTGTCATACAGACGCGTAACGTAACACAAAACTATTGCAAAAAAACGTTTTTTTTATCGGAAATGTACGATATACTATGGCAGCCTTTTCTTCAAGCCTCCGGGCTTTCGCCGTCCCGGTAGGCCGTCGGGAACTATATGCAGAATTTACTTGGCGGAGCTTACATATATACATATATGTATAATATATGTAATGGTCACCTCTCGCTGTTGCTAGGGTCTGTGAATCCATCCACCGTGATGCTGGGTTGTGAGGCGTGGAAAGTCTCCCCGACTCTGGTGTTCAGCTCGTAATAACTTATGGAACACCAAAACGCTGGTTCGTGGTAGAGAACCGGAGCTGCTTCGTTACCTGGACTGCTGCGGGCGGCTGCAACAAACAACACACAACACAGGTAAAATACACGGTCTTATATATTTGCTGCAGATACGAAAGCAATCGCTTGCTTCAACTTCCTGTCTCGTATATCAATTGACATCAGCATGATATAGCCCTTGCTGACTGGTACCAAAAAACCTCGATACACAATCTTTCGTCGCTTATTTTGCTCGCTTGTCGTACATGTATGTGTCGCCATATTGGCATGTCGGACAAGTCTGGTCACGGGTGTGACGTTAGTTATATAGATCGCTACTTACGGCGCTGGGTGTTTCAATCATTACTTGGCAGAACTGCGGTCACCCACTCCTTTTTTTTTACGGGATCTTTTTTTACATGGTTTAGCTCTTCCTAGATATTTTTTTACATTTTTTTAAAGAAATCACACGTAGGAAGGAGAGCACAGCCAATTAAGAGCGCTGCACTCTATGACGTTCAAACCAGGAGCTTGTCTACATGCCTTGAGATGTTTACCATTTTTCGATAACTAAACACTTAACTAATTCCTTTCAGTGTTGAACACTGGGGATTATTTTCTCTAAAATTTTTGGTCAGTTCCGTTACTTTTCTACGCAATTTACTCATAAATTGCTACTTTTCAAGCAATATTTATATTTTCTCTATTTCAGCAATTAATTTGAGATCCATTATAAATATTTATTTATTTACCTTTGTTTTTACATGCATCATGTAAGATAAGTTCTCTATTAGGAGACTGCAGTTTCGACCAACTCGTAGCCTTTCTCAATTCTTCACTTCACTTATGTCCCAACAAGAAACTTCTGATAAGACATTTCCAAAACAAAAGGATTTTATTTATTAACCCTTTGGTATCAAATTTTATAAGTAAATAATAGTGTTATTTGTGCGACAGTTACAGTTGCGACTCACTCATGTTGTCATTGTGGTCCATGGGGTCTCCGTCCTCGCTCATGTAGCCGGGCGGGGGCGTCTCCACCTGGGCACCGCCGCTGCAAATTACAAATATTAAGGTTATCTACTGACAATACTTGGTGAAACTGCATAATTATAATTACTTAAATATACATATACTAAACATAAAATTCTTTTTTCAACGCGTCAATCCAAGCACAAAAATAACGGCAGAGGCGGGATGCGAACCGCGGACCTTGGAAACCAACTTTAATTTAAGTTTAGTTGGTTTCCAAGGTCCGCGGTTCGCATCCCGCTTCTGCCGTTATTTTTGTGCTTGATTGACGCTGAAAAGAATTTTATGTATAGTATATGTATATTTAAGTAATAATAATATTGTAATATAGTCAATGATCTATAAAAGTAGATTAGAATATTGAAATAATAAAATAATATTCTAATAAAAATTAAAAAATTAATGCATAATTATAATTTTAAATTAATTTTAAATAAAAAATTAACAAATTAAAAATATTTACATTAAACCATTTGGACGCGGGAAGCGACTATAGTCGCCCGAATTTTTATTCCTCTTTGACGCGTAAATCGACTATAGTCCATGGCTTGTAAAAATCTTTACCTTTGGATACGGTTGTCAATTTTTTTGCCTCGCATTTACGACATACTCTGTAATATGTAGACCATTCTTTGCTGTACATTTATTGCGCAGGGGTGGGGGAAAGATAGGCCAAACATGTGTCTCTTTTTATCATTTTAGAGGGCAATATTCTTTTTTATTATATGTTTAACACATGTGTTGACGCTGGACATTCAGAATTCATCATCAATTCATCAGAATGGATCGACACCCTCCCATATAATCATTATTTCATGACTGTATATGACATTTTTACAGAATTTTTGTTTTTTTATTGAAAGCTAGCCTTGCTTGATGTATGCGACTGTTGACTTCTCGTTTTGTTCTGTCGATGTTATTTAATTAGCAATAACTGATACTCACAGGTGAACTGTGGTGTTGGTGGGTACTTGCTGGGCGAGCGTGGCCTCTAGGTACATGGCGCTGTGAGGCTGCATGCCGCTGCAACAGGGAGCATCACAACAAACATCAATAACTATTAAACTACTACTATCCTGCTGGAATAAAAAGCTTATTATTATTATTATAATCTATATTCTATATATCTTTAACAGGTACTGAAGACATTTTTTCGGTGGGCATATGTTAGTGGTTAAACGTTTGCTAGCTAAACCGAAGGTCATGGGTTCCATCCTTAACAAGAGTTTTTTTTTTTTTAATAGTTTTCTAAGCTCTATAAATAAAATATAAAAAGCTTTGTGTGAATTTGATCCCTTACCCATAAATAGCCAGTCATAGCCTATCAATCAAAATTGGTAATAGATAATAATAAGAATGTGTGAATGTAGGGCTGTAGTATGTGACATTGGCAGATCAACACTCCACATGCAGCGTTAAGCTATATGTAGAATGGTAAGCGTTATATAATCCACAGATGAAAATTCTCCCATATGTTTACATAAAAAAACGAATTTATTGCTAAGATTTAGTGTTAATTGTAAGTGCCGCAGGAGAGCATTAACTACAACTGCTTTTTCTTCAAGCCCCAGGCTCGCGCCTCACTCGGAAACTATATACATCTGGGGTATGAGGTGAAGACTATATGGAGGCTGACAGAGCTTTGTGGGTACAGTTCTTAACAGCCGTACAACATATAACATAACAGCAGGAGTGTGCCGCGGCCGGGCGTACGGCGGCGTCGCGCTGCTCTGAAGAAAGGTAGCCCTGCTCGACGTGTCGGTAGTGATGTGCATAGCAGTGTGCGTATTCAAATATGTATCGGTTGGAATGCAAAGTAGTACAATAATAATAATATGGTGTATGTGTTAAACGCTTAACCCATTAAGCTTCCGTCAATCTTTCTACAGTGAAGGTCTACAGTGCACTCCGGGTCCAGTATAACAACGTCTGCCGCGATACTGCAGTGCCTCAGGCATGTTGATGGAGGCGCGGTCCATGCAATAATAAGGAAGCGTCGCGCTTCTCTGTGGGCAGATAGGCGGGACTCCCGGTTGGAGGGGCACTGGATGCGCCTTCACGTGGCCATCCACAGGGGATCTAGTGCTCCACTCACTGAGTAGTCCAATAATAATAATGTGGTGTATATGTACATGCCTATTTATATTTTCTATCTATTCAGTTTAATTTAAATTTGGATTTTTTCTGTATTTGCTTGGCATTATTGTATGTAAAATTTGGATTATGGCACTAGTGGCTGAATAAATAAATTTTATTATTAATATTATATATGGTTAGGGTATCCGGCATGGTGATGCATTGAGGTTAGGTAGAGTAATGGCAGCCAATTACCCCAGAGGCGAGTAGAGGGGGGCGTGCTGGTGGTGCGCGGGCGGCGGGTACGGAGGGGGAGCCTCACTGCCTCCGCGAGGCACCAGTATCGGGGGCAGTGCTGCAAGCAACAAACAAAAAGTTGAGGAATCACCGATTCAATAAACAATTCAAATTGTAATTTACACATTTAGTTTTAGCTGCCGGAGGGTATGGCTCAATGGTCAAAGCGTTTGCTTTGCAAGCCAAAGAACGTGGGTTTGATCTCCGATGGAGATTAAAAAAAATCATTCTTGTGCTTTAAAGTACCCCCGGTTGGTGTGAATTTGATCCCTCACCCGTAAAATGCCAGTCATAACCTTGTTTTAAAATTAGTGGTAGACGAAAGTGGTATAAATCAAAGCTTCATTGAAATGTTTAGCTTTTCTCTACCAGTCATCAGGTTTACCTGGCACGTCTTGTCTTGAATAGTGGTACGGGTTGATGCAGACCTCCTCCTTCTTGAGCTGGTAAGCAAACTCACACTGCTCCAGCGGCCTCAGTTCGTGCTGACTCTATAACACCAAATGCAAAATCATTAAGTTAGACATACATTTCTATATTAACCTTCTAGAAAGTCAAAAGTAGGTGTGCTTATATAGATCACTGAAGTATTTCTTCTATATGAAGGACAAATCCGACCTATCCTTGAATACGGGAGTCACTTATGTGTTGAGACACAAAATACCTTCTAGATATAATTGATTCAGTTCAAAGAAGAGCAGTTTGTTTGATAAAAAATGACACTCTTACGTCTAACCTGCAATCAATAGAACACAGACGTAAGATTGGTTCTCTTAGTCTTTTCTACCGTTATTACCACGGTCGCTGCTCTTCGTAACTTAAAGAACTGATTCCTTCGGCACCCACACACAACCGACAAATTTGTCTTGCACTTGCCAAGCATCAATACATGGTTAATGTGTGTCAAGTAAGGACTGGCGAGTTCCAAAGCTTCTTCGTAAATGATAGGTAAGCTCTGGAACGCTCTGAATGCTCGGAATGCTGGATTTGGATCTCTTTAGATCATCATTTTCACCAATTTCATCTATTTGAGATCTATTGACACTCAGGACGGCTGGATGCTGCATGTGGAAAACCTGTGTTGTGTTTGTGTGCGATAGGGGATATAGCAAGTGTATAGCGATCTGTTTCTTGAAGATATCCATATTTTAATTTTTAATATTCTATTAAGAATAAAAACAGAGATACTGGAAGAGAATTTTCGAGCTTACCGGTGGCTTGTAGGAAGTAACTTTTGAAACTACCAGTTCTTGGTCGACACACATTGACCGTGTGTGAGAACAGTGGCACCTTGACATACGAGTGCCCCAACATATGAGTTTTTTGAAATACGAGTTAGAAAAAACATACGAGCGATTTTTTGCTTTGAAATATGAGCAATTGGCTTAGCGGGTCGGCCGATTGCACACGAACTGCGCGTCACGCTTTCCCACACGAATCCCCCGGCCACGGTCAGAGAATCAGTTATCAGTGTGCTCTCGCTGTCAAAGAATCTTTGATAAGTTGTGCTTGCGTTTTGTGACTTTGCTTTGAGATACGAGTAAGGTTGCGGAACTAATTAAACTCGTACGTCAAGCACTACAAGTCAATGTTGTAGTTGTAGAAAGAAATAACTGCTTTTTTAACCCTTTCGCATCGGTTGTCGGCATATGCCGTCATAAGATTTCCATACCGTTGACGTGATATATCGTTTTACTACTTTCTTAGAATAGTTTTGTACGCATCATCTGATAGCTAAAGGATACAAGAACCAATGTGATATAAGAAAATAGGTCAGATAAGTACATTTATGCTTCAAATACTAGTTTTATAATTGACAGTCTAATTTGTATTCAAACCGAGTTGTAATGAAAGGGTTAAGGAATGTGTGCTTTTTTGATGATATGGCGAGGATATGGGTACCTGTAAGTGTGGCCAACGCCAGAGCCGGCAGTATATGACGTGTGGGAGACCCTTGCGATGAGCTCCGGTTCCTTCCGCACCCGGCTTCACCCTGCAACACAAAAATTACAAAACATTAAATAAACCTTTTAAATTTTTAAGTTAAGATTTTTTTTAAATATTTTTTAATACGTTCCACGCCACTGTCTATTCCTTGTTCTAGAACATATTCGCAGGTGCACTTTGAATTATATATTAGCCGGCGAGTATAGCGCAATGGTCAAAGTCAAAGGTCGTGGGATCGATCCCCAACAAAAAAGATTTTTAATCGATTTCTGAGCTCTAAAAATAAATAACCCTCAGTTGGTGTGAATTTGATCCCTCACCTGTAAAACGAGTCATAGCCTATTAATTAAAATTGGCGGTAGACGAAATTCGTCCCATGAAGACCACCCATTTATAATAAATTCCTGTAATAAAAAGGATGATGCATGAATCTCGGGCTGTAGTCTATGACGTTGGCGGATCAACACTCCATATGCACTATGGTAAGCGTCATAGAATTCCACAGATGAGACTTCAGAATTACTATCACCATCTGACGGTATTCTCCTGTATGTGTTAACATAAAAAATAAAAAAACCGACAACCTCCAGAGCAGAAGTCCGAGTACTCGAAGAGATGGTAGCTGTAGTATCTAAGACATATTTTCGGGTGATTTTTAAGTAAATCGGATGATAAGCCCAACGCTCCCGAGACGTGGACCATTTTGTCCTAAGGGGATTCTATTTTTTCACAATAAAAAACAAGTGTCTATACAGCGCCTGTATCGTCCCCATTCTTCATTGCCGCTGTGAATCTTGGCATCTCACTAAAACCCAATGCAGCCGTATAATAGGTTTTGAAAACAGATGCCTGCTAAAATACTAGGGGTACGATGGTTTGACTTTGTGAAGAATGACGAGGTTAGAGAGCGTACAAGGCAGCCTTCCATACTAATTGGTTAAATGACGAAAGTGGACCTGGTTGGGACATATACTTTGCATGCCACAAGAGAGCATAAATTACAGTAATTTTTTTTTCAAGATCCCGAACTCTCATTTTCTGGAACTATACATAGAATGTACTCGCGGGATGCAAAATTTATATGGGATGAGACGAGAACCATGGCAGCTGACATAGCTTTGTGGCTGCAGTTTATGACGACCATATACATCAGTGGTTGAGGGGAGAGACTGCAGAGGGCGCTCTATTCAGTTTAATATTCTGCCAGCGGGTATAGTTTAATGGTCAAAGTGTTTGCTTTGCAAGCTAAAGGCGGTGGGTTCGATCCCCACCGGCGATTAAAAGAATATATATCGATTTCTGTTCAGATGGTGTGAATTTGATCCCTCACCCGTAAAATACCAGTCATAAGCTATTAATTAAAATCGGCGGCAGGCGAAAGTCGTCCCGATAAGATCACCCATTCACAATAAATTCCTGTAATAATAAGGATGATGCGTGAATCTGGAACCGAAGTCCATGATGTTGGCGGATCAGCACTCCACATGCAGCGCTTAGCCATATAATACCATGGTGAGCGTCATAGAATTCCACAGAAGAAACTTCAGAAATATTATCACCATCTGTAGGTATTCTACTGTATGTGTTTACATTAAAAAAAAGCATGCCATAATTTTCTTATAGCATCGTATATAAACCAAAGAAAATTTACATGCATACATATATTATATGTAACACGAAATAATTAATTTAATCGATTTATTGTAGAATGAACCGTTAAAACACATATAAATCATCATTATTATCATCATCGAATACTGTAAATATTATTTATTACACAATAACAAGATACAAAAAAATATTAAACGTTTTTTCTCAATGTCCCCGTCACAACAAATGTTACGTACCGAGACGGTATTCGCAGACACGCCGCCTCGACCGCACCGCCTTGACATTGATTTTCACCTGCACTTAGCACACTTTACACACGCTTAATAATTAAAAGACATTGATGGATGTCTGCGCGAGCTTTTTACAAATAATTCCGATGTTAATTTCGCGTATTTCCGATTGTAAGAAGCGTTCAAAACGAGCGGCGGAAATATCGCGGGGCCGCCATATTGGGGTAGGCCAGAGACGTCTCCGCGGCGCTAGGGATGTGCACGTGTCTGCGCGCCAAACGACGAATACATCATAATACCAAACTAAATGAAATTCTTAAAAAAATAATCAAGATATGCGAGTATTATCGTAAATTATTCATATTAATCGTATTATCAATTTTTGCATCTCAACAAAAGCCAATGCAGCCGTTTTTTTTTTTTTATGTAAACACATACAGTAGAATATCGACAGATGGTGATAGTAATTGTGGTGAAGTCTATAGTGTGGAATTCTATAACGCTTACCATAGTGCAAATGGCTAAGCGCTGCATGTGGAGTGTTGGTCCGCCAACGTCATAGACTACAGCCCGAGATTCACGCATCGTCCTTTATTATTACGGGAATTTACTATGAATTGGTGGTCTTCACGGGACGACTTTCGTCTACCGCCAATTTTAATTAATAGGCTATGACTGGAATTTTACGGGTGAGGGATCAAATTCACACCAACCGGGGAATGTAATATGTTTTGAAAATATATACTTGCGTAGAGTACTAAGAGTAGGATATTTTTGCTTTGTGAGGAATGACGATATGTGAGAGAGCGGACAAGGCAGTCCATGCCATACTGCAGTCGATTAAGAGACATAGATGGATCTAGTTGGGACATATTTTAATAATGCCGCAGGAGAGCATAAACTATTAGCTGTCTTTTCTTCAAGCCTCCGGGCTCGCGCCGTCCTAGAAGGCCGTCGGAAACTATACATAGAATATACTCGGCGGAGTTGACATGGGATGAGGCAAAGACTATGGTGGCTGACAGAGATTTGTGGTGACAGTTAGTGAGTGGCATATGCTCCACTCAGGGTGCGGACATGGTATGGAGTATTTTTTTTAATGAATGATTGAGCCGCCACTGAGGTCCGATTGGTCCAAACTCATTGGGATAATCATGCAATCCCATATGGCATGAGATTGTAAGAAAAAGAAAACACATACTGAATCTCTTCAACAATGTATTATGATGTAGGTATACATATATATTTGAGGCCATGGAATTACCACTATTACATTATAGACAAGAACCAAGGATATACACACACTAGTATATATTTTTAAGGATATGGAGTGATTATCCCGACAATTTCGAAGTATGTAATGGACCTATTGACCCTAGGAAGCGGCTCAACCCAAAACGAGCTCGCCCACTTTAATCTACAATTACTGTAAATTACGATGATTTCATACATTGTAACCTTCAAACGACTTGAATAGTGATGTGGTGATGAAACAATTGTTAAAATAAAAATTGACACCACATAAACGTAAAGGAAGGTAAGTTAAGCAGGGTCTGATCCTGTCTGCTCAGAAGTGGGCGACGTCGATGGCGTTACTCCCAGCCATCATCAGGTCATCCTGGGTGCAGCTGCTCGGACACAGCGCACACTCCAGAAGGCGTGACAGGTTCTGCTGCACGCCGCAGTCACATTCATTCGGTCTGCTGTAAAACTGCCAGGCTTTCATTTGTGTCCTCGTCTTGCATAATTCGGTCTGAAGTCTGTTAAGGGACCTCCATATATTCCACCCTTGGTCATGTCCAGGGGCTAGGTCCTCTTTCGGGGCAATCCAAGTATTCCCCTCAGTTGCGCTTCTCCACGTGTTCAGCCGCAGGGTGGCCTCAGGTATCACCAGTTCCGTTGTCGACTGTAGGAAACTTCTTCCTGATTTGAGCCGTGTGGTTATCTTTTGATACCCAAATATAGGGTGAAGTGTGTCGTGGGTTGCTTTGGAGTGCTCCTTATTGGTGGTGACTTCTCACCGAATTTTTAATTAGCCTGACGATCGCAAAGTTAGGACTGTTTGGCCCTAAAAGGCGGCTGAACTCATTTCAATATTACGTAATGAATATGAATTCTGTAATATGATAGTATTCACACGTGAATCTAGTCGGAATCCGATAAGAATTAGGTCCCGTATGGGACCACTGCGCGTTTAAAGGATAAGCGAGAAAATTACGATCCCTTCTCTACTTTGATATTTGCTTCCTAACTGGAGCATATGATTACCACGAATTTCCACTATACTTTTGCTGCCAACATACATTATCATTGTTTCGATCTAACTTATCTCAGCAGCCTGGGCTCCACCGAGTACACAATATGCAAAGCTTTTGACAGCTCACATAAAGAGAGCCAAGGCGCTAAATAAGGAACAGAAGCAACTAGTTTATGTTCTCCTGAGACGACAGAAGATCATGCCTTAGCCATGTCCACTTTAATTTCTGAACGAACTGAAGAATAGAAGGCTTCGTTGTGCAATTCCTCTATTCAGTTATTCCTACAGTATTCTACGCCAGAAAATATTTTCAACCCCTCTTGTTTTATTAAAAAAAAAAACATTTTAAAAAAACAACACATAAATCTCACTATTACTAAACTATTTAACTAGATTAATTATTATTATTCTAAAAAAATATAATTGTGTTTACAATAAATTAAATATTTCCGGACGCGATTCGCATCACTAGTTGTTGTGACGGCTAACGATCCCAGACACAATAAAGCATCGCCGTCTCTCTCATCGCAGTACAGAGTGAAAGAGAGAGGGCGAATGAACTTACGTCACACCCGAAAAATGAATTGTTTTGACTGGCCGTCTTCCTCTTTCATTCCAAATATTCGATTTGAAATTATGGAATTTTAAAAAACGAATCGAACAATAATTAAATGATAAAAATAAAAATTAGTCTATTATCGGTGACCGCTCCTAAAACGTACGCATTATTTGTGTGTGCATGTGAAAATGAGCGTTTTGTATTGAGACTCATAATTCGGCGGGTATATATCCGATCGGGCTGAAATAAATTTTGCCTGAAAGCTAAAATCCTAGGCTTCAAACATCAGTCCAATTTCAACTGCCGAAGTGTAAAGAGGTATTTATCCGAAATTTTAAACATGGCCGAGTTCGTGCCTACAAAACCGTTTTTGCGGGGAATTCCTTTGCATTTCTTACACCGAAAGATAACAGCAGCTTTGCCGGCGGTCATAGCTCAATGGTAAAGCGTTTGCTTTGCAAGCCAAAGGTCGTGGGTTCGATCCCCGACGGAGATTAAAAAAAAAAAGGATTTTTAATCGATTTCTGAGCTCTGAAAAATACCCCGGTTGGTGTGAGTTTGATCCGTCACCCGTAAAATGTCAGTCATAGCCTATTAATTAAAATTGGTGGTAGACGAAAGTCGTCCCGTGAAGACCACCCATTCATTGTAAATTCCTGTAATAATAAAGGATGATGCGTGAATCTCGGGCTGTAGTCTATGACGTTGGCGGATCAACACTCCACATGCAGCGTTTAGCCATATACACCATGGTAAGCGACATAGAATTCCACAGATGAGACTTCAGAATTACTATCACCGTCCGTCGGTATTCTCCTATATGTGTTTACATAAAAAAAAAAGCTGAGGCGCATAGAATATTAGTAGAAAGATATGACAATCCTCTTTTAGAACAATTTTTTTTTTTTTAAATGAACAATAATTAAATAATCAAACAATATTTACATGTATAACAGTGAACCCTTCTGAAACGAACGCATATTTTTTTGTAGCGAAGATTTTTCCATTAGAGAATGCGACGATTTTTCATATAACGGTCCCTTCTAAGTTGTTATTTCGAGTTTAACCGCCTATTAGGTCTAAATGGTCCATTCGAGGTTTCATCGCATTTCGTTCACAGACAATTCGTTCAGCGACTCATCGGTAACGACGTGGGGCGCACTGGACGTCTGGTGCACGTGACATTTAGCGCACGAGACAACTACCTAACCTAAGTTATTTCATTAATGAAACCTATGGATCTCTACGATCAATGGAAAAATCCTCAGGTTAGATTAAGTTAGGTTGCCAAGAAATCCAGTGCCCCACTTGTCCCGTGCGCTAAATGTCCCTGGCACCAGTCGTCCAGTGCGCCCCACGTCGTTACCGATAAGTCGCTGAACGAATTGTCCGTGAACGATATGCCGTGACACTATCATTCGATTCACAAATCACTTAAAAATATGCGTCGGATACTGTAGCTCCGTCTCTTCAATTCGATGAATGTTCCCAGGTGGATCTTTGGGTGCATATACATTTAGATGTTCCGGTGCATCGTGCACAACGCATCCTCCCTGTATTGACTTACGGCGCAGAGACTTGGAATCTAACAGCAGGTCTTACACAAAAATAAAGGTCACCCAGCGTGCTATGGAGAGATCCGTGAGAGGAGTGTCGCTAAAAGATAGAATCCGAAACGAGGAAATACGCAGAAGAACTCAAGTAGTGAATGCTGCACAACGAATAGGCACACTCAAGTGGCAATGTGACATATGTATTGAAGAGACGACGGTCGATGGGGAAGAAAAGTATTGGAATGACGCCCACGAACTGGCAAACGAAGCATTGGCAGACCCCCTGCAAGATGGACTGACGAAATAAGAAGAATAGCGGAAGTGACCTGGATGCGGAAGGCGGAGGATCGAAGAGGATGGAGACTCATGCGGGAGGCTTACGTTCAATATTGGACGGATACAGCCTGATGATGATGATGACTATAGATGTTGAACTAAATGTCGGCAATTTGTGGTGATCATATGTTCCAGATATGGGAAGAAATAATAATCTTCTTCGTAGTATCAATCCGGTGGATTGGTTTGCAGCAACAAAATTTTGCATCTCGATCTCCACTCTTCTCGATACTCTGCAACCCTCTTTATCTCAGCATAAGAGCTACAACTCATGTCATCGAACACTCGCTGCAAATACTTCCGTCTAGGGCGCCCTCTCAGTCTCTCTGTACTCAACCGTCCCTTCCGCAAAGTCGTGAAGAAGACCATCGCGGCGCATGATGTGACCGATCGCCTCTCTGAGATGGTTCTTACTAGGTGCCTGTCTTCCTTGATTATGCTGATAGCCTCATTGTTCGTGACGTGGTCTCTCTAGGAAATTCCGACAAAATTCTTCTGTAAGACCACATCTCAAAGGCCTCTAGTCTTTATTCATTATTATTTTATCACTTTCAGATAAGCACCATGTCTCACAGCCGTACATCAAGATGCTTCAAACAAATAATATAATGGGTGTAAAACATGGCCGCTGTGATGTATCAAATTTTAATTGATCATAAGAAGAACGCATTCTTATAATACGCTAAGCTCAAGAAGTTATTTCTATATCCGACATTCACGCATCATACTTTATTATTACAGGAATTTACTATGAATGGGTGTTTTTTTAATTTATGTAAACGCATGCAGGAGAGCACACTCGGTCAAGACTAGTGCACTCTATGACGCTCAGCCTGAGAGGCTGGACGCTGCATGCGGGAAACGTGTGTTGTCTTCGCGTTTGTGTGTTGGTTTAGGAGATTTCAAGTGTATATTTATTTGTTTCTTGAAGATATCCAGATTGTAGGAAGGAGGAAACACAGACGCTGGAAGAGCATTCCATAGCTTAACAGTGGCATTAAGGAAAGAGCTTTGGAAACTGTCAGTTCTTGGTCGACATATATTGACCGTGTATGGATGTTCGGCAAGTGTATGACGAGTTTGTCGGTTGTGGGTGGGTGCAGGAGGAATAAGTTCTTTAAGTTCCGAAGAGCAGCGACCGTGGTAATAACGGTAGAAAAGACTAAGAGAACCAAACTTACGCCTGTGTTCCATTGATTGTAGGTTAGACGTAAGAGTGTCATTGTTTATCAAACGAATTGCTCTTCTTTGAACCGAGTCAATCAAGTTTAGACGGTTTTTCTGTCTCACACATAAGTGACTGCCGTATTCAAGGATAGGTCGGATTTGTCCTTTATCTATATAGAAGAAGTTGTTTATCGTTGAAATACCTCAGTGATCTATATAACACACCTAGTTTTTTAGAAGCGAGACCGGCTTTATGCTTAATTGACTCATAATATTTGAAATTATTCGAGATTGATACTCCAAGGATGTTGGTGGAGCTTGCTTTCGGAAGAGAACAACCGTTGAAAGATACAGGATCCATTGCAGTCTTCTTGGTGGAGAAAGTGCATGATTGGGTTTTGTAAATGTTGAAACTGACGAGGTTGAGGTCGCCCCATCGTGAAACCCTTTCAAGAGACATGTTCATCTTCTCCGCCAGAGATTCCCTAGCAGCAGATAGTTCCGAATGTTTCGGTCTTCACGGGACGACTTTCCTCTACCACCAATTTTATATGATAGGCTATGACTGTCATTTTACGGGCTAGGCATCTAATTCACACCAACCAAAATGTGTATTTCAGAGCTTGGTATTCGATTAAAATCTTGTTTTTTTTAATCTCCGTCGGGGATCGAACCCACGACCTATGGCTTACAAAGCAAACACTTTGAAAAAAATAGATAATCAAATATATGTAGCCCGCGAATATTCGGGGGCAGAGATGTCTTGAGACGAGACATGGACGGTAGCAATTGACTGAAATGCTGTGGCGGCAATTTGTGAAGATCGTATGTTCCAGATATGGAACTTATATGGAAGGAAGGGAAGGAGGGAGGAAACACAGACGCTGGGAGAGCATTCCATAATTAACTCGACAGAAACATTCAAGGGAATGGATTTGACTTTTTAAAACTAATACAATATTTTAGGCATGCATCAAGTAAAACGTTTTGTATCTTTCTCACCGCCTTGGAAACGTTGGATCGTCTTTTAAATCTATGCGCAATATTTGGGACTCGCAGCTACACTCATCATCATCATCATAATCAGCCTGTATCCGTCCACTGTTGATCGTGAGCCTCCTGCATGAATCTCCATCCTCTTCAATCCTCCGCCTTCCGCATCCAGGTCACTCCCGCTATTCTTCTTATGTCGTCAGTCCGTCTTGCAGGGGGTCGGCCAATGCTTCGTTTGCCAGTTCTTGGGCGCCACTCCAATACTTTTCTTCCCCATCGACCGTCGTCTCTTCGACAGACATGTTCTGCCCATTGCCACTTGAATGTGCCTATTCGTTGTGTAGCATCCACTACTAGAGTTCTTCTGCGTATTTCCTCAAGTGGCAATGGGCAGGACATATCTGTCGAAGAGACGACGGTCGATGGGGAAGAAAAGCATTGGAGTGGCGCCCAAGAACTGGCAAACGAAGCATTGGTCGACCCCCGCAAGATGGACTGAGGACATAAGATGAATAGCGGAAGTCACTTGGATGCGGAAGGCAGAGGATCGACGAAGATGGAGACTCATACAGGTTGACAGATACAGGTTGATGATGATGAGTGGTGTTCACGACATAGTGAATTCATGTTAAAAACTGATGATACGTGAATGCCGGGTTGTAGACTTATGACGTTGGAGGATCAACATTCCTCGTGCAACTTTTAAAAATATGTAAAATAATTGTCATAGAATTCACAGATGAGATTACTCCAACACTATACATATGTATATATATAATAAAAAAAATATGTAAACACATACAGGAGAATACCGACAGATGGTGATAGTAATTCTTATGTTCCATCTGGAGAATTCTATGACGCTTACCATGGTACATATGGCTAAGCGCTGCATGTGGAGTGTTGATCCGCCAACGTCATAGACTACATCCCGAGATTCACGCATCATCCTTATTATTATTACAGGAATTCACTATGAATGGGTGGTCTTCACGGCACGACTTTCGTCTACCACCAATTTTAATTAATAGGCTATGACTGGCATTTTACGGATGAGGGATCAAATTCACGCCAACCGGGGATATTTTAGAGCTCAGAAATCGATTAAAAAATATATTTTTTATCTCCGTCGAGGATAGAACCCTCGACCTTTGACTTGCCAAGCAAACGCTTTGACCATTGAGCTATACCCGTCGGCAAAAGTAGTTCAATAGTAAAGGGAACTTGCTAAATTTTCTAATACATATAGTGATCTTATGTGTGTTTATATACAACAACAAAAAAGAATGATGATGAAAATAGCATTGTCATAATAATATCTTATATTAGTTTTATTTTTTACGGGAATGGAGGTTTTACACAAAATCCAGTATTAGATATTCAAATAATACATTTTAATCAATTAAAATGTAATAATTGATTAGTTATATTGAAAAAAATAAATTTAAAAACATTCATAATGCCTTCTTGCAACACTTATTCAGGCGTTCTATGAACTGTCATTTCTTTAATGAAATTGTTTTATTTATACATTTATATAATCACGCATTAGTATTTTTAATATATATTTGATTTAATTTAATGTTTATTGAGGTGTGGTCGCGTATTGGCAAGGAAAGAAGCCCTGATAATATTAAATTTATAATATAAAAAAAATTAAAAAATGTTTTGACGGGACGATTTTTTAACAGCATTGTATTATGCCGTGTTTCTCTTTTGTACGACGAAAGAAAGGGACAACACGACGCACGTATGTCTATGAAAAATATACACAGATAGTCAATCACGCATATATGAGAGTGCATACAGATCCAAAGTCTCGCTTCGAGACGCTGCAAAGATCGATAATATCTTAATTTTGGATGATTTAATCGCGAAAAAAATACCTTGGGATGGTGACGCATTTCGTGTTGCAGTTCTGTGTGGAGATTGCTTTTTCCAGTTCTTCCAGAGCGCCGGATTTCTTCAGTTTCTTGACGAGGCTCTTGACTGCCTTCTCGGACCACTTGTCCTCGGCCAGCGAGGCGCCCTCGGGGCCCTTTTTCCACCCCAGCAGCCGTTTGACGACCGGCGGCGTAAAGGGCAACATCACACAACCTTTATTTACGCACTTGATATGACAAACAAACGATTTTGAGCGTTTAAAACTGATACGCCGACTCTTTGTTTTGGTCTGGGCTGAGGCGAGCCGACAGTCAGCCGGCCATCTTAGATTGCGATCGCGACTCGTCACTGAAATGTACAACCTTCTCGCTCTTTCATAATGCCGCGTTTCTCTCTCGAGCGCAAACGTACGTTTTTTTTTATTCGCGTATTCATATATACTCGCTTCGTTCTGTCGTATTGCTTTGTCTCTTTTTTTTAATCAACGCACGTTTCTATTTATTTCGTTGAATATGTTTCTATCTCTTTTTACTTTAATTCTACATCTCTATTTTTGTATTAAACGTAGGTTCGTTGCATTTTCACATTATATGTGCATTTATTTCTTTCTGTTGTATTGCTGTGTCTCTATTTTCTTATAACCCAATGACACTTGTACTTCGTTCTCCCTTTTATTTATTGATGCATCTCTTACTTTCATTCTATGATTTTTTAATATTGCTAGTAAAGAAAAATTCTATCAAATATTGAACTTTTGATAGGTATTATAGCAACAAGAGATTAAAGTCCAAATGTACTTTTAAAAATAAAAAGGAACTGTAATTATTTTGTGGTCATACAGAAGAATTCTCGGAATTTCCTGGAGAGACCACGTCACGAACAACGAGGTTCTCAGGATAATCAACGAAGATAGCCACCTAGTAAGAACCATCTCGGAGAGGCAATCGGTCACATCATGCGCCACGATGGTCTTCGTCACGACATTGTGGAGGGGATGGTTGAGGGTAGAGAAACTGTAGAGGGTGCTCTAGACAGGAATAGTTGCAGCAAGTGTTCGAAGACATGAATTGTAGCTCTTATGCTGAGCTGAAGAGGGTTACGGAGGACCAAGAGAAATGGAAATCGATATGCAAGATTCTGTTGCTGCAAACCAATCCACCGGATTGATACTACGAATAAGGGAATTATTCTGCATTATTAAATTCTCATGGAGTTTATATGTCTGACTCCATTCACTTTATAAAATATATATATTTTGTTTTTACATGCCACGCTTGCATAATATTTATTTTAGGCAATTTTCATTGCCTTAAAAAAAACTGTTGTCTTCTTACAATTCTCACATTCACGCCAATTTTTTAAAAGGGCATAATACAATCCTGACATGATATTTTTATGTAAAGCTTATTATATATATATAAAGGGTAATTAAATTGGATATAAATGGATATAAATTAAAAATTGAAAAGCAATATGGTGGATACGCATAACAGCCAATTCTTCCGTTAATGAATTTATTAAAATTAAATATTTACTGTATTTAAAGTTAGTATTCTAATTAAATTACAAATAAAAATTAAATTTTATAAAAGGTAAAAATTATTTAGGTCTTACGCGAAAGAACGTTCTATATTCAAGATCTTATACAATAATGTAATAATCTTTGTTATCATTGTTCCCATAATGGAATAAAGATTTAACGGTCGAAGGGAATGTTTTTTGCCGTGTAGCAATAGAATGACAGTTGTCAAAATATAAACATCAGATATTGCTTGCATCCAATATTATATTTAAAGCATAATTAATTAAGAAAAACAACACAATAACATTGTAAGATGAAGTTGAACATTATTGTTATATAATTTATCATTTGAAAAAAGAAATACCCCTGAAAAAATGTTCCAACATAACCTTATTCTTTCCAGGGTCGTCTATGTAAATTAGTAATGTTAAGAGATGTGGAATAAACTATTTTAATTTAATTGAAATCGTAATGTTTTATTTTAGCTACATTTATACCAAGCAAACACAATTACATTTTATATGTACTGGTTTATTTATTTTTATGTAAACACAAACACATCTTAGCTTACAAGGCACTCAACGGAACTGCACCGGGCTATCTGACAGAACTTATTAAGCCTTCAGAAATAAGCGCGCGTGGAGAGACACTCAGATCGGCTAGAGCAAATAGAAGCACCCTGCAGCTGACGGGAAGTAGTCCTAACACGGTCTTTGGCAATCGGGCTTTTAGCTACGCAGCACCAATGGCCTGGAACTCGCTACCGGAAAGCATAAGTTCTCTTAAAGCGGAGGCATCCTTCAGAAGCAGACTCAAGACCCACCTTTTTACTCAGAGAGGCAAAGAAGCGCTGCCGGAATGATAATTCGGTCATAAAAGAGCGCTATACAAATACTAATATAATAATAATAATAATACAGGAGAATACCGACAGACGGTGATAGTAATTCTGAAGTGTGTGGAATTCAATGACGCTAACAATGTTGTATATAGCTAAGCTCTGCATTTGGAGTGTTGATCCGCCAACGTCATAGACTACAGCCCGAGATTCACGCATCATCCTTTATTATTACAGGAATTTACTATGTATGGGTGGTCTTTACGGGACGACTTTCGTCTACCACCAATTTTAATTAATAGGCTATGATTGGCATTTTACGGGTGAGGGATCAAAATCACACCAACTGGGGGTATTTTAGAGCTCATAAATCGATTAAAAATCCGTTTTTTTTTTTTAACTCCCTCTAGGATTGAACCCGCGACCTTTGGCTTGCAAAGCAAACGCTTTGACCATTGAGCTATGACTGATATGCATATATGAGAAATATACTATAAGTTTTGGTAAACTTTGTATTAATTTCACATTTAGGTGGTGAAATAGTGCAGTGGTCAAAATGTGGAGAACATTATAATATTTAATAATTATTAATATTTTTATAGGATTGGTCCGGAAGGTCTCGGTTCAAAATGATGGCGACATCTAAATAATGACGTCAGAATACCACGGGTTCCGGGTATTCCGACGTCTGAAGTCGAGTTGGTACTGATTTATTTGAAAACATGTATCTTTTTATACATTAGTGTACTACATGATTAAGCATTCTGTATTTTATAAAATTAATATTATTAAAATGATTTTCATACACTGCAAATTCCTCGATACCTGTTGTTTTGGACCTTGATCCTTTCAATTTACAAAGAGTGGCAGAATATTGTGATGACCAGCGCCTTGTGTCGCACCCGACTGTGAGAATTGGTAGAAAAATGTGCATTCCTCATGATCTTATATTATTATATGTGGGATCATCTGTCATCGACAAATTTGTGCTAAGACAGAGAATTTGATTATTATTTGACAATTAATACTTTAAAGACTTTTGGATGATTTGTGTTAAATAATTATGTTCAAATAACGTTTCAAACAAGTATAGTGTTTATTTTTCTTTGATTGATCGATCAAAGAAGTGTCATATATGATGATGTTTGTTGTGAATTCTTTATGCATTAAAAAAACATACATTCATTGAAGAAAATGTACGAATTCGATCATTTTTTATCACAGCAACTGATAAGCTATCATTGCGAGATATCCGGCATTTATCTCTGTTGCCTGTAGGTTATAACATTAGCTATCAGGTGTCTGTAACACCAAATAACTGTCAATTTTCCATCACAAATCTTCGTTCTTCAGGAGAAATTCATAGAAATCTGCATTCTTGATCAATCAAAGTAAATGAAACATTTCAAGTGTCTTACTGTTAAGTTATTTATACATAAATTAAGTGTGTGGGCTTTAAAATATGTATTTTCATGCCATATTTGTGTAAAAATATTTATTTAATGCATATACATTCAGGTGAGTATGTAGTTTTGATTTTGCTTCCCAAGTTAACATGATGTTTATACACATATTAAGCTTCTCACAAATTTGGTGTTACATTACAGCTTTATTTTACTATTGTAATGTTAAATATATTACTGAATATTTAATCAAATAGATTCAAATCTACTACTATAAGTGAAAACTGTCATATTTATGTACTAGAAAGTATTTTAAAATCAATATATGTGTCCATGATTATGAAAGTGGTGCATGTCATGTTTCATTGGTTCTGAGATACAACCCTTAGAACTCCTATGGGTTTGTGTTTTGATGTTGGTTGAAAACCAATGAAAGTGACAACTTCATGTTGCATAAAAGGATATACAGTAAGACCCCGCTTAACGCGGGGGATACGTTCCATCAAAGTAGAGCTTAATGCGAAACAGCGCTAAACGAGGCTATCTTAACATGGAAATAATAGGGTTAGGGGAAGATGGATAGAAAATTGGTTGGGTATTAAATTTAATAATTATGTTTTTTTTTAATAAAAATAAAACCAAACATTTATTTCTTACAAAAACAAAGACAATATAAACGGATATACTTATAAAAACAAATAATATTCAAAGTCAGTCAGATCATTCAGTCTATTCTGTGTTTCCCATTTTTTTCTTTTTGTCAAGAAGGCATCTAATGTAGTTTGCGTTTTCCTTTTGCGTTATGTTAGAAGTTGTTGATAAGTGGATAAAGCATCTATAACACCCCGTCTTGCTTTTGAACTCCTGTTAAAATTGGATAATTTTCAACAAATTGGGCCATAATTTCAGTTATAGTGGTGAAACTCTTTTTTATAAATGCCATCGAAAGTTCTTTTTGCTCGTCTTCGAAATCACTAATATCAATATTTTTGTTTTCTTCTTGCTCAGTTAATTCCTTGAACTCATCATTAGAAAGACTAGCTGCTGTTTCTTGAACCATTTCTTTGACGTCTTCCACATTTACCTAAACCGGTTTTTTTGCTAATTCCACTATTTTGCCACCATTTATGCACAATTTCGGGGAATAACCCCGGGTTGAAATTAAACGAGACAGCGTTAAGCGGGACCACACATACATATATATATATAATCGTATCGGAAACAACAGGGTCAGATCCTGTCGCAGGGTGGCCTCAGGTAACACCAGGTCTGTTGTGGACTGTAGGAAACTTCTTCTTGATTTGAGCCGTGTGGTTATCTTTTGATACCCAAACATAGGGTGGAGTGTGTCGTGGGTTGCTTTGGAGAGCTCCTTCTTGGTGACTTCTCGCCGTATGTTTGGTGGGGCCTTTTGGTGTCAAGGACTGTAGCGTGTCCTGACATGAAGGATTCTGGATACTGACTGGCGTTAGCCGTCGTGCTTAGTAGCGTGTCTGTATGGTGTTGCCACAAGAGTATTATACCCAAGAAAATAATACTTTTTTTTTTTATATATTTATATAACATTTAATATATCAGATAATCTGATAAACTGTTGCAACTGATCAAACGAATTGAAATGCATTTCTTGATCTTATCATTGTCAATATCAATAAAATCATTTTTGTAACCTTATTATATAAAAATTAGTGACATCAAGTCACTTTGCGATCTAAAAACATTCATTTTACCATATCCGCTTCATATTTGGAGCATATGGTCACCGCAAATTGTCGTTTTTACTTACAATCACTGAAAATAGGTACAAGTTATTAGTTATTTGGGGCAAACATCTGAAACGTAAGAAATCTATAAATTGACAATTATCTAAGTAAATAACACCACCAAAATACGATGGATCATGCCATACTTTATTAAGTGTATGCTCGTTTTTGATTATTCTTTAAACGCCCAATGGTCCCATACGGTACCGGAAATTTGCTATGTTCAATGCCCTAGTAGGCCAATGTTTGTAATGTTTCGTAGCACAATAGATTATTCCATGAACTTACTTTAATACTATTATTACAAATTAATGTAATCCGATTGTGAAATGAACCATAAGCACTCCTGTATGGGACCGTAGGGCATTGAGCGACGCAAATCTGCGCTCCCGTATGGAAACCACTGGGCGTTTAAAGGTTAAACCATATTTGAAATATATGAACAACAAAAATTACTTTTTTTATTTCATCTTCTATAATTAATCCACTATGACCGGCATTTAACGAGTGTGATATCGAATTCACACCAACCGGGAGTATTTTTTTGTTTCCATATCCGATCCAAATTTGAGCATATGGATACTATATACAAGTTGTTATTTTTACAGTTCTGTTAGTTCAGATTGCTTCTATGCCTTGTACCAGAACACTTGTATACCTTGAGGTCCACATGAGAACATGTTGGTTCCCGAAAGCCTCCATGACAAGAGCCTGCGAACTTGCATCGACTGCCGCTGTAGTACCAGAACACATGTATACCTTGAGGTCCACATGAGAACATATTGGTTCCCGAAAGCCTCCATGGCAAGAGCCTGCGAACTTGCATCGACTGCCGCTGTAGTACCAGAACACTTGTATACCTTGAGGTCCACATGAGAACATGTTGGTTCCCGAAAGCCTCCAGGGCAAGAGCCTGCGAACTTGCATCGACTGTCGCTGTAGTACCAGAAAAATATTTGGGTGTTCAATCATCAGCGATTTTTTAAGGAGATCGAATTATTTATAGGACGCTCCCGAGGCTTGGACATTTTTTTATTGTCCTTAAGCAGTGGCAAAACCCTACCGGTGAATGTATAGAGCAGTGGTTCTCACCCTTTTTGAAGTCACGGTGCACTTTTGACCTTGGAAAAAAATGGCGGTGCACCAAAATCAAGAGGTCAAAAATATATATGGAAATCATTTTTGTTACATATTTATTTTTAAAAAATAGTTACATACTAAATTACGTACAATTTATTTGACATATTTTCTTTTTAAGTTAAGTTATAGAAAAAAAAATGTTCAATATTGAATATAAATTTATTTCCTAAATTTTTCTTTAGATTTTTTTTATATTTAAACATGTTTTATTAAAATTATTTGTATTAAAATTTGAAGGTGAATGTAATCTAGAAAGGGGGTCATTTCTCTCCCGGCTCTTATCCACCCAAAATGACGTCCATGCTTAGTAAAATTTAATTTATATTATCAATCAAAAATCAATCAATGGGATACCTGAGCTTGTTGGTTTATGCATATATCAGAAATATTTGCTCGAATATTTGATATAGCTACCCTCAATTCATCGTCTAAATTTGTAAGTTTTTGTCGTTTTATATTTTTTTTATATTAGTTATTGTTGAGAAACCAAGCTAACATAAATATGATGTTGAAAATTGTAGCAAAATTTTCAGTGCCTTCATGTGAAGAACTGGATATTCATCTTGGACAGAAATCGTATGAAAATCCACAATACAAAGGTGTATCAATTGTAGCAAATGAATTTCGTATCCAGTCATAATTTTCTATATTTAAAGAAGGAAAATAATGTGCGATATTTTGTTCTAATAAAGTTAAATGATCTATTATCGCGGAAATAATTTCTTCGGGTATGCTTTCGTTGAGTGAAGGAAACATATCTATTTTTTTTTCTTTTATTAGATTTTTCATAAATCCTGACAATTCGTCAATGGATGACAAATAGTTTTCGTTTTTTCCTTGAATGGTTGTGTTAACGTTATTTAAGTAATTAAAAATATCTGCTAAATATGCTACTTTAGTATAGCAATCATTATTCTGAAGACATTTAACAAAATCATCCATACCTTCATTTCGAAAATCAATAAATAACTCATTCTTAAGTGCTATGAATATAGAAATAACTTCACCCCTAGAAAACTACCTGACTTCAGTGTGAAAAGCAAAGACTCATATTTAGCTTCCATAGAAATGCAAAGTTTTTTAAATATGTGTGTTTTTAAAGGTATTGATCTTATGAAATTCACCATATTTACAATTTGATCTAGTACAGGTTTTAGTGCCGCTGGTAATGTTTTCGACACTAAAGATTCTCTATGTAAAAAACAGTGCGTAGACATAATATTAGGGTTTCTTTTCTTTGCAAGGGTAACAAATCCTTTAATTGAGCCTACCATTGAAGCAGCACCATCTGTACAAATTTCTACACATGACTCCCACGATATTTTAAGTTGTTCTAAATATTAAGAAATATAATCAAAAACTTATTGTCCAGTCGTATGCTCGGTGAGTTCTTTGCAGTTTAGATATTAATTCGCTATTTTATTTTCGATTATGAAACGAACGAACCCTAGTAATTGTGACTTACTGCTAATTTCAGTCGATTCGTCGACTTGTAAAGCAAAATGTCTCTTGAAAAGTTTATCAGTAACTGTTTTTCCAATATCATCCGACATATTTAAAATTCTTCTTTTTATTGTATCGTTTGAAACAGGAATTTTCAACATAATTTTCCAACTTCACAACATGCAGGTAAAATTAGAGACTCTGCTATAGTATGTGGTTTTGATTGTATAGCGATCAATTCAGCAATCACGTATGACACCAGTAGTGCCTTATCGGAATTTTTAACAGTTTTCTCAAAATATTTCGCTTGTTTTTTTGCATGCTTAACAATCTTTCACTTTCATGCTTAGTAATCTTTACTTTTGGATGTAAGATCGGCGTGCTTCGTAATGAAGTGGCTATTTAACTTGTCGAGATACAACGCGATATTGGACAGTTTTTCTCCTCATAGGACACATAGTGTAATGTGATATCCTTCCTCATTGATGCTAGTAAAACCGAAACGTAAATATTCTTCAGAATACTGTCGATTAATTTTTCTGATTTTACTGGGTATATTTTCTTTTGTATGAGACGGATGATGTCTAATAATATCGTCATTACTTCTTCCACTTGTACTCTCTGTGTCATTACTATTTTGGTCTGATTCTCGATTTCGTTTGATTTTTTTTTTACCTATTTCTCCCGCGGTGCACCAGTGCACCGCGGTGCACCGTTTGAGAACCACTGGTATAGAGCATATAAAGGGTCAGCCAAATAACTTTTTTTTTTTAAAACAGGGCGCAAAACATCGAGTGTAGCTTCGGCTGTGTGGCACGTAGCGCCGTCCTGTTGAAACCAAATGTTGCCAATATCCTCCTTTTCAATTTTTGTGAACAAAAATTCGTTCAACATGGCCGCGCCGCATGGAAGCGCCATTGAGTGCGCTTCACGCACACTCTCTGCCACAGCAGCAATATTCTCGGGTGTACGCACTGTTTTTGGCTTTTCTCGCTTTGGTTTATCGATGAGGATGCCAGTTTCTTTCACTTTTTTCACAAGATAACGAACATACGGAGCTGACGGTGATTCTCTTCTTCCAAAATCCGTACGCAATTTTCACACACATTGTGCAACATTACCATGATTTTCAAAGTAATGTCGCAATATTTTCCAGCGCTGTTCAAGCGTATACACAACCATATTCGTTCAGCGGAAGGATAAAACTAATTATCTGTCAAATCAGACGTGAGCTAAGTGTTACCATTCACGAAATAAGTACTAGTTGAAAAAAAAAAGTTAGATGGCGGACCCTATATATATGAGGTTATTCGAAAGTTATGTCGTCTACTTTGTTGCTTTATAACGTCTCACCCATAAAACGCCAGTCATAGCCTATTAATTAAAATTAGTGTTAGACGAAAGTCGTCCCGTGAAGACCACCCATTCATAGTTAATTCCTGTAATAATAAGGACGATGCGTGAATCTCGGGCTGTAGTCTATGACGTGGGTGGATAAACACTCCACACGCAGCGCTTAGCCATATGTACCATTGTAAGCGTCATAGAATTGCAAAGGTGAGACTTCAGAATTACTACCACCATCTGTCGGTATTATCCTGTATGTATTTACATATTTTTTTAAAGTTCTAATGTAATAAGCTTGTTTTGATATTCTTTGAAATTAGGGCAGAATGCAGATCCTGGGTTGCTTCAAGAGGATCGACGAGGAGCAGAACACCTCACAAAGGATAGACAAGGACATCAAAAACTGGATCAAGCCATACAAAAACGTGAGAAATTACCTTAAAGCTTAAACCGTTGATTGACACACCTCGAAATTTCAGATACCATTCGAACTTTAGCACTTTCTTTTATATTTTTAAGCCTTCTGTGTTTTTAAAAGGGTCCAGAAACGTTGGCGACGATGAAGAACACATTACTTCTATAACAGAACATGAATTGATATCGCCGTCGTCTATGCGAGGCATCGAACTCTGATCTAATGCGAACGAAACGACAAACAACGCCACGGTTAAAAGACGAACTCTTTAGTATCTCGCTCGAAACTGGTCTAGGTTCGTGCGATAGCCATGGATTAGCCTCAAGAACATTAGAATTATCGTAAAACACCGTGTTAAATTAAAAATTTAAATTATATTTGATTTTCAAATAAATAAGAGTAACTTCCTGCTCCATAGTTTTCTTCAATTTCCTTATTTCCCTACCTTGTTTTGCTTTCGTTTTCTAGGCTATTAAGGTATTGCTTCTCGGAGCTGGCGAAGCTGGAAAAACCACAGTTCTTAAGCAGATGCGGATTCTTCACGTTCAAGGATTCTCTTCAGAGTAAGTTCACCTTTTATAATCTCACACAAATTTATCGGCTAGCACTAAACAAGCAATGATGTTCAGTCGATTTCGCTTAATTGGGACACATGGGACTTAGACATTTTGTTCCAATTAAGCGGCTGTCCCAATTAAGCGAATTTAACATTTTTTAAAATTAATTTTTTTGGTTTTGCCAACTAAGGCCATTAGATAGTAATACACACATAAAATTAAACAATGCATATTCTTTCTCAATAGTTTTATTTTATAAACTCTTGGAAACTGTAAATTACATACAGGTAATATAAATTATCATATAAATTACAAATATGTAATATAAACTTTTAAGAAAAAAAAAATCTAATTAAAATAATAAATGGGTAGGTACATACAATTTAATTCAATGCAAAAATGAGCCAAGTGTAGTCTGTCTTTTGTTTTTATAACATTTCACTTCTACAAAATCAGCACAGATATTCAGTGCGGATGTAGGGCTCCCTTCATTTCCTCCTGCATAAAATAACGCTGTAACACGGCCATACATTTTGTTGCCTCCTGGTTAGTCACAGGCACAGGTGACTCATCATCATCATCGTCATCTTCGTCAATTTTTTCATATTTTGATTGAATACCTTCCACAATTGAATCTTCACAGTCTTCATTATCATCGTAACATGGTAAATTGTTATTTATTCTTGAAAATTCTACATAGTTAATAATAGGAACTTGCAACATAGCCTGATTTTCTTCATTGCTTAAAATTTACTGTCCCATTTAAGCGGAATGTTGTCCCAATTAAAAATATAAATTTACTATTGGTTTCATGGTTTGGTTTCCGTTCTTTGAGATTTGTCCCAAAAAAGCGGCTGTACCAATTAAGCGGAATCGACTGTACTAACGTTAACCTACAACCCTTGAAACACAGACGCCATTTGATCACTTACCGTTATTACCATGGACACTGGTATTGGGACTTTAGGCTTAATCAATCTAACATATTTCGATGTATTTCGTAAGTGTTATGTGGTGTTACTTTTGCAGGGAGCGTTTGGAACGAGCTCTTCAGATCAGGAAGAACATCCACGAATCTGCTACAGAGTTGGCTTTGCAGCTGAGACCTCTAGGACTTGATCCATCCTATGAAGCTTCACAAGCTGCTGACGACCTCATACAGCTAGGACCCACCTTCACAGACGTGAGTAGATACGCTGAAATAAATACAGGTGAATAATTGTGTTATGGTTGCATTATGATGAAGATGCGGAGACCACGGGACTTATGGCAAGGAATACCTCGACTCCATCGTCACTGGAGACGAGACATGGGTGCACTACCTCACACCCGAAACCAAAGAACAGTCTAAGCAATGGAAGCACCCACAGTCGCCGACAGGAAACAGATCACCGAGCGCAGCTCACACCTGGCGGGCGAAGTAGGGAGAGATCGATCACGTTTGGCTGCCAAGTCAAGACTGAGCTCCACAGGCAGCTCGCTATGGAAAGGATTTGGAGTGGGGGAACCAATGTAGACTACAGAATCGCTGGATCCACCATAACAGCGCTTTTCAGGACTGTAGCGCCATGGGAAACTTTTATCACAGATAACTCTCAGATATAATTATATATATTTTAAATAAATTTAAGGAATTCATGAATCGTGTAAGTTACAGCCACAAAGTTCATTTAGAGAAAAAAATGAGGAAAAACCTACACAGCAATAATTGAGTTTAATTACGTTGATTGTTAATAATAATCAGTCAAAATAGTTAAGCCCAAAGAAAATTTATTAAAATAACAAAATTTTACGCAAATAGTGATGATTTTAGCATCTATTGTATTTGCATTTATCAGCATCTATTGCCAAAAATGCGGGTCTCTAACTATCACCATCTGTCAGTATTCTCGTGTATGTGCTTACATAAGCAGTTAAAAGTATTTCGCATGTTCGTCAAAGTGATGTATGAATAAATTGATTTGTTTTTAGGAATATTTTGACTTGGTACAAACTCTCTGGGACGATCCGGTCGTGAAGGAATGTCTTAGGAGATCAAACGAATTCCAACTCATAGACTGTGCTGAATAGTAAGAACATTACACATTTACTAACATAAGCATTATCTTACTATACATATATGAAAAGTATGGTCTGCAAAAGGCCCTGGGCCGGTCGCCTTGTACCTGCACTCCTTGGGAGCACTTACCAAGGCATTGTGTACAGAGTACTTTCTCGCTATACAAGTAACGAATAACATCCCCTTCTCTCTCAAAAAGGTGTTCTCCCGTCGCGTGGTGGCAGGATTAGAAGCAGATTAATATATATATAATCGTGTCGGAAACAACAGGGTCAGATCCTGTCTGCCCAGAAGTGGGCGATGTCGATGGCGTTACTTCTGGCCATCATCAGGTCTTCCTGGGTGCAGCTATTCGGGCACAGCGCACACTCCAGAAGGTGTGACAGGGATCAGCAGATTAATAACACAGACTCTTTCGGAAGCACATTGACATATATTTACGTTAAAAATTGACAAAATTCTGGCTCGACCCAGTCGCAGCATCAGGCTGAGCCACAATACAATATGATGTCGCCAACGGGCGGGACACGACTGGCGTGATGGGCTGTCGCACCGGCGGTCTATATAACCAGTCCCAATATGGCGGACACATAAATGTATGACAAGCGAGCAGAAATAAGAGACGAAAGATTGTATGTCGAAGTTTTTAGTACCAGTTAGCTAGGGCTACATCATGCTGATGTCACGGGCTTTGATGAGCAACACCAAACGTGAGTGTAAAAGTTAGTAGTTAAGACGTTAAAATTTGGACTTTTTGACTCCTTTTTGCCGAAGGTCGCCGCGTATACAAAAAAGACATGGTAGTTGGACTCCGTAGCGATGAGGTCGACATATCCAACCGGCCTAGGCTTCTGTTGGATTACGCTAAAGAGCCTTTCGTTACTTAAATCTAAGATTGGGCAATTACAGAATGTGCTCAGCGTCCTGCAAGGGGCTACAACATGGGCAGTCTGGACTAACTATCAACGAGGCTAAGCTTGAAGAGTTTAACTTTAAAATTGCCGTGCCGTCATGAATTGACTAAGTCCAATGGTTTGGAATACGTCACGGCATCTCCATTCTGGTCCTTCCCCTACACCGCCGCACAAACAGCACATCGCTAGCAATATCAGTGCCGGCGCAGCAGCCATTTGCGATGGACGTCGCGATTGTAAAGTTTTGTCTTGGTATGTCTACGTTTGGTGGTATCCAAAATAATATAATATTTAGCTTGACTTGAATACTGTTGTTTTTTCCAGTTTCTTGGATAGAATACAAGATATCAGAAGAGATGACTATATTCCCAGTGATGCTGACATCTTACAATGTAGATTCAAAACCACAGGAATACAAAAAATCGAGTTCAAAGTCAAGGTGAGTCCAATACTAATAAATCATCACAATGCGATTAACTCATGAAGAGTTTGCCAGTGTTACTATACCTGACATTGACTAACAACTATCATCATCAGCATGTGTTCTTCCACTGTTGAACGTAGGCCTCCCGCAAGAGTTTACATCCTCTTCGATCCTCCGTCTTCCGCATCCAGGCCTCTCCTCTATTTTTTTGATGTTGTCATTTCATCTTGAAGGTGGTCGCCCAACGCTTCGTTTGCCAATTCTTGGACTCTAATACTTTTATACCCAATTGACCATCGTCTCTCACTTGAATGCGCCTATTATTTGTGTAGCCTCCAATACTTCTTCTGATATCATATTTTTCTATGATATTATACAGTGTTTTTATTCCTTCTCTTTATGTTCGGAATGTTTGTGTCTCCCGTCTGATTGCATCCTAACATGCACATCAATTCCTTCTCACCAATCCAGTGATCACAACACATTATATATCCGACATTATAATTTCGGATTCTGCCTTTAAGAGACACTCCTCTCATGGATCTCTCCATGGCACGTTGGGTGATCTTTATTTTATGTGTAAGACCTACTGTTAGATTCCACGTCTCTGCGCCATAAGTTAACAAAGAGATGACGCACTGGTTAATTTTCGCTTTAAAAATGTACTTAAGTTTTCCAAATGCTGCCCATCCCAGTTGGTATACGCCTGTAGATTTTTTTGAGAAGTTTTTTAGTTCTAGTTGTATTACTTGTCACAAATAAGTATATTCATTTACAACCTCTATTTGTTTTCCTCCAATGGCAATCGGTTTTTAAATACACTCCTCTCATGGATCTCTGTATGGCACTGTTATATCCAAAAGTGCAGTGGGAAAGATTTGCGATTTCTACACTTCGGATTATGATTTGTTTCTATCATAGACGTCGTAAACGTTGCTATGACAACGAGCTCGTTCACCAGGATGAATGAGCCTGTAAAAGAGAATATTATTTTACTTGCTATATCTTTTGATAATTGCCATGATAAGGTTGAATCGAAGAACTTGAATATCAATTTACTTTTATAATATCAACACATAGAGTACAGTACAACAAGAGAGACAAATTAGTACAATACTGTAGGTATGGGTGATAGATTGTGAGTTCCGAATACTCGAGGCTCGTAGTTATAAAGCCAGATTTGAAGCATCCAGGTGTTGGTTTGGCCCACGCCAAGTGACCAACCGACAAGGCACTCGTGGGTGAAATTCCTTGAATCGTTCAGGGTATATTACAATTTCTAAAAGTCAGTTATAAATAAAACGCCTTTCGATTTTTTTTGAGATGTTATTTCGTCCTATTTGTATTACTTGTCACAAATAAGTATATTCATTTACAACCTCTGCTTGTGTTCCTCCAATGGAGATCTGCTCAAAAGTCTGGGAAATATGACTGTGCTCAAAATGTTATTTTAATCATTTTGTATAAAACATCCAAAATTCTTTTAAGTATTAATTGTAAAAAATATTATACAATCAAATTCTCTATCGAAGCTCGAATTAGTCAATTCATACATTCGGGTACAACACAAGTCATTGAACTTCCCAATATTCTGCCACTCTATGTGAATTGAAGGGATCAAGATCCAAAACGACAGGTATCGAGCAATTAGGGATTAGAGATATAAGGGATATGTTAACAAATAAATCAGTACCAATTCAACTCCGGTCTTTGGACTTATCCTCAGTGCCGGAACCTTGGTATTCCCGCGTCACCATTAGCTGTAATTTCAGGACCGCGATCTCGGTTCCGGAACAACTATTTATCATGGCTTTAGTTTTATCCATGTTAATTTTCAGACCAGTTTTGTTCGACGCTTCATTGAGGTCGTATTTGTAATGTATTAAATGATTGTTTACAGCTTCCAAAACTTACCCAAGGAAACGTTCAAGAGTTTTGGATGTTTGATGTTGGAGGACAAAGAGGCGAGAGAAAGAAATGGATACAGGTCAGTATGTCTCCAGTGATAAAAGCGTTTGTTTGTCATTCAGGCGCTGTCGGTTCAAAACCCGATCAAGCTTGATTTCTCGAAAAAAATATTTAATCAAATCTAAGCTCTACACATGCCTACAGTGGTGTTGAGCCATCCCTTAAAGGCATAAGAAAAAATATCCAGCCTTCGCAAGCGTTGGGCTCCGAATATTATCATCCGAATATTCATCTGGTACTTTTTTATGTAAGCACATACAGTAGAATACTGACAGATGATAATAGTAATTTTGGTGACTCAGCTGTGGAATTCTATGACGCTTACCATGGTGCATATGATTAAGCGCTGCATGTGGAGTATTGATTTGCCAACGTCATAGACTACAATCCGAGATTCACGCATCATCCTTATTATTACAAGAATTAACTATGAATGGCTGGTCTCTTCACGGGATGTCTTTCGTTTACCGCCAATTTTAATTAATAGTCTATGATTGGCATTTTATGGGTGATGGATCAAATTCTCACCAACTGAGTAATAGTATTTAATAACCAATGTTTAACCCTTTCGCACCGGTTGACGGCATATGCCGTCAAATATTTCCTGACCGTTGACATCCGTTGACGCGATATATAGTTTTGCTACTTTCAGTACTCATTGTGACATCTACGGTAGAAAATTGGAAGTGTAGTCATTCCCTTTATCAACCTACATGTATTCTTTACAGGGATCTGTAAAGCATGTAAATAAATATCGTAAGGTTTCATCACAGGAGCGATTTTTCTGTAAGTCTCATGTGTCAATGCCACCACATGTATGGAGTTACATAATGAACTTTTGTTAAATATAATAGTTTTTATGCATCATCTGATAGCTAAAGGATACAAGAACCAATGTGATGTATGAAAATATTTTTTGTTTGGTTTTTGCAGGTGTTTGAAGGCATCCACGCAGTTTGGTTTCTGGTAGCATCGAGCGATTTCGATCAAACTTTAAGAGAAGACAACACACAGAACAGACTGCAGGAGTCTATGACGCTGTTCGAAGATGTGTGGAGAAGCAGGTAAAGGTGATTTGAATCTGTGGTCTAATTTGGCGTTTAATCCGTGTTACGTGGAATATGCTGTTTGCTGAAAGAGAAAAAACAATGCAGCCGTATACAAGATTTTGAAAGTACATCCCTTTTTTATGTAAGCGCATGCAGGAGAGCACACCCGATCAAGACCAGTGCACTCTATGACGCTCAGCCAGGTAGGCTGGATGCTGCACGCGGGAAACGTGTGTTTTGTTTGTGTGTGGGTCGGGGAAATTGCAAGTGTATATTTATCTATTTCATAAAGAAATGCAGATTATAGGAAGGATGAAAAATAGACGCTGGAAGAGCAATCTAAAGCTTACCGGTTGCATTAAGGAAATAACTTTGGAGACTGCCAGTTCTTGCGTCATGTTTCTGCCAGAGGTTGTGGGTAGGTGCAGGAGGAATTAGGTCTTTTAGTTCCGAAGAGCAGCGACCGTGGTAAAAACGGTAGAAAAGAATAAGAGAACCAATCTTACGCTTGTGTTCCATTGATTGCAGGTTAGACGTAAGATTGTCATTGTTTATTGAACGAATTGCTCTTTTTTGAACTGAGTCAATTATATAGAAGGTATTTTCTGTCTCAACTCATAAGTGACTGCCGTATTCAAGGATAGGTCGGATTTTTCCTTTATGTAGAAGAAGAAGTTGTTTATCGTTGAAATACCTCAGTAATCTTTATAATACACATAGTTTTTTGGAAGCGAGACCTGCTTTACACTATTTAACATTGACTCGTAATATTTGACATTTTCTAAAATTGATAATCCAAGAAATCCCTGCGTTAGTGACACTAACACTAAGCGGGTATTTGATTGCTAAAGCTTAAGCATGTTTCTTTTTGCAGGTTCTTGCTTGAAGCAGGACTGATAGTTTTCTTGAACAAGCAGGACATCTTGCAGAGGAAGGTGGAAGAAGGTCGCGACATTGGCCGGTACTTTCCAGACTATAACACCTTCATGAGGAGCAATTCGACATTTGACAAGGGACTTGCTGAATACGACAGAACCAAGCTGTTCATCAAACACATGTTTGTGGTAAGCAATAAAATTCATTCAATTTCATTAAATTATTTTTATAAACATCAGATTGGTCTATAACAAGTCTGTTAAAGTGTTTAATTTTCTTTTTTCTTCTAATTACTGTAATAATAAGGATGATACGTGAATGTCGGGCTGTAGTGAATGACGTCGGCGGATCACCACTCCACATGCAGCGCTTAACCATATGTAACATGGTAAGCGTCACAGAGTCCACAGATGATACTTCAGCATTACTATCGCCATCTGTCGGTATTCTCCTTTATGTGTTTAAATAAAAATAAAATAATAATGACATCCCTCTTTAATCAACTGCTACCCGGGACGAAACTTTCGTCCCGGGTAGCAGACTTCTGACTTACTCTACGGTCCTAATTACGGAACTAATGGCGTGACAAGTAGCGCCCTCGTGATAGGTATCTGTCACTATATCAAAATGGTGAAACAACACCAAGGCAATTCGAGACTCGCTGTAGTATACTAACTTGCAGCCTTAGACTGAGGTCTATTTGACATCTAACTGATGCACCTAGAATCACGGGAAGGCCTTCAGCCACTCTCTAACAATTAGCTTTTAGCGTGCGTCCAGTAACTGGTCCCCATCTGGGTCTCCGAAAACAGGACGGGACAGGGAGGGGTTTCACCAAGCGAGAATGTCTCATGTAACTAACATTTTTATACATGCCTGTCCGACGAGCGAACAAAAATGAAAGACGAAATATCATATATCGAGGCTTTCAGCATCAGCCTGCAAAGGCTATATGGAGCTGATATAATAATATTGTTTCCTGAATCTCATTGTTAAGCTTAGCAATGGTATTGTGGTTTCCTACAACCAATATTTCGACCGCCATTGCAGGTAATATATAATCTGAATAAACCAACTCAAAACTAAATAAATCGTCAATCCTGAAGAAAACCCCAGCAATGGCGGTCGAAATATTGGTTGAAAGAAGTTCGCCACACACGGCTAAACCCAAAAGTCACAATATCACATCCGGCCGTGAAAACCTAAGAAGTTATTTTGGTCGAGCTAGTGATAAATGGATTTGCGAGCTTAAGATTTCAATAAACTTGGACAGTTCTGGAATCGATTGACAGCGGGTCGCGAAGTGGCATCGGTAATCTGGCAAAAGCGGTCGGGTTTGTAAAACTGCTGTTGGATTGAATATTATTCACCAAGCGCAGCAATACTCTTTCAGAGCTATTTTTTAAAATATTTTTTTGTATATTTTTTACAGGAAGCGACGCAGAGCAAAAGCTTGCCTGCTGGTTCGACTACGACACTAGCAGGCGTGAGACTCGCCAGCACAAGACCCAGAGAATGCTACTACCACTTCACAGTTGCCACAGATACAAATAACATCTCCAAAGTATTCAAAGATGTCCATCACGTCATACTTACAAACGTATTAGCAGACGTTGGAGTCTTGTGATATCTTACCACACTCAAGAATACACACTAAACAAAAACCCTTACTAATATTGTGGCTTTTGGGTTCAGCCGTGTGTGGCGAGCTTTCTTCAACCAATATTTCGACCGCCATTCTTCAACCCGAAATCGTGGTTCGAACACAAGGAAAATATGCACACCTAGTAATGAAAGCCGTTTAAATCAAAAGTTCGCCACACACGGCTAAGCCCAAAAGCCACAATATCAAATATGGCCGTGAAAATCTAGGAAGTTAAAAACCTTGACTATTTAACTAAATTTTTATTTAATTAATTTTATTTAACTAAAACCGTTTCAAAGCTATACCCCTTGGCTGGTATCGCACCACCAAACATAACACGCTAAGTCACATGCGCCGAAGAAATGCGTAAGGCGATCAACCAACCGTCCCACTGCTTGTATAATCAGACACCCCCAGCACCCAGACTGAAGTCGCGAAGCAGTTTTCTGAGTTCCGCACTACCTCTCACATCCGGCCCTGAAAATGAGCGACTCCAGCTCTGGCAACAAGTCGCATCACAGGATTTCATTTGCTTCAAAGAAGGGCCTCTCAACTGGCAAGAACCTTGACTGGCAGACGTGGAAATCCCTGGACAGATTAAAAACCGGAGTACGAGTAGAACAAAGGACAACCTAAAGCTGTGAGGTATGCTTCGGCAGGGATAGTCACTATTGTATGACTGTGAAGACCTGCAGACCGCCTCACACTTAAGATCCTCCTCCATGTGCCCAACAAGCTGCACATCCTAGGACCTATTGCAGGGCAACACACGACGTTGCCAGATATTCGACAAAAATAATTTGACATCGCTGACACGAAGAAGAATAAGAATGGCAATTATAAACGTTTTTTTGAGATAAGCCACTCCTTTGGACCATATGGTCCCAGTATAAAAGTATACAAAAAGGACACACTAACTTATTTTTCTTCCGCATCCATAACATATTGTCACTAAAAATAGACGCCACTCAGTTCTGTCAGTTGACATTGTTCATGTCTTATCCCACAACGTCTTTGCATCCGATGATGATAATGCAATGAGACGGCAGCTGTAGAATCCAAAGAGTATTTTGTGTGATTTGAAAATTGGATGATTAGCCCGACGCTCCCGAGACCTAGACATTTGCCCGTACAAATTTTTGGTCTGCTTATAATTTGATTTAACCCCCATAGACGAGCGTGACCGTATGATCACAGTGAACACTATTGTCTATTTATCCCTACTCCGGTCCCTTTTATACCTGAACATTGTATCTTTCGCTTAAGTTTCGGTTAAGAAGTGTCTCCACCACAGTTAGTCTGCAGCCGCGGCAATAGAAACAGTTACCAAGTACCAGAGTGTGGTATTTTATTTCGGGTTGATTTTTTTTCTACAAAATGCATATTCCAAAAGAGTAAATACAATTTTCAATATTTTTAAAAATGATTTACGAAATTTTTACTAATTCATTTCGTATAACAATACGTTGATCTAAGAAGGTAATATCACAAATATTTTTAAATATTTTCGGTGTAGCTGTATTTCAACTTAAAGGCTAGCCAAGGTTAGAAACCATACAAAAAATAAAATAAAAAATAACCTTTCATACAAAATAAGTTCTCAATGGTAAGGACTAGCGTGACCATATGGTAACATAGCTTTTCTACAAGAAAGCATCGTGTATTTATTTAAAAATAATTTTTGCTAGATGAAGAAGACTACATGCTGATAAAATATACCTTAAAACTTTAGTTTTTATCAACAACAAAAAAATCTCGCCTCTGGAGGGTTAACTTTGATGATCTAACGAAAGCTGCGAAAATACAATGTGATCTATTTGTTGATTTCGAGCATACGGTCGTCGCAAATAGCTGCCAAATCACAAACAACCCATGTGTATAATATACTTACTATCGAACTCATATCGACCGTATTGAATCAGTCCAACATCGCTTCCTGTCAAGAGTTGCACGACTGATCGGCCTTGAGAGAGGTAGCTACTACTATGAAGATATAGAGAGGCGACTTAATGTATCAACATTGGAGAGATTGCTGGTTATTTTTTAAATTATGAACTCCATAATCGATCACTCGACATTATTGCAGGAAATTACGTTCAATGTTCCCTCCCGGTTCACTAGAGGCAGTGACCTGCTACATGTAAGGACATCCAAAACCAACTACGGTTTCTATTCTGCTATGTTGAGAATATGTAGACTAGTCAACTCCTCTAGTGACTTGGACTTTTTCGGGCAGGACCTTCCGGCATTTCGCAGATCCCTCTACTGATGTGCTTGATGTCTGTTCTATTAACTCATGTATATGTTTTGTCCAAATGTATTGTCTTAGCTTAAATATTTATTCTGTTTAACCATTTTCTTTATTGTATTTTCTAATTTATAACTATATATATTGGCCTAGGTCGTTAATAATATATATATATATGTGTATAATTTATGTAAGTAATTAAATACATTTTTAATATTTTAGTTTTTTTTTTCAAAGAAATCCTTTCCTTTCATCCTTTTTAAACGTAATTTGTACTTTTATCCAGTGGCGTAATTAGAATATTTGGCGCCCGAGGCGACATCCGAATTTGCCGCCCCCTCATAAAAAAATAATAATATGCAAAATCGTTTTTTATTTTATTTATGTAAACACAAACAGGAGCTTACCGACAGACGCTTATAGTAATTCTGAAGTCTCATCTGTGGAAAATTATGACGCTTACCATAGTGCATATATTAAAGCTTTGCGTGTCGAGTGTTAATCCGCTAACGTCATAGACTACACTCTGAGATTCACGCATCATCCTTATTATTACAGGAATTTACCATGAATAGGTGGTCTTCACGGTAACACTTTCGTTTAACACAAATTTGAATTATTAGGCTATGACTGGAATTTTACGGGTGAGGGATCAAATTCACACCAATCGGGAATAATTTTACAGCTCAGAAATCGATTAAAAATATATATTTTTAAATCTCCGTCGGGGATCGAACCCACGACCTTTGGCCTTTAAAACAAACGCTTTGACCATTGAGCTATACTCGCCGAAAGTTTATTGCGATTTAAAAATGTGTTAATATATAATTTATTATTTTTAATGATAAGCTATCTAGTTAAGTACCCACTTTATTATGTCATTTATGGCTATATAAATAAAAAAAGTATATAAACTTAATTTTTATATATATATATAGTTTTATTAGGTAATTAAAAAAAACAGTACATATAAAACGCATTAAAATCGATTTTCTAATCTAATGGCTGTCTATTCACTAGGAGTCTATTGTATAGCAGGTTTTAGTATCTAAAATATTTTAACTTTAAATTTAAATTTCTTGAAATAAAAATATTAACAGCTACAAAACGTTAATATGTCAGCCTGTTTAGCAGTGGTGTTCATGGCATTACTCGCGTGCAGCAGCGTCGGTAAGTATTCATATTTAGAACTATTAACATCCCCTTTACTCAGAGAAAAGAACGACTTCGCGTCGCCGGGATCGTTATTAGGAAACTTGGTAGATATATGAGAAGCAGATGAGAAAAAAACAGTCTTATTTAGAAGCACATTGAGATATATATTTCAGTAAACTTGACAAACTTTCAGTCCGGGGCAGAGCGTATGCTTTCAGACCCTACACGGATCACATCACGATACTGATTACTTGCCTCCGGGTGCTTGTGGTAGGTGACACCCAGCGCCGCAAGTGGCATCTACAGAAAGTACTGGCGCACCAATGACAGACAGTCATGTATAATATTAATGACACACCCGTGACCGGTCCTGTCAAAAAACCACTGTGGCTACACATACATGTCCGAAGAGCGCAGTTGCCCTCCGACCGCGACGAGTGTCGAGTCGTGATCGGCCCAGAAAGTTTGTCAAGTTTATCAAGAATATATGTGCTTTTGAAAAAAATCTTTGAGTTGTGTTCATCTGCTCCTCATTCAGCCACCACACGATCCGATAACTGCCCCGGCGACGTGAAGTCGTCATCTTCCTTAACCCTTTCGAAAAGATTCCCCAACCGTTGACATCGGTTGACGTGATATTTCGTTTTGCTACTTTCAGTACTCATTGTGACATCTATGGTAGGAAATTAGAAGTGCAGTCATTCCCTTTATCAGCCTACATGTATTCTTCACAGCAATCTGTAAAGAGTGTAAATAAATATCATTATGTTTCGTCACAGGAGCGATTTTTCTGTAAACCACATGTGTCAATGCCACCACATGTATGAAGTTACATAATGAACGTTTGTTAAATATAATAGTATTTTATGCATCATCTGATAGCTAAAGGATACAAGAACCAATGTGGTATATGAAAATAGGTCAGATAAGTACATTTATGCTTCAAATACTAGTTTTAAGCAAAAAAAAAATGGTTTGAAAAATTCACGCTGTATTGACAGTGTAATTTGTATTCCACCGAGCCGTTACCGAAGTAAAGAGGATGTTAATATGAAGGTGACATACAACAATACAACTGTCGCATTGGTCTATCAGATACTAGTTAAACTTTGCGGTTTCAGGTGGTGTACTCACAGAGAACCGCATCGTAGGCGGGGGCATAGCCCCTGATGGTCTCGCTCCTTGGGCGGTGTCCATCCAAGCAAAGTTATTCGACTTTTGCCACTTCTGCGGAGGATCTCTGATCTCACCCTTACACGTGTTAACCTCTGCACACTGCATTGATGTTGCGCAATCCAGTAAATACATCCGTGAGTAAGTAAAACAGTTTCGACATTACATGTTATTAAATATCATCCATAATACGAGGGTTATTTGTAACATAAGATTCCCAGTGATTTTTCCCCGTGTAAAACATGCTTAATTCCATGAATGCGTACATTTTTGGAAAGTTCAGACTTTTACCTATTTTTCTACATAGTCGCCACTGAGGTCATTGCGTTTTTGCATGCGGTATACGAGCTTTTGAATGCCTGAGTATAAAAATCTACCGCCAAGCCACGCAGATACCTGAGAACCGCTTCTTCCAGCTCTTCTCTGTCGCCGAAATGCGTTCCACCCAGGTGTTTCTTCATGTCAGGGAAGAGATGGTAGTCACTTGGGGCTGAGTCCGGGCTGTAGGGTGGGTGATTGACAATACCCCATCCAAAATTTTCGATGAGCCCTTTTTGTGGTTTTCGGTCAATATTCTTGGCACCCACCTCGCGCAAACTTTAGCATACCCTAGATCGTCAACCTTTTTATGCCTAGCGCCCACTTTTGCCTATTTTTCGTGGTAAAATTTCCCTACCGCCCACTAACCTCGCTTTATTTCAATTCAGTAAATGGGTGGAAAAAATTCTAGAAGGAATATAGGAGATTTGACCAACGCCCACTGCCCACTATGGAAGCCCGTATCGCCCACTAGTGGGCGGTACGAACCAGGTTGACGACCCGTGCCCTAGATGCTCTGTCAAAATCATGTCAATAGAGGTTTTGCTGACATTTTGGAGAGCTTACGAACCGCCACTCTTCGATCTGAGTGCATCGCTGCCGCCGCTTTTTCGATTGTTTCGTCATCAACAGATGGCCGTCCGGAACGCTCCTCATCATGAACGTTAGTACGCCCGTTCTTGAACTCTCAAGACTGAGCTCCGCAGGCAGCTCGCTAGGGGGGGTATTCAGAGTGAGGGAACCAAGGTACACTACAGAATCGCGGGATCCACCATAACAGCGCTTTTCAGGACTGTAGCGCCATGGGAACTTTATTTTACGAATAACTGTCGTATCATCATTATCATCATGTGTGTTTATCTAACTTCTTCTTTTTCGTGTTAGCGACGTCTAATTGTTTCCGCCCAATATATGTCAACATCTATACCCCGTGTGTTGCCCAGTATTAGGTCTTGATGTACAACTAATCGGGTACATGAGGCAGGATTATTGGTGTGAGGCGGTCTGCAGGTCTCCACAGTAACATAGCAGTGACTCTCCCTTAGTGGTTAAAGTGTTTGCTTACCAAACTGAAAGTTGTGGGTTCAATCCCCGATGGAGAGTAAAGAAATATATTTTTAATTAATTTCTAAGCACTATACTTGATGAGACACGACTGGCGTGATGGGCTGTCGCACCTGCGCCACAAGCGGCGGTCTATACAACTAGTCCCAATACGGCAGACTATATCATTCTGATGTCAATGCATAGTTTCTGACAGCACTTTCCCACGTATTTCGTGGTTAGCAACGTGTTATCAAAGACGGCAATTCGAGACACGCTGTGGTATACTAATTTCACAGCCTTAGACTTAGGTCTACTTGACATCTAACTGATGCACCTAGAATCACGGGAAGGCCTTCAGCCACTCTCCAACAAGTAGCTTTTTGCGTGCGTCCAGTAACGGGTCCCCATCTGGGTCTCCAAAAATAGGACGGGACAGGGAGAGTTTTCACCAAGCTAGTTTCTGACAGCCTTTCAAGACATTTAATTTTTCTTTTATATTATTTTTAATTTTTAAGCAATGTGACTGTTCTATCTGGAACGCAAAACTTGAATCAAGGAGGATTTAGGTCCGACGTAAAGCTTATGTATTCCATTCCTTCCTGGAACGAGTTCACCGTGAAGAACAACTTGGGTATCTTGCTGCTAAAGAACCCACTTGAGCTGAACCCAATGACGCAGCTTATTCCTCTGAATAAAGCCTTCATTGGCAATGCCGTGGAAGTCACTGTAGTGGGTTGGGGTCGCATAAAGGTAAGTTTGATCCATTCCACAAAAACCTTGTGTTTTTTTTTTTTTTTTTCAATTTATTTATTTATTTCTTCCAGAAACATTAGGAATACAAATATTTAATGCGATTCCGAAATAGGATATAATAGGAACAATTTATATATAAAGGTATAAACATCCTCCTCTCTCAAAACACGAGAGAGGGGCGTTATTACGTCGCGAGGGGCATGATGAGGAGCAGGCAGTGGACAAAGACTTTCTTGTAGAGACACAGACTATATTTTATTCACTTAATATTTATTACAAGCTTTGGGCCGAGCGGAAACATACCGCCGGCCGCAACGCTAACGTTGTCGCGCTTATCACTCGGGACTGACTGACTGTCTCCACACTACCGCGGGGCGCGCGCTGTCAGCAGCGCCGCCTGGTGTCAAAACTATGTACTAGTGCCAATGTCGCCATCTACATAAAGGTGTGGCGAGCTACAAAATTTTAAGACGAAAGATCGTTTGTCGAGGTTTTCGGTAACAGTAAGCAAGGACTACATCATGCTGATGTTAGTATTTATGATTAATAACAATAATTTATAAAGTCCCGGAGCATTTGGTAAACTTCAGTACATCTTTAAAACGAAAATTCTGCAATGTCTTAAAACTAAAGCGGTTAACTAATGCATCTTCGCAGTATAAACTTATGGCGCAGAGACGTGGAATTTAACAGCAGGTCTTACACATAAAATAAAGGTCACCCAGCGTGCTATGGAGAGATCCATGCTTGGAGTGTTGCTAAAAGATAGAATCCGAAACGAGGATTTCCGAAAAAGAACTCAAGTAGTGGATGCTACCCAACGAATAGGCACACTCACGTGGCAATGGGCAGAACATAACTATTGAAAAGACGACGGTCGTTGGAGAATATGAGTGTTGGATTGGCGCCAAAGAACTGGCAAACGAAGCGTATCCGAGTAGCTGCACCCAGAAAGACCTGATGATGGCCGGGAGTAACTTCATCGACGTCGCCCACTTCTGGGCAGACATGATCTGACCCTGTTGTTTCCGACACGATTATATATATAATTGATATTTTAATTGTTTTATTTTTCAGGAAGGTGGACCCATCTCGCACAATCTTAAGTTCCTGAAGACGTTCAGTTTGGGTCAAAAGGAGTGTTGGGACACTTTTCCCAGTTACCCAAGCACAGGCACCATTCATACAGAAAACGTTACCTTACAAGAGCTCTGCACTTTCCACTCAGAAGGGCAAGGTGTTTGCGAGGTACGATAATAGAACGCTTATATGAGTGATATCCGTAATATAAGATTCCCATGGCGCTACAGTCCTGAAAAGCGCTGTTATGGTGGATCCCGCGATTCTGTAGTGTACCTTGGTTCCCCCACTCCAAATCCCTTCCCTAGCAAGCTGCCTGTGGAGGTCAGTCTTAGCTTGGCAGCCTTACGTTGGTAAAATACTTTGGTAAAATTTAATATGTTTTTTTTTCAATGTTTTCAGCATTCACTTTGAGATCCATTTTAAATATTTATTTATTTACATTGTTTTTACATGGATCACGTAAGATAAGTTCTCTATTAGGAGACTGCGGTTTCGACTAACTCGTAGCCGTTCTCAATCCATCATTTGTTAAGAGATAACTGAGCTGCGATAGTACTTTGCAAGTGGTCGAACCCATTTTATGTAAAAGGGGTGGTAGGGGTGTGTCTATCAGGGAATGATAAGAGAGGGAAACAAAAAGATTTTATTTATTTTATTTTTATTTTATGTTATTAATGGCCCAGGCCAATACATACGGTTTTAAATTAGAAAATACAATTAAAGAAGATGGTAATATAGAATAAATATTTAAGCTAAGAAAATACATTTAGTAGTTGGTTTAGGATGTCCTTACATTGCCGGCGGTCATAGCTCAATGGTCAAAGCGTTTGCTTTGCAAACCAAAGGTGGTTGGTTTGATTCCCGACCGAGATTAAAAAAAATAGGTTTTTTAATTGATTTATGAGCTCTAAAATACCCCCGGTTGATGTGAATTTGATCTACCACCCGTAAAATGCAAGTCATAGCCTATTAATTAAAATCGGTGGTGGATGAAAGTCGTCCCGTGAAGACCACACATTCATAGTAAATTCCAGTAATAATAAAGGATGATGCGCGAATCTCGGGCTGTAGTCTATGACGTCGGATCAACACTCCACATGCAGCGTTTAGACTTCAGAATTACTATCACCCTATCACCATTTGTCGGTATTCTCCTGTATGTATTTACATAAATAAATAAAAACATGTAGCAGGTTACTGCCTCTAGTGAGCCGGGAGGGAACATTGCATGTAATTTCTTGCAATAATGTTGAGTCAAGAGATAACTGATTGTTTTTGTTCAAGTCTGATTCTGGAAGCGGTCTCTTCAATGATGATGGCCTTGTGGGTATAGTTTCCTGGGGCCTGCCCTGCGCTATAGGTGCTCCTGATGTCTTTACCAGAATTTCTGCATATCTGGATTGGATCAAAAGCAACACATCTGTCTAAGAACAACACTAAAAACATAAAAAAATATGTCTTGTAATTGTTATCAATTCAACGTATATCAACTCAAATGTATTTTGATAAATAAAAATCACAAAAAAAAAATATTCATCCACCACATTCTTCTTCTTCGTAGCATCAATCCGGTGGATTGGCTTACAGCAACAAAACCTTGCATCTTGATCTCCATTCCTCTCGGTCCTCCGCAACCCTCTTCAGCTCAGTATAAGAGAACTCATGTCCTCGAACACTTGCTGCAAAAACTCCCGTCTAGGGCGCCCTCTACAGTTTCTACCCACAACCATCCCTTCCACAATGTCGTGAAGAAGACCATCGTGGCACATGACGTGACCGATCGCCTCTCTGAGACGGTTCTTACTAGGTGCCTATCTTCCTTGATTATGCTGAGAGCCTCATTGTTCGTGACGTGGTCTCTCCAGGAAATTCCGACGATTCTTCTGGATGACCATATCTCGAAGGCCTCTAGTCTTTTTTCATCACTTTCAAATAAGCACCATGTTTCACAGCCGTACATCACGATTCTCCAAACAAATGTTTTATTGAAGCTAGCCTTGCTTGATGTATGCGTCTGTTGACTTCTCTTTTTATTATTCCATCCCAGGTGATGGTACTTCCAAGGTATACAAACTCTTTTGCATCTTTTAGGGTTACTCTTAGCATTGATATGTTAATGTTCTGCTGCACATTGCGGCTTACTCTTATGACTTTGGTTTTTGTGCTGTTTTAATTATTTATTTATTATATAGGTTATTAATTAATATTGGTGGTAGACGAAAGTCGTCCCGTGAAGACCGCCTCTTCATAGAAAATTCCTGTGATAATAAGGATGACGCGTGAATCTCGGGATGTAGTCAATGACGTTGGCGGATCAACACTCCACATGCAGCGCTTGGCCGCCATATGCAGCATGATGAGCGTCATAGAATTCCACAGATGAGACTTCAGATGTACTATCACCATCTGTCGGTATTCTCCTGTATGTGTTTATATATAAAAAAAAACTTGGAGGTCCACTTGGGAACATATAAGGTTCCCGACAACCTCCAAAGCAGAATTCTGAGTACTTGAAGAAAGGTTAGCTGTAGTATCCGAAGTATATTTTTTTAATTCGTGTGAGTAGCCCAACGTTTTCGAGGCTCTTTGGTCCTAAAGGGCGGCTCAACCCATAGTTTATTTACAATGATAAAACTAGTATTTAATAATTCTGGCAAACGAAGCATTGCCCTACAAGATGGACTGACGATATAAGAAGAATAGCGGGAGTGAATGGGTGCGGAAGGCGGAGGATCGAAGAGGATGGAGACTCATGCGGGAGGCCTACGTTCAACAGTGGACGGACACAGGCCGATGATGATGATGATGAATAATTCGATCATAAAAAATTTGAAATCAGATACAGGTCAAGAAGATCAATGAACTAGTCATAAATATATTAGTATGGATTGACAGCTATTGTTATGCTAATGATATATGCCCGGATGTACTCTAGTTCTATTAGAATTGTATATGATACGATAAGTATGTTAATTGTACTATAAACCTGTTAATAAATATTTGAAAAAATATTGCAAAAAATGTGTAGGGTAAATAACACAGAACCGTCCACTGCGAGTATATATGGTTCCGCCACATTTCGTTCCCAGACAACTCGTTTAACGACTCATCGGTAACGACGTGCGGTTCACTGGACGTCTGGTGCACGGGACAACTGGTGCACTGGATGTGTCGGTAACCTAACCTCACCAATAAATATTGATATTATCTCGATTTAACCATCTCATAGAGGCGAGCGTGATGGATCGGTCACATCATGCGCCACGATGGTCTTCTTCACGACATTGTGGAGGGGATGGTTGGGGGTAGAAACTGTAGAGGGCGCCCTAGACGGGAGTCTTTGTAGCAAGTGTTCGAGGACATGAGTTGTAGCTCTTATGCTGAGTTGAAGAGGGTTGCGGAGGACCGAGACGAGTGGATATCGATTTTCAAGATTCTGTTGCTGCAAACCAATCCACCGGATTGATACTACGAAGAAGAAAGCTCGATATAGCTCTTGCAGGCTGGTGCCGAAAACCTCAATGTACGATCATTAATCTATTTTTTTTCATTCACTCGTCTGACACGCATACAAAAAGGTGAAAGTCTAAATCTTAATTTTAGAAATAAAAAAAAAACGTGCTGTGTTGCCAATTTTGTTTATTTGACAGGTCATTGGCGGGTCAAGTTCTGTAAATCGTCAATTTATGATGGCGCCGCGCTGTCAACGACTACGGGCGCTGAGTGGCTGGTAACAGTTGTTCAATTCAATTATTTATTTATTTCCTTCAATAACATTACAAAATATTTTACATTTAAATTCATTATTGAAGTATTTACTCAGATAGCCGAATAGCCAGTTATTGTTGTTCATGCCCTAATATAGTCACTCATATTGGCCTTAAAAAAGCTGTAGAAAATCTTCTGTAATGTATACTTGTCCTAGATTTGAATTGAATCAAATATATGTATTATTCCATAAATATATAATTAACATAATTGTTGATCCACTTGATTCGAAAGCAGAAAGCTTATATTAAATAGAGAAAGAAAAAACATCAAGATTCAGACAAGTGGTCAATACCGCGCACTGCGTGGTATTGATCACTTGTATTGTATATTCTGTTGTATAAACGTAGGCTGTAAAAAGATACTAACATCCTCCTCTCTCTCAAAAGGTTGTTATTCAGTCGCGTGATGGCAGGATTAGGAGCTGATTGATAACACAAACTTTTTCAGAAGCACGTTGATATATATTTACGATAAGCCTTACAAACATCCGGCCCAGGCGCAATGACATGCCACCGGCAGTAATGCGACCTTCTCTACCGTCAACACGCAACTGCCACGCTCGTGATGGGCTCTCGCCAAGCGCCACAAGCTGCGGTTCATATAACTAGTCCCAAATGCCAATATCGCAGACACATTCATGTCCGACAAGCGAACAGAAATAAGGGATTAAAGAATGTATATTGAGGTTTTCAGTACCAGTCAGCAAGGGCTATATCGTGCTGATGTCAGTATATATATATATCAGCTTGATATAGCTCCTTAAGACCGATGCCTTAAAGCCTCGATAAACGATCTTTTGTCTATTCTTTTTATTCGCTTGCCTGTAAATTTAATTGTATAATGTTAAACGGTGTTTGCATACGCCAAAATAATTGTTATGACAGTTGGCCCATTGTCAGTTGGTACAACTGTCATCTGGCGGTTGGTACCGCCGAAATGTGAGAGCGGGCAGGCAGTCGCAACTCGCCCGTCATCGTTATAGGACCACCCCTAAGGGCGGCCCTTTAACGGGCGACGTTATTGACAAATAAACGTGTATCGTGAAACAGAAACAAGTTGTTTATAATGTGAACCTGATCCTGCATCCTTCCTCAAGTTAATCGATGTCATAAATACCAGAGGAGGATATCAATATATAGTGTTGGGGTCATCACCTCGTGGATTCTATGCCTCTTGTGTCTGTCTTTTAGAAGCAAATTGATTATATTTACGTTAAGACTTTACAAGCCTCCGGCCGGGCGGAATGACATGCCACCGGTAGTAATGCGACCTTGTCTCGCTAAAGGGTTGGGACCCTGGCGTGATGGGCTTGCCGTGGCCATGTCTATAACTAGCACACCTGTGAGCGGACCTGTCCAAAATGACAATATGGTGGACACATAAATGTATGACAAGCGATCAGAAGTAAGAGACGAAAGATTGTATATCGAGGCTTTCGGTACCAATTAGCAAGGGCTACATCGTGCTCATGTCAGTATATATGTATATATATATAGTGTTGGGGTCATCGTAGAAAATCTTGAGTTCTTCTGCGTATTTCCTCGTTTCGAAAGAAATCAACAGGCGTATACAACTGGAATGGGCAGCATTTGGAAAACTAAAGAACATTTTTAAAGCGAAAATTCTGCAATGACTAACAACTAAGGCGTTTAACCAATGCATCCTCCCTGTATTATCTTATGGTGCAGAGACGTGGAATCTAACAGCAGGTCTGACACATGAAATAAAGGTCACCCAGCGTGCTATGGAGAGATCTATGAGAGGAGTGTCGCTAAAAGATATAATCCTAAACGAGGAAATATGGAGAAGAACTCAAGTAGTGGAGGCTACACAACGAATAGGCACACTCAAGTGGCAATGTGACATATCTGTTGAAGATACGATGGTCGATGGGGAAGAAAAGTATTGGAGTGGCGCCCAAGAGCTTGCAAACGAAGCATTGGTAGACGCTCTGCAAGATGCACTGACGACATAAGAAGAATAGCGGGAGTGACCTGGATGCGGAAGGTAGAGGATCGAAGAGGATGGAGACTCATGCTGTAGGCTTACGTTCATCAGTGGACGGATACAGGCTGATGATGATGATGATGATGAGTGTAGCTGCGAGTCCCAAATATTGCGCATAGATTTAAAAGACGATCCAACGTTTCCGAGGCGGTGAGAAAGATACAAAACGTTTTACTTGATGCATGCCTAAAATATTGTATTAGTTTTAAAAAGTCAAATCCATTCCCTTGAATGTTTCTGTCGAGTTAATTATGGAATGCTCTCCCAGCGTCTGTGTTTCCTCCCTCCCTCCCTTCCTTCCATATCAGTTCCATATCTGGAAGATACGATCTTCACAAATTGCCGCCACATCATTTCAGTCAATTGCTACCGTCCATGTCTCGTCTCAAGACATCTCTGCCCCGAATATTCGCGGGCTACATATATTTGACCGACGCCCTGCAAGATGCACTGTCGACGTAAGAAAAATAGCGCGAGTGGCCTGGATGCGGAAGGTAGAGGATCGAAGAGGATGGAGACTCACGCTGTAGGCTTACGTTCATCAGTGGACGGATACAGGCTGATGATGATGACGATGATTAGAAAAAAAAATCTGCAGAACCTAATATATATTTGTATATATATATATAGTGTTGGGGTCATCGCCTCGTGGATTATATGCCTCTTGTGTGTCTGACCGCCCCATTGTGTTACTCTTGATTGCTTGTGGCGAAACACGGCAACTCTTAAACAAAGAAGAGGAAGTCCTCAATTATTGTCCGGCAGACTTGTTGCCACAACACTAGTGATAAACAACCATGCAAAAGGTGTGTTTTTCTTATATAGGGTCCGCCATCTAACGTTTTTTTTTCAACTAGTGCTTATTTCGTGAATGGTAACACTTAGCTCATGTCTGATTTGACAGATAATTAGTTTTATCCTTCCGCTAAGCGAATATGGTTGTGTATACGCTTGAACAACGCTGAGAAATATTGCGACATTACTTTGAAAATCATGGTAATGTTGCAGAATGTGTGCGAAAATTGCGTACATATTTTGGAAGAAGAGAATCACCGTCAGCTCCGTATGTTCGTTATCTTGTGAAAAAAGTGAAAGAAACTGGCATGCTCATCGATAAACCAAAGCGTGAAAAGCCAAAAACAGTGCGTACACCCGAGAATATTGCTGCTGTGGCAGAAAGTGTGCGTGAAGCGTCATCAATGGCGCTTCCATGCGGTGCGGCCATGTTGAACGAATTTTTGTTCACAAAAATTAAAGAGCAGAACATTGGCAACATTTGGTTTTAACAAGACGGCGCTACGTGCCACACAGCCGAAGCTACACTCGATGTTTTGCGCCCTGTTTAAAAAAAAAAAGTTATTTGGCGGACCCTTTATCTTATAAAAGAATAAACATCGAATGCATATACAAGATATAAGTCATACATACTCCTACATAGAGCAAGGCTAGCGTTAAATAATAAAAAATCTTGAGCCAAAAAACATTAATTTATAACTACGCAAGCAACTTCCCAAAAAAAATGTTTGAAGCATCTTGATGTGCGGCTGTGAGACATGGTGCTTATCTGAAAGTGATAAGAAAAGACTAGAGGCCTTTGAGATGTGATCTTCCTGCTCCTATCCTATTTTGGTATTCCTTGAAAAACGAAATGCACCATCTCCACCAAGAAGACTGCCATGGATCCTGTATCTTTCAACGGTTGTTCTCTTCTAAAATCAAGCTTCATCAACATCCTTGTAGTATAAATCTCGAATTATGTCAAATATTACGAGTCAATTAAGTATAAAGCCGGTCTCGCTTCCAAAAAACTAGGTGTATTATATAGATCACTGAAGTATTTCAACGATAAACAACTTCTTCTTCCTATATAAAAGACAAATCCGACCTATCCTTGATTACGGCAGTCACCTTTGTATTGGAGCCCCAAAATAACTTCTAAACTTAATTGACTCAGTTCAAACACGATCCCTTCGTTTGATAAACAACGACACTCTTACATCTAATCTGCAATCAATGGAACACAGGCGTAAGATTGGTTCACGTAGTCTTTTCTACCGTTATTACCACGGTCGCTGCTCTTCGGAACTTAAACAACTAATTCCTTCTGCACGAACTAACAACCGACAATATTATCTTAAGCTTGCCGAAATCTATCACGGATAATTTGTGTCGACCAAGAACTGGCAGCTTCCAAAGATCCTTCCATAATGCCACCTGTAAACTTCAATCTGGATCTCTTCAAGAAACAGATAAATATACACTTGCAATCTCTCAACCCACACACTAACTCGAAAACAACACACGTTTCACGCATGCAGCGTCCAGCCTCCCTGGCTGAGCGTCATAGAGAGCATAGGCTTGACCGGCTGTGCTTTCCTGCATGCGATTACATTATAAAAAAAAATAACGAGGTTTCACTGTATTCGCAAACCACTAGTTTCCGATCGCTTCACAATAGTATGGTAACATAGTAATAAAGATGACTCGAAAGATCTTCTCAGATCCTTCCACAGAGATATGTAATAATTTGAAATCTAAACAAGCAGAATATTAACAAACACCAAGGAGTTCATTTTTAATTATGAGGTTGGTACTCCTACTTCCACTTAGCAATGGCAATGACTTTGTAAACTTGTAAAATTTGTATCATCATCATCATCACCATGTCAGTCTCCTTATCTAGAGCATATAGTCATCACGAGTTACTGCTACAAAGCTCTGTCAGCTGCAATGGTCCTTTTCTCATCCCACATCATTTCTGCCTCAAATGAGTATATTCTATGAGTTACGCAATTACTTCTCGTGGGGGGGGGGTGAGCGACATCAGTCGGCCAATATAGACAGGGACCGAATGTTGGCCGGAATAAGCTAACACCCAGCTAACCTCATCAGGTCCTGGTTAGGGCACTCTATTATTGTCCTGGAGGGAGTAAATGCCCTCCTAAGGCGGATGAACCTTTATGGTCAACGGCATTAGGATGTGGAAATAAAGGGGAAAATACCACATTAAAGGTCTAAAAGACATCCCATGTATCAGCAAAAAATGATTGCTTGGAGATCGAGATGCAAGATTCTGTTGCTGCAAACCAATCCACCGGATTGATACTACGAAGAAGAAGAGTATATTCTATGTAGTTTCCAATGAAGACGCGAGCTTGGGGATCGAAGAAAATACGTATGTAGTTTATTTTTATTTTTATATATTATGTAAACACATACAAGAGAATACCGACAGATTGCGATAGTAATTCTGAAGTCTCATCTGTGAAATTCTATGACGCTTACCATGGGCGCATATAGCAAAGCGCTGCATCATGTGGAGTGTTGATCCGCCAACGTCATAGATTACAGCCCGACATTCACACATTATCATCATCAGCCTGTGTCCGTCCACTGTTAAACGTAGGCCTCCCGCATGAGTCTCCATCCTCTTCGATCCTCCGCCTTCCGCATCCAGGTCACTCCCGCTATTCTTCTTATATCGTCAGTCCATCTTGTTGGGGGTCGGCCAACGCTTCGTTTGCCAGTTCTTGGGCGCCATTCCAGTACTTATCACACACATCATCAGTATCATCATCATCATCCTGTACTTATCACACACTTACACACATCATCCTTTATTATTACAGGAATTTACTATGAATGGGTGGTCTTCACGGGAAGACTTTCGTACACCACCAATTTTGTTAAATAAGCTATGACTGGCATTTAACGGGTGAGGGATCAAATGCACGCCAACAGGGGTTTATTTTGGAGCTCAGAAATCGATTAAAAATCTCTTATTTTTTAATCTCCGTCGGGGATCGAACCCACGATCTTTGGCATTATTACATGAATTTACTATTATTTTATTTATTATTTTATTTTTCTTATATGTTTATGTGAATACACTTAAAAAATATTTAGCATTGATATCAACACGTTATAGCCCTTGCAGGTCCGAAAAGCCTCGATATACGATATTTCTTCTCTTACGCTTGTCTCACACGCACATATAAAAATGTTAGTTTGAGTCTGGATATAATAAGCCATAAGACATGGCGCTTGCAAGCGCCGTTTTGTTTGTTTTACCAAGCTGCTTACTGTCATTTGACAGCAGATAGACCATCATGTGGTCTTTGGTTGCTGCTACTGTTACTGCGCGGTCCGAGTCACTTTCTGCCCGGGCACCGTCAGGTACTCTTCATTTTTTAAATTATTTTTTTATTTTTATTTCTTTCAGAAACATTACAAATAAAAATATATATTAAATACGATCCTCAAATAAGATATAATACATGAGAAACAATTAGGTATTTACTATCATTAACAACAGTTATTAAAAAGTCCCGAAGCTCGCTAAACAGAAGACTCCACGAAATTACTTTGATAGACAAATAAATTCGTGGAGCTCATGTCTGAACTGGGCTTCTCTCAAGTGGAATTTATCAATATTCGAGGCGATATGGTTTGACAGTCTGATCACTCTCCCAAGAGGCATAGTCTTTGGCAGGTTAGTATTACCTCTAGGAAGAACAAACAATTTGTGCCTCATTATCCTTAAATAATTGTCAGGGACAAACAAACCGATTTCTAACAAAATATCTGTATTTCTGAACACTAGCCGAAAGAAATGCATACCCAAGCACACATCTCTTTATCCCAACATACCCCGTATAAAGTTAGATGGGTACAGCCACGGATAATATCCATACATCCTCATGTAAAGAAACCTCAGCTATTTCTTCTGAACTCTCTCCAACATGAGGTCATATTTATGCTCGTGGGGAGCCCAAATAATAGATCCGCTCTCAAGTATGCTACGAACCAATGATTTGTACTGTACGATCAGTACGTTAGTGCTCGAGAAAGTCCTAGCACGATAAATGTCAGTCGTAGCCTATTAATTAAAATTGGTGGATAACGATAACCGTGCCGTAAACATCACCCATTTATAATAAATTCCTAATATAATAAATTCCGTAATAAATGCGTAAATGCCGGGTTGTAGTCTGTGACGTTGACAGATCAACACTCCACATTAAGCTATTAGCTAATATGTAACAAAATGGTAAACTTTATATAGTCCATAGATGAGATTTTTGCATCACTATCACCACTATAGCCGGCACGTATAGCTCAATGGTAAAAGCGTTTGCTTTGCAAGCCAAAGGTCGTGGGTTCGATCCCCGACGAAGATTTAAAAAATAAAGGATTTTAATCGATTTCTGAGCTCTAAAATGCCTCCGGTTAGTGTAAATTTGATCCTTCACCCGTAAAATGCCAGTCATAGCCTATTAATCAAAATTGGTGGTAGACGAAAGTCGTCCCGTGAAGACCACCCATTCACAGTGAATTCCTGTAATAATAACGGATGTTGCGTGAATTTAGAGCTGTAGTCTATGACGTTCGTGGATCAACGCTCCACATCCAGCGCTTAGCCATATGCACCATGGTAAGCGTCATAAAATTCTACAGATGAGACTTCGAAATTACTCTCACCATCTGTCGGTATTCTCGTGTATGTGTTTACATAAAAAAAACTGTAATATTTCACATTTAAAACTGTTTAAACATTAAGCTTACTTACTGAAATTAAATTCCCTGTGACATTATACCATGTAATTATTTCTTTCCTTTCTTGTTCGGAATGTCGGTGTATTTTCAGTGATCCTTCAAAACACGTTTAAATCAATTCCTTCTCAGGAATCTAGCGTTTGCTTTGCAAGCCAAAGGTTGTGGGTTTGATCCCCGACTAAGATTACAAAAGAAAAGGATTTTAATCGATTTCTGAGCTCTAGAATACTTGTTGGTGTGAATTTTGATTCGTCCCCCGTAAAAATGCATCCTAGAAAGATGTCAAAATTCACATTTTTACGTTAAAATGTGGATATTATAGGGGCTGTTATAAATACATATACATTAGTATTATTTTTGCATAGCTGAGTAATCAAATGACATCATATTATGTGTTATTATCATTCTCATTAACATAGTCTTAAATCCTCACGCTTATAACAAATAATAAATGATTAAAAAGAACCTTCTGGACTTATCTAATTTATCTGTTTCCTGTTTAATGCAACGCTATATAAATTACTGTAATCTCGCAGATAAAACAATTATTTTATATGCACTGAAATAATTATTTATACATTTATAGCTGATATTTTTTTACTTAAGACGACCAGTCGTGCTTTGCTGAGATTAAAAAATGTATTTATAGTATCTACTAAGAGCTGCATTTGTAAAAAAGTTGTACTATTTAAAAGCGAAGACTCTGCAATTTCTTAATATAGGGTCCGCCATCTAACGTTTTTTTTTCAACTAGTGCTTATTTCGTGAATGGTAACACTTAGCTCATGTTTGATTTGACAGATAATTAGTTATGTCTCTCCGTTAAACGAATATACGTGTATACGCTTGAACAACGCTGGGAAATATTGCGACAATACTTCAAAAATGAGCAAGGAGTGGCCGTTACAGTCAATGGCGATCGTTATCGGGCCATTTTTTTTCACAAAAATTGAAGAGGAGGATATTGGCAGCCGAAGCTACATGTTACTACTACAAGATAGTGATTATAAAGTTTCATCTATGGATTATACGACGCTTACGATAGTGCATATGGCTAAGCGCTGCATGTGGAGTGTTGATCCGCCAACGTCTATCTGTATTATCTATCTGTCTATCTATCGGTATTCTCCGGTATGCGTTCACATAAAAAAGTGCGATGATGTTTGTATGGTCAGGCCTCGGTCAATGACCTAGTATATTGTTGTCTTTGAGTTAACATGTCTTTGTCTAATGCTCCGACATGGGAGCGGCGATGCATAGCTTCTTTATACGCGTGAGATAGTCAAAGTCATGGACAAGGTTTTTTTTATGTAATCGCATGCAGGAGAGCAAAGCCGGTCCAAAACCAGTGCAATCTATGACGCTCAGCCAGGGAGGCTCGCCGCTGCATGCCGGAAACGTGTGTTGTTATTATTATCATATCAGTATTTAGATAGCGCTTTTTAACGACTGTATGGTCATTCCGGCAGCGCTTCTTTGCCTCTCTGAGTAAAAAGGTGGGTCTTGAGTCTGCTTCTGAAGGATGCTTCCGCTTTAAGAGAACTTATGCTTTCCGGCAGCGAGTTACAGGCCATTGGTGCCGCGTAGCAGAAAGCACGATTGCCAAAGACCGCGCTAGGACTACGTCCCGTCAGCTGCAGGGTGCTTTTATTTGCTCTGGCTGACCTGAGTATTGTTTGCAGGTTGGGGACATTGCAAGTGTACATTTATCTGTTTCTTGAAGAAATCCAGATTGTAGGAAGGAGGAAACGCAGACGCTGGAAGAGCATTCTTATGCTTACCGGTGACATTAAGGAAGGAACTTTGGAAGCTGCCAGTTCTTGGTCACACATTAACGAATTATTTCAGCTAGGTAGTGAATCTTTTCAGTAATATCAATCCGGTGGATTGGTTTGCAGCAACAAAATCTCGCATCTGGATCTGCACTCTTCTCGATCTTCTGCAACCTTCTTTAGCTCAAAATAAGCGCTACAAATTATGTCCTCGAACACTTGCTGCAAATACTTTCGCCTTCTGCAGTTTCTCTCCTCAACCATGTCTTCCCAGTGTAGGTAGGTAGTGAATACATATGGAGAAAAAAATGGGTTTTGTGCGTACTGACGCGTTGATGTTTTTAATTTTGTGCAATACTTTAAAATTTAAATTAACAATATTAAATTAAATAAATAATGGCATTGGTTTAATAGGCTGCAGGAATTTTAACAGGTGATCGATCAGTGTATGTATTTTTTTGTACGCACATACCGGAGAAAACCGACAGATGGTGATAGTAATTCTGAAGTCTCGTGTGTGAAATTCTATGACCCTGTTGATCCGCCAACGTTATAAACTCCAGTCCGAAATACACGCATCATCCTTATTATTACAGAAATTTACTATGAATGGGTGGTCTTCGATTAAAAATCCTTTTTTTTTAATTCTATATACGAGAGCTACACTTACGATTTAGTATTGCAGCTAAACCAAGCTTTCGTTTTTACATTTTTTTATTATTTTTTATTATAAAAAATATATTTTGAATTTAATTTATGTATCGTTTTATGCAATCCGATACACGGTATATTCCCTCGGTGTTCTCCCGCGTACTTAAACTTGAACACGTAAACGCATACAGCGTCACGTTTCCTTCCGTTTACCTCATAGATTCCACAAAGGTTCTGTATATCTTTGTTACCATCAGTGAGACTAACATTGAATAACGTAAACTGAGGTCAGTTATATAGTAAGGAATCGCTATGACATGTTTTGACGACCGAGAAAGTCGTATTACGGCCAGCGGCATGTTATTCCACCTTTGTTTGCTGACCTGCTCCTCATCCTGTCCCACGCGACGTAGACCATCTTTTTAAGAGAGAAGAGGATGTTAATACGTCTATTTTTATTGACATCCCCAGCATCAATAGCCCGTGTGTTGCCCAGCATTAGGTCATGAGATGTACAGCTTGTTGGGCACATGGAGCAGGATCTTAGGTGTGAGGTGGTCTGCAGGTCTCGAAGCATACGCCACCGGTCGAAGTTGTCTTTCGCAGTTTTTTGATCTGTTCAGGGATTTCTAGGTCTGCCAGTCAAGGTTCTTGCCAGTTGGGAGGCCTTTCTTTGGAGTAATGAAATTCTCTGATGCGTCATGTCGCCAGAGTGTCCTCATTTCCAGGTTGTGTGGATCTCAGAAAGCTGCTTCGCGACTTCAGTCTGGGTGTTGGGGGTATCTGATTATACAAGCAGTGAGACGGTTGGTTGATTGCCTTACGCATTTTATCTCACATTACCACTTGAGTATGCCTATTCTTTGTGTAGCTCCACTACTTGAGTTCTTCATAGGATATCCTCAATTCGGATTCTATCTTTCAGAGATAATACATGGCGCGTAAAATGTCATTCGTAAGTAATAACTAATTATAAACAGCACAAAAACAAAGTCATGAGAGGCGCAATGAGCAGCAGAACAGCATATATCAATACTAGGAGTAATCCCAAGAGATGCAAAAGAGTTTGTATACCTTGGAAGCACGATCACCTGGGATGGCAGAACAAAAAAGTCAACAGTCGCATACATCAAGCAAGCTTCAATAAAAAAATTGTTTGGAGCATCTTGATGTGCGGCTGTGAGACATGGTGCTTATCTGAAAGTGATAAAAAAAGACTAGAGGCCTTTGAGATGTGGTCATACAGAAGAATTCTTGAAATTTCGTGGAGAGACCACGTCACGAACAATGAGGTTCTCAGGATAATCGAGTAAGATTAGAAGATAGACACCTAATAAGAACCATCTCAGAGAGGCGAGCCCGATGGATCGGTCACATCATGCGTCAGGATGGTCTTCTTCACGACATTGTGGAGGGGATGGTTCAGGGTAGAATCTGAAAGAGGAGTATTTGCAGCAAGTGTTCGAGGACATGAATTGTAGCTCTTATGCTGAGCTGAAGAGGGTTTTGTAGGACCGAGAAGAATTGAGATCGAGATGCAAGATTCTGTTGTTGCAAACCAATAACACCGGATTGATACTATGAAGAAGAAAAGAAGCGGTGCACAAGAGATTCGAAGTGCAAACATTATAGTCAAGTTAAAGCATTGGTGTAGTGATTACCAGTTACTCTACCCGTTACCTTATATCTTGTTCATATACCTGTACATATTTTAATCTCGAATATTAATTTATATCAAGATGTAGTTTTAGAGCCTCTAATGGCGTGTCATAAAAATGGCGGTTACGACGTTTAGGCGTTGCGTTAATAATTGAGTCGTCAACGCCTTTAGAACCATTTTTTTTTGAAAGTTATAGAAACGTGAATAATAAAAAAATGTTTTTGCTTATGTAAACACATACAGGAGAATACTGACAGATGGAGATAGTGATGCTGAATCTGTGGAATCTATAACACTTACCATGTTATGTATGATTAAGCGTTGCATGTGGAGTGTTGATCTCATCAACGTCATAGACTACAGTCCGACATTCACGCATCATACAATTATTACAATAATTTGCTACGAATGAGCGGTGTTCACGGGACGACCTTAGACCACCACCAATTTCGAATAATATGCTATGACTGGCATTTTACGGGTGAGGGATCAAATTCACACCAACTGGGGATATTTTAAAGCTCATAAATCGATACCTTTGGCATGCAAACGCATTGACCACTAAGCTATGCCCGCTGACAAGACATTAATATTGTTATTTTATATAGTTGATTATCTATTAAATTGTATCTTTTTGTATTTACATACACGTTAGGAACTGATGAAGCTTTAATTGAAGGCTAAACTGCGATATTCTAGCAAGGGAATAAATAGTGCTTAGTGCGATTCATGTAAAAACAAGGTTGAAAGTAATTACCTTGTATTTATTTGTTCAGTACTTAATTCAATGAATTATCAGTAAATTAAATAAACTGTCAGTTGATTTAATAAACTGGGAGTATCCAAGAAAGCCACTGCCCTTGCGTCGGGTGGCAACCGGCAGTTACAACAACCCGCCAAAAAAAAACATCATGCACGAGAAGACCTGGAAGACCACAGGCAACCTTGACTACAACTGTAGACAAGGATCTGAAAAATCTGGGCTCGATCGAGAATGCAGCGCAGAACATCCAGATATGGCGAACGTCCACAAGGAGAGCCGGCCCCAGATGATGGGAAATAGCGAGGCTAAAGAAGAAAGAAGAAGGTGGTATTCAATGTGTCAATATGAATGTGGTCAGTCATAAAATTAAAATACCAGTAATATACTGAATACTGCGAGTAATTAATGTAAAATGAATGAATAATTAGCACACAAAATGGAAATGTAACATAACCTATTCTTACTTTCGATTCATAATAATTAACTGGCAATTTATTATTTTTCTTCTACTAATTTAATATTTTAACATTTCTTTTATGTATTTATTACTGGCCATTTATGAAGTCACGTCGGTATTTCAACGATAAACAACTTCTTCTTCTATATAAAGGACAAATCCGACCTATCCTTGAATACGGCAGTCACCTTTGGATTGGAGCCCCAAAATACCTTCTAAACTTAATTGACTCAGTTCTAAGAAGAGCAATTCGTTTGATAAACAATGACACTCTTACGTCTAACCTGAAATCAATGGAACACAGACGTAAGGTTGGTTCTCTTAGTCTTTTCTACCGTTATTACCACGGTCGCTGCTCTTCGGAACTTAAAGAACTAATTCCTCCTGCACCCACTCACAGCCGACAAACTCGTCTTACACTTGCCGAACATCCATACACGGTTAATATATGTCGACCAAGATCTGGCAGCTTCCAAAGTTCCTTCCTTAATGCCGCCGTTAAGCTATGGAATGCTCTTCCAGCGTCTGTGTTTCCTCCTTCCTACAATCTGGATCTCTTCAAGAAACAGATAAATATACACTTGCAATCTCCCCAGCCCACACACAAACACGAACACAACACACGTTTCACGCATGCAGCGTCCAGCCTCCCTGGCTGAGCGTCATAGAGTGCACTGGTCTTGACCGGTTGTGCTCTCCTGCATGCGTTTACATAAAAAAAAAGAAGTATTTACTGGCCATTATTTGAATGAAATACTGAAAAAATAATTGGTTGCCGAAGTATTTATGTACTTATTTTTCATACACGTAACAATATATTTTTGGGCCTGCAAGTGTTTGCAAGATTCTTGATATATTTCCAAGTGCTGTGTTTTTTGTAGTGATACTAGCAAATAAACACCTCGACCCGGGTTCCTATACCGGAAAAAGCAGTGGCGTAACATCTAACACATGCGGGGTCTAGCTGTTCAGCAAAAACTTGATTAAATTCTTAAAGAGCATTTCAAAATTCGAGAAACTTTTGAGTAACTTCTTCTTCGTAGTAGTATCAATCCGGTAGATTGTTTTGCAGCAACAAAATTTTGCAACTAGATCTCCACTCCTCTCGATCCTATACAATGTCGTCGAGCACTTGCTGCAGACGTTTCCGTCTAGAGCACCCTCTGCAGTTTCTACTTTCAACCATCTCTTTCACAATATCGTGAAGAAGACCATCGTGGCGCATGATGTGACCGATCGCCTCTCTGAGATGGTTCTTACTAGGTGCCTGTCTTCCTTGATTATGCTGAGAGCCTCATTGTTCGTGACGTTGTCTCATCAAGAAATTCCAAGAATTCTTCTGTGAGACTAATAAATTTTTTTTTTTTTACAAAATTTAACTTAATTTAATAATAAAAAATCCTCCGTGGGATCCATGTTAGAATAATGCTGAAAGTATTGGCAACTTATTATTTCGTCATTATTTAATTCAATTAAAGGCCAGTGAGTATTGAAGAAATGGCCGGTAATAAATACATAAAATAACGAGTAAAAATAATAAATTTGCTGTAGAAAAATAATAATTTTTCAGTAAATTAATTAATAGAATTTAATAAAAGTTTAGATTAGGTTAGGTTACGTTAGGTTTCCAGTCTATGTGCTAATTATTCATTAATTTTACATTAATTGCTGATATTATTGAGCAATTTTATAACTTACCACATTAGTACCGACACAGTGGATACTGGCAATCGATTTACGAGCAAATTTGGATGGGGTATTGTCAAACACCCACCCTACAGCCCGGACTTAGCCCCAAGTGACTGCCATCTCTTTTTTCCTGACATGAAGAAACACCTGGGGGGAACGCATTTCGGCGACAGAGAAGAGCTGGAAGAAGCGGTTCTCAGGTATCTGCGTGGCTTGGCAGCAGTTTTTTTTTGACTCGGGCATTCAAAAGCTCATATACCGCATGCAAAAATGCATTGACCTCAGTGGCGACTATGTAGAAAAAAAGGTAAAAGTCTGAACTTTCCAAAAATGTATGCATTCATGGAATTAAACATGTTTTACACTGTGAACAATCACTGGGAACCTTATATTACGGATAACTCTCGTAACTTAATGCCAAAACCTTGAATTAGTTACTGAACAGAGAAATACAGGCCATTAATGATTTGATTTCAGGGGAGCAGTGGTAGATAATGCCAATTAATTTAACTTACTGCCGAAACCCTGAATTAGTTACTGAACATATAAACATAAACCGGAAGTATTCATCTATTAAATAAAAAAATAAAAAATTGTTTTAAATTTTTTACCACGCCTTTGGTAATGGTAATCTTTTTTTTGTACCATTCTGAATCTTCTTTTAATGCTTGAATCATCTAAGCCAATCTCATTCGCTGTTAGTTCTTTACCACGCGCGGTCATCCCCGGCGGTAACGTTACCACTCAATATACCGCGTCATAGAACCCGAAACCGGTTTGTAAAATCGCGAAATTATAGTTCTAAAGCGGTCACCCGAACTGTGTCTGTGGGCCTACAGTGTATCTAAACTAAACCAAGTTTTTTTGTTTGTTATCCGTGTTAGTTTCATTTAATTTATTTACACTCTTCTCGATCTTCTGCAACTCTATAGCAACAACATTATTTATAGGCCTGTATGTAAGGCCCCGCTTAAGGTTGTCTCGTTTAACCAGTGCCGGTTTTAGGGGGTGGCGAAGTGGGTCGGTGCACCAGTGCGTCGAATAATCTAAGGGCGCCGAAAGCAACCTATCTGTCTTAAATTTTTAAAATATAAACAATATAAGACGCTAGAAAAAAATCCCTAGGGCGCCACAGGGTCTAAAGCGGTTATTGCGCTTAACGCTCTTTCATCCCGGGGTTATTCCACGAAATTGTGCATAAATAGTGGAAAAAATAGTGGAATAAGCGAAACAAATCGGTTTAGATGAGGTGAATGTGGAAGACGTCGAAGAAATAGTTCAAGAAACAGCAGCCAGTCTTTCTAATGATGAGCTCAAGGAATTAACTGAGCAAGAAGAAAACAAAAATGTTGATATTAGTGATTTCGAAGAAGAGCAAAAAGAACTTTCGATGGCGTTTGTAAAAAAGAGTTGGACCACTATAACTGAAATTATGAATCAATTTGTTGAAAATGATCCAAATTTTGACAGGAGTTCAAAAGCAAGACGGGGTGTTATAGATGCTTTATCCACTTATCAACAACTTCTAACAGAACGCAAAAGGAAAACGCAAACTACATTAGATGCCTTCTTGACAAAAAGGCGAAAAATTGGAAACACAGAATAGACTGAATGATCTGACTGACTTAGAATTTTATTTGTTTTTATAAGTATATTCGTTTATATTGTTTTTATTTTTGTAAGAAATAAATGTTTGGTTTTATTTTTATTAAAAAAAACATAAATGTCAAATTTAAAACCTAACCCCATAATTTACACGTTAAGATAGCCTCGTTTACTTAACATTTTAGGTATTTATTCCTAAAAGTGTGCTAAATAATAACTGCCTATTTATTGAATTGAATACTGATAATAAAATTATCCAATATTTAATTCCTTTTGTACTCACCTAGAACCGTTTACGTTAGGTTAGGTTAGGTTAGCGAGACATTCAGTGCACCAGTTGTCTCGTGCGCCAAATTTCCCGTGCAGCAGACGTCCAGTGCGCCCCACATCGTTACCGATGAGTCGCTGAACGAAATGTCTGTGAAAGAAATGCGGCGGAACCATATCATCTAGTAGGACGTAGATGATGTCATACGCAGTGACACTGCAGTTCATGTGCGTGTTGCGTGAAGCTATTCGTTACGATTGGTTGACTTTGAACCAACTACGTGACGTATAAAGGTAGATAACATCGTTCGCGTGATAATCTTATGTATAAATATACTGAAAGACGCCACTCTGCCGGTGGGTATAGCTTAGAGTTTGAAGTGTTTACTTATCAAATTGAAGTTTGTCAGATTCGATCCCTGACGTTTTTTTTAAATCGATTTTTAAGCTTTAAAAGTACCCCAAGTTGACGTGAATTTGATCCCTCACCCGTAAAATGCCAGACATAGCCTATGAATCAAAATTGGTGGTAGATTGGTTTCCGGTGGGCATTGTGGTTCAAGCGTTCGCTTGCCAGACAGAAAATCGTGGGTTCAATCCCCAACGTAGATTAAAAAAATAATTATGAATCGATTTCTAAGCTCTAGAAGTAACAGTCGGTGTGAATTTGATCCCTCACCCGTAAAATGCGAGTCATAGCCTATTAATCAAAATTTGTGTTAGATTGTTTGCCGTTGGGCATAGCTTAGCGGTTCAAGCGTTCGCCTGCCAAACCCAAAATCGAGGGTTCGATCCCCAACGGAGATTAAAAAAAAATCGATCGAGTTCTAAGCTCTGAAAGTACCGGTTGGTGTGAATTTGATCCCTTAGCCGTAAAATGACAGTCATAGCCTATTAATTAAATTTGGTGGTAGATTGGTTTTGCCGGCAGCAACTTCGTGGTCAAAGCATTCGCTTGCCAAAGCGAAGGTTATACGCTTGATCCCCGAGAGAGATTTAAAAAAATACCGATTTCTAAGCTCTATAGATACCCCTGGGTGGTGTTAATTTGATCCCTCACCCGTAAAACGAGTCAAAATTGGTGTTAGACCAATGGAGGTGTTTTTTGAGCTTAGTTTTTTGTTTGTTTGTTTAATTTCCGCCGGGATCGAACCCACGACCTTTGGTTTAGTATGGAAATGCTTTAACCATTTACCTATACCCGCCTGTGTTAATAATGCTCTATTGTAGTTAAACATTAATTACACAGTTATTAAAAATGACGTCGGTGAATCAAATTAAGCGATCTTATCTTTTTTTTTGAAGGCTCATTTCTTTATAAGGGTTCTTTGATGATTTATTTGGCATTTTTATTTAAAAAAAGGTCATACAGAAATCCATTGAACTATTTTCCTATAGTAATTAGAATTTATTTAAATATCCATTGTGTTAATTTTTAGAGTGTTTTGTTCGGAACAGGAAATCAAACGATGTAGGTTAATTTACATATAATTGTGACGTTCACTGTTGCTGTTTGGTGGCGTAGATTGTGTAAAGATAGCTGACAATTTGTGACAGTCTATTTGAAATGTGACAGTCCGCAAGGACGATGGCAGTCTGCTTTGATGTAAAACACTACAAATGTGAAATATATATTGCTTTTAACACAACCCAGTCCGATTACATAACATGTTGAAAGCATGCTCCTTCAACATGCTTTGATTATCAATCTCGAATAATGTCAAATATTACGAGTCAATTAAGTATAAAGCCGGTCTCGCTTCCGAAAAACTAGGTGTATTATATAGATCACTGAGGTATTTCAGCGATAAGCAACTTATTCTTCTATATAAAGGACAAATCCGAACTATGCTTGAATATGGCAGTCACTTATGTGTTGAGACACATAATACCTTCTAAACTTAATTGACTCAGTTCAAAGAAGAGCAATTCGTCTGATAAACAATGACACCCTTACGTCTAATCTACAATCAATGGAACACAGGCATAAGATTGGTTCTCTTAGTCTTTTCTACCGTTATTACCATGGTCGTTGCTCTTCGGAGCTGAAAGAACTAATTCCTCCTGCACCCACTCACAGCCGACAAACTCGTCTTGCGCTTGCCGAACATCCATACACATTTCATGTTTGTCAACCAAGAACTTGCAGCTTCCACAGTTCCTTCCTTAATGCCACCGGTAAGCTTCGAATGCTCTTCCAGCGTCTGTGTTTCCTCCTTCCTACAATCTGGATCTCTTCAAGAAATATAAATATACACAAACATGAACACAATACACGTTTCCCGCATGCAGCGTCCAGCCTCCCTGGCTGAGCGTCATAGAGTGCACTGGTCTAGACCGGATGTGCTCTCCTGCATGCGTTTACATGAAAAAAAAATGTGTGTAATCGCCAGGCCGAACGTTAAAGGCGCAAGAAAAATATGCATGCCTAGTAAGGGAAGCCATTGAAAACAAAAGACATCCCATCAACATAAACAGGGATGACGGTTTGATTCTCAAAACAGCATGGCTTCCACCTCTAGCACATACACAATAACCTGTACAGACAAGCAAGGACAACCAGTCCGACATAACGTTCTTGGAGGTAATCTTCTTTGAACATACCCACCGTGCACGATTCTCCGACATGACGCTTGTGGAGGTAAATTAGGCTGAGGGTAAACTACCTCCTGACACAAACTCACAAATAAGTCATCAACCCTTTAGAAGACCCCTGCAATGGCAGTCGAAATATTGGAAAGAAGTAATTCGCCACACACGGCTAAACCCAAAAACCACAAAATCAAATCTGCCAGTGAAAACCTAAAATGACATACAGTGTTTTATGGTAGGGCTGAAAAGGTGATGCACATGGTTTAGGATTCCGCATTTTTCGATAGCAAGTAAAACAATAGCTTTTTATAGTAGTTGCTCGAATTTCGTACAAGTAGGACACGCTAAGTGGCGGTGTTTTTAGGTTAGTTCTAACAACCAAACGCATGTATGAGAACACCGATTTTTTGTGATTTTTCTTCCCGCTTTTAATGTCTTTTTAATCAGTGTTTATACTTGAGAAAACATAACAAGATCCATGAGTAAATAATTAACATTCAATTTATTTCTTAATGTTTTATATGTGGTACTACATTTGCTAACAACACTATGGAGAATATTTGCAGCAGTGTCACGACCTATCGTTCTTAAATAATTCGTTCAACAATCTTATCGGTAATGACGTGGGGCGCACTGGACGTCTGGTGCACTAGATGTTTCGCTAACCTAACCTCACCTAACCTTACTTAAACTAACCTAACCTAACCTAATCGAAGCATCATCACTGTCGTAGATGGCTTTTCTTCTTCCTGCCATAAAATCAACTCAGGAGTTCCACAGGGCTCTGTGCTGTCGCCCACTCTTTTCCTTCTGCATGTGAATGATTTGCTTCAATGCGCAAACATTCACTGTTATGCCGACGACAGCACTGTCCATGAGAGTATAATCTTCCAAAAACCTCCGAAACATTCGGAACTATCTGCTGCTAGGGAATCTCTGGTGGAGAAGATGAACATGTCTCTTGAAAGGGTTTCACGATGGGGTGACCTCAACCTCGTCAGTTTCAATATTTCAAAAACCCAATCATGTACTTTCTCCACCAAGAAGACTGCTATGGATCCTGTATCTTTCAACGGTTGTTCTCTTCCGAAAGCAAGCTCCATCAACATGCTTGGATTATCAATATCGAATAATGTCAAATATTACGAGTCAATTAAGTGTAAAGCCGGTCTCGCTTCCATAAAGCTAGGTGTATTATATAGATCACGTCGGTATTTCAACGATAAACAACTTCTTCTTCTATATAAAGGACAAATCCGACCTATCCTTGAATACGGCAGTCACCTTTGGATTGGAGCCCCAAAATACCTTCTAAACCTAATTGACTCAGTTCAAAGAAGAGCAATTCGTTTGATAAACAATGACACCCTTACGTCTAATCTACAATCAATGGAACACAGACGTAAGGTTGGTTCTCTTAGTCTTTTCTACCGTTATTACCACGGTCGCTGCTCTTCGGAACTTAAAGAACTAATTCCTCCTGCACCCACTCACAGCCGACAAACTCGTCTTACACTTGCCGAACATCCATACACGGTTAATATATGTCGACCAAGAACTGGCAGCTTCCAAAGTTCCTTCCTTAATGCCACCGGTAAGCTATGGAATGCTCTTCCAGCGTCTGTGTTTCCTCCTTCCTACAATCTGGATCTCTTCAAGAAACAGATAAATATACACTTGCAATCTCCCCAACCCACACACAAACACGAACACAACACACGTTTCCCGCATGCAGCGTCCAGCCTCCCTGGCTGAGCGTCATAGAGTGCACTGGTCTTGACCGGTTGTGCTCTCCTGCATGCGTTTACATAAAAAAAAAATCTAAGGATTTGTCCATGTGATCAAGGTATGCAAGAGACGGCGAGACACTCTCACGTGGAGTGCATCTTTCATGAGAACAGGAGACGCATTCTGTGTTGTCGCCTGGGAGTCTCTACCAATTCTTGGGAGGATTTTCCTGAATTGCTGCTCAGTTCTGACGGTCCCTTGCTGTTAAACTTCATCAGGGGAATCGTCGGGGCTACAAGAGCGGTTAACGAGGCTGACATTAAATAGGCTCCTGCGTTCTTCAACTATTTCTCAGACGTATATTCTAACCTTGTGTGTAACTTGCTAGGTAAAATACGCAACTATATATATTTTTTCTACATTTTTTTAAGTGAAAAAAAAAAAGAATAAAAAAAACTTAAGGATTTGTCCAGTGATCGTAGAGTCAAGAGGTTTCGATAGCGAAATAACTAAGGTTAGGTTAGGTTAGGTTAGCGAGACATCCAGTGCATCATTTGTCCCGTGCACCGTATGTTACGTGCACCAGACATCCAGTGCGCCACACGTCGTTACCGATGAGTCGTTGAACGTCTGGGAACGAAACACGGCGGTGAACTCCACAGATGAGACTTCAGAATTACTATCACCATCTGTCGGTATTCTCCTGTATGTGTTTACATAAAAAAGATATATTTTTTAAAATGTATTTTCAGTTCAATTAATTTTTTAATTAAATATTTTAATTACTATCAAAAATGACTACAAAAACAATTTTTACAAGTGCTTAAAGTAAACTAAGTGAAGTGTCCAGTGAGATTACAAAGGAGTGGACCATGGCCACGAAGGCCATGGGTTCGAATCCCACCTTTACATGCATTTTCATGGTCATTTTCACCATGAACTGCGTCACCGGTATCACCATAGACTCCCAATTGGTTTCCATGAAGAAAGGTATGTTTATTTTTTTATATTATTTAATTTTTTTTTTTTACTGAATGAATAAATAAAATTGCTGTCAACATTCGGATGGAGAATCTTGATGTACGGCTGTGAGAAGAGAAAATACCTTGAGATGTGATCTTACAAAAAATTGACGGAATTTCTTAGAGAGACCACGTCACACACAAACAATGTTCTCAGCATAATCAAGGAAGATAGGCACCTAGTAAGAACCATCTCAGAGAGGCGATCGGTCACATCATGCGCCGCGATGGTCTTCTTCACGACATTGCGGAAGGGATGGTTGAGGGGTGAAACTGAAGAGAGGGCGCCCTAGATAATAGTACATATTTTAAAATTTCTACTTCGATCCGTTGATGTACTTATAAAGGGTCCGCCAAATAACTTTTTTTTTTGAAAATGGGGCGCAAAACATAGAGTGTAGCTTCGGCTGTGTGGCACGTAGCGCCGTCCTGTTGAAACCAAATGTTGCCAATATCCTCTTCTTAAATTTTTGTGAACAAAAATGGCCCGGTAACGATCGCCATTGACTGTAGCGGCCACTCCTTGCTCATTTTCGAAGAAAAATGGCCTGATTTTCAAAGTAATGTCGCAATATTTTCCAGCGTTGTTCAAGCGTAAACACAACCATATTCATTCAGCGAAAGGATAAAACTAATTATCTGTCAAATCAGACATGAGCTAAGTGCTACCATTCACGAAATAAGCACTAGTTGAAAGAAAAAAGTTAGATGGCGGACCCTTTATTAGTCGTTCCAGAGAGGTATATTCGTTTACAACTTTCATTTGTGTTCCTCCAATAAAAATCGGATCAAGAGTCTGTCAAAGAGACTATGGTTGATGTGGAAGAAAAGTATTGGAGTGGCGTCCAAGAAGTAACAAACGAAGCATTGGCCGATCCCCTGCAAGATGGACTGACGCTATAAGAAGAACAGCGGGAGTGACCTGGATGCAGAAGGTGGAGGATCGAAGAGGATGGAGACTCATGCGGGAAGCTTACATTTAACAGTGGACGGATACAAGCTGATAATGATTTAAATTAATAAAAACTTAATATGAATTGGTGGTGTTCACAATTTTGATTGATAAGCTATGGTATCGCTTCATCAAGTAGTTAGGTTGTATTTTTGTACATGATTTTTACAGAATAAAGGGTCCGCCAAATAATTTTTTTTAAAACAGGGCGCAAAACATCGAGTGTAGCTTCGGCTGTGTGCGCACACATTCTGCAACATTACCATGATTTTTAAAGTAATGTCGCATAATTTCCCAGCGTTGTTCAAGCGTATACACAACCATATTCGTTTAGCGCAAGGATAAATCTAATCATCTGTCAAATCAGACATGAGCTAAGTGTTTCCATTCACGAAATAAGCACTAGTTGAAAAAAAAAACGTTAGATAGCGGACCCTATATAAAATATCCTGCCTTGTAGTATTACTAAACATCGGCACTTTATCTAATAATTGCGAAAAAACTATGTGAGTCTTGTCGCAAACACGAAAAAATACACTTAACTGAGCTGTTCTTTCAATGTTCGTAGTTTAATTCTTCTTCGTAGTATTAATCCGGTGGATTGGTTTGCTTGATCTCCATTGCTCTCGGTCCTCCGCAACCCTCTTCATCTTAGCATAAGAGCTACAATTCATGTCCTCGAACACTTGCAGCAGATACTCCCGTCTAGGGCGCCCTCTACAGTTTCTACCCTCAACCATACCCTCCACAATGTCTTGAAGAAAACCATCGTGGCGTATGATGTGACCGAGCCATCGGGCTCGCCTATCTAAGATCGTTCTTATTAGGTGCCTATCTTCCTTCATTATCCTGAGAACCTCATTGTTCGTGACGTGGTATCTCCACGAAATTCCAAGAATTCTTCTGTATGATCACATTTCAAAGGCCTCTAGTCTTTTTTCATCACTTTCAAATAAGCACCACGTCTCACAGCCGTACATCACGATTCTCCAAACAAATGTTTTATTGAAGCTAACCTTGCTTGATGTATGCGACTGTTGACTTCTCTTTTTGTTCTGCCATCCCTGGTGATCGTACTTTCAAGGTATACAAACTCTTTTGCATCTTTTAGGGGTACTCCTAGCATTGATATGTTAATGTTCTGCTGCTCATTGCGGCTTACTCTCAATGACATTCAATCGGAAAAGCTTCCATTTTAACTTCTTATTGTTGACGGCCCAAGGGTGTGATGACCTATCGTCCCCGGACAATTCGTTCTACGACTCTTCGGTATTTCGCACATCGTATCCCTCTAATAAACATCAAGTTAAGTAATTATTTCTTATATATTTATAGTAGAAACAACTAAAATACAGGAAATTTCGTAACGCACAATATTCCACGCAATACGCTCTTTATATTGCCCGTTGGAATTGCTATATAGATTTTTTAATTTTATTTAATTTTATGTTAACACATACAGGAGAATACCGACAGATGGTGATAGTAATTCTGATGTCTCATCTGTTGTATTCTATGACGCTTACCATGGTGTATATGGCTAAACGCTGCATGCGAAGTGTTGATCCGCCAACGTCATTGACTACAGCCCGAGATTTACGCATCATCCTGTATTATTACAATTTACTATGGGTGGTCTTCACGGGACGACTTTCGTCTACCACCAATTTTAATTAATATGCTATGACTGGCATTTTACGGGTGATGGATCAAATTCACAACAACCGGGGGTATTTAAGAGCTCATAAATCGATAAAATTCTTTTAATGTAAATAAAAATCCTTTTTTTTTTTAAATCTCCGCCGGGGATCGAACCCACGACCTTAGGCTTGCAAAGCAAACGCTTTGACCATTCAGCTATGACCGCCGGCAAAGATAACAACTAAGAGTTATTAAAAATTTGAGTAATTAATTTAGTCAAGATGCGAACCATTCTTAGACAATAATTTGATTGTTTTTGATTTATTACACTGAAAAACAATCGAACGGTTTTTAATAGATGGCAGTAATTTGAAACAATGCATCACCGAATAAATTAATTTATGAAAAATTGAATATTTTACTTTTACTATAACGTATATATTTTTTTACAATTTGGAATTATATTGGATAAAAATTTAAATATTTAAAACCGCTTAAAGTAGATACAAGTAATTAGTGTTTGGGGCAAATATGTAAAACCGCAGATCTTAAATATTAAACGTTTCATTATGGCTTGGTTTGCACACAAATTATACTGTAAATCATAAAACTAGTACTTGAAGCATAATGTACTTATCAGACCTATTTTCATATATCACATTGGTTCTTTTATGCTTTAGCTATCAGATGATGTATAAAAAACTATTAAATTTAACAAACGTTCATTATGTAACTCCATACATGTGGTGGCATTGACACATGTGGCTTACAGAAAAATCTCTCCTGTGACGAAACCTAACGATATTTATTGACATGCTTTACAGATTCCTGTAAAGAATACATGTAGTTTGATAAAGGGAGTGACTGCACTTCTTCTTCTTCCCCATCGACCGTCGTCTCTTCGACAGATATGTCCTGCCCATTGCCACTTGAGTGTGCTTATTCGTTATGTAGTGTCCACTACTTGAGTTCTTCTGCGTATTTCCTCGTTTCGGATTCTATCTTTTAGCGACACTCCTCTCATGGATCTCTTAATGTCACGCTGGGTGACCTTTATTTTATGTGTAAGACCTGCTGTCAGATTCCACGACTCTGCGCCGTAAGTTAATACAGGGAGGATGCATTGGTTAAACGCCTTAGTTATAACACATTGCGGAATTTTCGTTCAGTCAGCCTGTCGATTCGTCAAGATTTATTGATATGTTATTGATATCATGATATTATATATTCCAGAATGCTACGTACGAGTGGCACTTGGTGAGCGCCTACCTCTGTCTGACACTTCTAGACGGGTCGACACTTCTAGCCTGGATAAGTGTCAAGAAGAATGTAAAGTAGACGAGAGTCGATGCAACTCTTTCAGTTTTGGGTAAGAAACAACACAATCTTTCACTAACTAGTACGACTGTCACACATACAAGTGACTATCATCTCTTCCCTGACATGAAGAAACACCTGAGTGAAACGCATTTTGGCGATGGAGAAGAGCTGGAAGAAGCAGTTCTCAGGTATATGCGTGGATTGGTGGCAGATTCTTTTAACTCGGGCATTCAAAAGCTCGTATACCGCATGCAAAAATGCATTGACCTCAGTGGCGATGTAGAAAAATAGGTAAAAGTCAGAACTTTCCAAAAAAGTACGCATTCATGGAATGAAACATCTTTTACACTGTGAAAAATCACTGGGAACCTTATTTTACTGATAGCCCTCGTATGTCAAAACTAATTTATAATTCGTTAATATATATTTTTTTAATTTCAGAATTAGCGCTAAAGGAAATGGTACCTGCGAACTCAGCATCAGAGAAATATTTGGAACAGACTCTAAGGTTTCTGATACAGCGATAGACCCTGACTTTGATGTATATTCGAAACGATTGAATTGCGATGGTGCAGAAGGGGAAAACTTAGACCCTTTAGTGTCTCCAAGACCTCAACTGGACCTGGTGTTCGAATCCTCTTTCGGACCTCAAGAAAACCATCACAATGATAGACCGTATGATGGAAGTGATGGCGATAAGCGTCCTGGTGAATCTATACCTCAAAATGGTGAAGATTATGGTGGTGGAAGGCCAAATGACGATAGGCCTTATGGTGGTAATAATGGAAATAAGCGTCCTAGTGATTCTAGACCTCAAAATGGTCAAGATTATGGTGGTGGTAGGCCAAATGACGATAGGCCTTATGGTGGTAATAATGGAAATAAGCATCCTGGTGATTCTAGACCTCAAAATGGTGACGATTATGGTGGTGGAAGGCCAAATGATAATAGGCCTTATGGTAGTAATGATGGAAATAAGCGTCCTGGTGATTCTAGACCTCAAAATGGTGACGATTATGGTGGTGGAAGGCCAAACGATGATAGGCCTTATGATAGTAATGATGGAAAAAAGCGTCCTGGTGATTCTAGGCCTCAAAATGGTGAAGACTATGGTGGTGGAAGACCATACGATGATAGGCCTTATGGTGATAATAGCAGGCCTTTGTATGTTAATGGAGATGATGTTGAGAGTGGTAAAAAGAAGCCATATGGAAATAATGGCGATTCTTATGATGGTAATGGGAGGCCATATGCAAGTAATGGAGGTGGCACGCCGTTAGAAAGTGGAGATAGACCTTACGGAAGTAATGGTGATGATTATGGTGGTAATAAGAGACCATATGGTGGTAGTAGTAAGCCTCAAGGAAGTAGTGATGACGCTTATGGTAATAATAATGGCAATAAGCGACCGTATGGTGGCAGTAGTAAGCCGCAAAGTAGTGACGGTGACGCTTTTTACCATAGGCCTTATGGTGATTCTTCTGGTAGCAGCAACAAGCCTTATGGCAGTAGCAGCACTGACGATTATTCTGGCAACAAGAGACCATATGGTGGAAGTAGTAGTGATGACGGTTATGGCAACAGAAGGCCGTGTAGCTACAGCGATCGTTGCAATATAAGACCTTATGGAAGTGATGGCGATTCTTACGGTGGCAATAAGCGACCATATGGTGATTCTTATGGCAGTGGCAGTGGTGGTAATAAACCTTATAGCAGTAGCAACGGTTCTTATGGATATCACAGTGAAAGCAATAGCTATTACGGTGGCAGCAGCTATTCTTATGGTGGAAGTAGCTATAATCAACATAGACCATCAAACAATGACGCTTATGGTCAAAATAACCATAATGGCGATAGTTTTGAATGGAATCCCTATAGGCAAAATTACGATGGTAAAAAAAGGCCTTTTCCTACAACGTATGGTGAAAAATATCCTTATGAAAAGCCTAATATGGTGAATTATGGGTCTAAAAACGATGTATACGATAGGCCTGATGATGATAGGTACAAAAGACCTATATACAATAATCAAAAACCTCAATATGGTACAGATTTAGATCAAAGTTACGGCGCAGGTTATAACAATTATAGGCCAAGCGTTTATGAGGATACGCCTATGGATTCTGGAAGACCTTTGAGTATGGGACCAAGTGGTGTTCCTCAAGGATGGAGAAGTCCTAATTACAGTACGAAACCGAGTTATGCTACTGTTTTTAGTCCTCAGATTTCGGTTGCTTTTGGATCGCCTCAACCTGATGGTTATATGATAAATAGGCCTATTGGAGACGATGGATATGGTCAAGGAAACTATGGATATGGTCAAGAAAGCTATGGATATGGCGGTAGTGGTAATAGAAAGCCTGATGCTGGATATGGCAGTGGGAATACTGGATACGGCAGCTCTGGGAACAGTGGTTCAGATTCTGGAAGTACAGGATATGGTGGCTCTGGGAATAGAAAGCCTATTGATGGATATGGCGATGGGAATCCAGGATATAGCAGCTCTGGAAATATGAAACCAGTTAGTGGATATGGCGATGAGTATTCAGGATATTCTGGAAGCAGTGGATCCTCAGGTGGATATTACTCTGAAAATTCTGGATACAGCAGTTCTTCTGGAAGCAGTGGATATAGTTCAGGAAATTCTGGATATGCTGGTAATGGGAATAAATATCCAATTTCTGGATATGCCGAAGGAAGTTCTGGATATTCTGGAAGCAGTGGATCATCAAATGGATATCATTCTGAAAATTCTGGATATGGAAGTTCTGGAAGCAGTGGTTCGAATGGATACAGTTCTGGAAATACTGGATATGATAGTTCTGGGAATAGAAAACCTATTGATGGATACAGAGGCAATGGGTATGACAATTTGCCTGACACGAGACCATATGGAAGACCTATTAATTCTGGCTATGGCAAGCCGCAAAATGATGATCTTCCAAGTGGATATGGCAATAACAAACCTATAGATGATCGTGATAGGCTTAGTAATGGTTATGGCAATTCTAAAAGGCCTATTCATGATAGAGTTGATGGATATGGTTCTCAGAATCCTTCTGACGATGGTTATTTGTCAAGTAGACCTGGTTATGACAAAGATAGACCTGATAGTGGGTATAATGGAAATAATAATGATAAAGGAACTATGGGTTATGACAGTAAAAAGAATGATAACGATAGAACTGATACTGGTTATGCTAATACAGGCAGTGCTTACGATAGAGATAAGAATAGACCGGATAATGGATATAACACTATAAGGCCAAGTTATGACGATGCCACTAAAAGGCCAATAGGTCCTGGATATGGCAATGACGGTGGATATGATAAAGATAGGCCTGATGATGATAAAAAGCCGTCGTATAACGATATTAATAAAAGGCCAGGTCATGCTGGAGGTAATAGTGGCTATGGTGGAGACAAAGATAGGCCAGATGGAGATTACGATGGTAAAAGGCCGGGTTATGATGATGTGAATAAAAGGCCGGGTTATGGCGGTGATAAAGATAGGCCTGATAATGGTAATGGTAATAAAATGCCGTCGTATGGTGGTGGCAATGATAGACCAGACAGTGGTTATGGTAATAATAGGCCATCTTATGATAATGTGAACAAAAGGCCAAGTTACGATGGAGGAAATTCTGGTTATGGAGGAGATAAAGATAGGCCTGATAGTGGATATGGTGGTAAAAGGCCATCTTATGACGATGCGACCAAAAGGCCAAGTTATGATGGAGATAGTCCAGGATATGGAGGTGATAAAGATAGGCCAGATGGTGATTATGGCGGCAAAAGGCCATCCTATGACGATGTGAATAGAAGGCCAAGTTATGATGGAGGAGATAAAGATAGGCCAGATAGTGGATATGGTGGCAAAAGGCCATCTTATGACGATGCGACCAAAAGGCCAAGTTATGATGGAGGAGATAAAGATAGGCCAGATAGTGGATATGGTGGCAAAAGGCCATCTTATGATGATGTGAACAAAAGGCCAAGTTATGATGGAGGAGATAAAGATAGGCCAGATGGTGATTATGGCGGCAAAAGGCCATCTTATTACGATGTGAATAGAAGGCCAAGTTATGATGGAGGAGATAAAGATAGGCCAGATAGTGGATATGGTGGCAAAAGGCCATCTTATGATGATGCGACCAAAAGGCCAAGTTATGATGGAGGTAGTCCAGGATACGGAGGAGGTAAAGATAGGCCAGATGGTGGATATGGCGCTAAAAGGCCGTCTTATGACGATACAAACAAAAGGCCAACTTATGGAGGTGATAAAGATAGGCCAGACGCTGACGGTTACGGGTATAAAGGCACATTTGATGACAACAGAGGAAACGGATACGACAATTTAGGAGGAAGAAACGGTTCATATGGCGGAGGTTCAAAGAACATTGGATATGGTGAAAGTGACAGAAACAGTTCTAGTGGATATGGTGAAAAGACTAGTGATAGAGATGGAGGTTATGGGGCAAGTGCTATGGGACCATCAAGACCTACACCAAGACCGGGCTATCCTTTCATCAAAGAGGTCACGGGAAATCTCAATGGTAAGTGATCTAAAAAATATATTTATACTAGATCGATGATATAGACTGGTACTGAAAAGCTTCAATTTCATGTTTTTTCGTCTCTAATCTTTGTTTTCTCGTCTGACGCACACATATAGAGAATACGATTTAGTTTTAGATTTAAGTGGTTATAAGACGCGGCGTGCATGCCCCGTTTTGTGTATTTTGACAAGTCGCTATCATGTGGAGCGGCATAGTTCGCCAGATGGCTGCTGTGAGTATTGTGAAGTTAACGGAATGTTCTGTCCTGGACAGACGACGAATTTTGACAGTTTTTTTTTGTTTGTAAAATAAATGACAATATGCTTCTTGACGAGTTCTTTGCTTTAGAAACCTGCTCCTCATCCATCCACCACGCGTCCCGATAACGATCCCGGCGATATGGAATAGCTTTGATCAGACGAGAGACGTTAATATTTTATTGACACATACCTGTATGCTTATATGAGTTACTTTATAAATTACACACAAGGTTGAACAATACAAAACATAGCCGGCGGGTATAGCTCAATGGTCAAAGCGTTTTCTTTGTAAGCCAAAGGTCGTGGGTTCGATCCCCGACGGAGATTAAAAAAAAATGAATCGATTTCTAAGCTCTAAAACACCTTGGTTGATGTGAATTTGACCCTTTACTCGTAAAATGCCAGTCATAGCCTATTAATTAAAATTGGTGGTAGACGACAGTCGTACCGTTAAGACCACCCATTTACAGTACATTCCTGTAATAATAAGGATGATGTGTGAATTTTGGGCTGTAGTTTATGACGTTGGTGGATCAACGCTGCACATGCAGCGCTCAGCCATATACACCATGGTTAGCATCATAGAATTCCACAGATGATACTTCACAATTACTATCACCATCTGACGGTATTATCCTGTATGGCGCCCTTTAGATGCGAGGTGCGGATATATCCGCACCAATTTGCGCTGCTCTTAAGTGCGAGGTGCGGATTTGTCCCACGCCCTGAAAAAACACATCGCTTCAGTGCGAGATGCGGATTTATCCGAATACTATATTGAATATAAGTTTGTTTTGTATTCCGACATTACTTCGCCAAAAATTTTTTTTACGATATGTATTGAGTTGTGGGTCATTCTACACATGTTTCAAATTTGCTCTATTTTAAAAATAATAATGGATTTATTTAATTCAGTTCTGAAGGTGAATATAAATGCAGCACTGACCAATCAAAACACATACAAAATCGTCCTTAAATACTCAATTTTATTTAACATTGACTAATTGACTAATTGATTATCCTGAGAACCTCACGAACAATGAGGTTCTCAGAATAATCAAGGAAGACAGGCACCTAATAAGAACCATCACAGAGAGGCGAGCCCGATGGATTGGTCACATCATGCGCCACGATGTTCTTCTTCACGATATTGTGGAGGGGATTGTTGACGGTAGAAACTGTAGAGGGCGCCCTAGACGGGACTATTTGCAGCAAGTATTCGAGGACATGAATTGTAGCGCTTATGCTGAGCTGAAAAGGGTTGCGGAGGACCGAGAGGAATGGAGATCGAGATGCAAGATTCTGTTGCTGCAAACCAATCCACCGGATTGATACTACGAAGAAGAAGAATTGACTTATTTCGTGACTTTTCATGAAATCTTATTTCGCACGTAAAGAGTTAAAGTAAGAATTTGGAACAAGCAATAATGCTTTTTGAACAATCCAACAATTGCTCATGTTCAAATGTTGTTTCTCATAAATTTAATTTGAACATTATTGCTTAGATGTTGTTCAGTTAGTGTTCATGTTGAACCCTTGTTGCTTAGTGTTGATTCACTTGCTTCACAGTCATCATCACCTGCTAATGACGCCGGCCTTGCATTGTTGCGCAAACAGCAAAGAAAACCACCAAACTGTGGTGAACTTACGACTATAAAAGAACATTTTTGTTTGAATTCGATTTTCGAATTTAACGAAGAGATATTCGAAATGTTATTTTTTAATTGGACTGAGCAACTTGTCAAAAGAAATCACATGTACAACTGGGATGGGCAGCATTTGGAAAACTAAATTACACTTTTAAACGAAAATTCCGCAATGGCTAAAATCTAAGGCGTCCTCTGTCATTGTTCCATACGACTTCTAGTGATTTGAAAAGACTGACTGCAGCTTTTGTATCCTAGGCATAATTTAAGTTTTTCACTTAAAAAAATATATATATAGTTGCGTGTTGTGTACCCTGTAAGCTACACACAGGGTTAGATTAAACGTCTGAGAAATAGTTGAAAACCGTAGGAGCCTATTCCATGTCAGCCTCGTTAACCGCGCGTGTAGCACCGACGGTTTCCCTGATGGAGTTCAGCAGCAAGGGACCGCCAGAACTAAGCAGCAATTCACGAAAATCCTCCCAAGAAATGGTAGAGACTCCCACACAGAACACGGATGGTGCACTCAACGAGAGAGTGTTTGGAAAATATGTTCCTAGGCGGTTAAACCCGACCAACCACACTAGGCTAGCAAAAGGCGGACCTATCCAAATTGTCGTCTGCATACAATGTAGCTTAACTTTGATTATCTGACGAGTACCGCGTTAAAGATGTGACATTCTCGATGCCTTTTGATGGGGCAATGACAACTATATATATAATCGTGTCGGAAACAACAGGGTCAACTCCTGTCTGCCCAGAAGTGGGCGACGTCGATGGCGTTACTTATGGCCACCATCAGGTCTTCCTGGGTGCAGCTATTCGGGCACGGCGCACACTCCAGAAGGTGTGACAGGGTCTGCTCCACGCCGCAGTCATATTCAGTCAGTCCGCTTTAAAAACTGACAGAACTGTTACAAATGACAGACCTGTATGTCGTAAATTTATGGTGAACATATGTTCCATGTATGGAACGTAAAGATTTTTTAAAAATTATTTGAGAAGCGTTGTATCCAGTGCTCAAATTGGCCTCGTATCATTATTATTTAAATAAGCACCGGCCATTGTTTGTGGTCCGCCAAAGATGACGCCACTTTGAGGATGACTGTGTTGTCTATGGCGTCATCATATGGCGGCATAGACAATAAACAGAAGCTTAAAAAATATGTAAAAAACGATCTAATAACCACTTAAATCGGAGAAAAAATACATTTTTAAAACAAGTTCCTCATGTATGTAAGATGGTTACTCTCTAACGTATTTTACTTAATAAAATTTATTACGATCCCTGACTATTTAACTAAATAAATTAAATTGACCAGAATCCTTGCTTATCATCATCATCAGCCTGTCTCCGTCCACTGTTGAACGTACGCCTCCCGCATGAGTCTCCATCGTCTTCGATACCCCGCCTTCCGCATCCAAGTCACTCCCGAAATTCTTCTTGTCGTCAGTCCATCTTGCAGGGGGTCAGCCAATGCTTCGTTTGCTAGTTCTTGGGCGCCATTCCTATACTTTTCTTCCCCATCGACCGTCGTCTTTTCGACAGATATGTCACTTGAGTGTGCCTATTCGTTGTGTAGCCTCCACTACTTGAGTCCTTCTGCGTATTTTCTCGTTTCGGATTCTTTCTTTTAGCGACACTCCTCTCACGGATCTCTCCAAAGCACGCTGGGTGATCTTTATTTTATGTGTAAGACTTGCTGTTAGATTTTTATGCGCCATAAGTTAATACAGGGAGGATGCATTGGTTAAGCGCCTTAGTTTTAAGACATTGCGGAATTTCGCTTTAAACTAAAGTACATTTTTAAATAAATTTAAAAATATCAATTTTGGTCGGCATTTGAACTGACAGCATCTGACTGATTTTACCATTGGACTATACCACCCGGATAAAAAGTATTTTAATTTCTATCTAGCATCGATCTAACGATTTTCTCTATAGTAAGCAAACACACAAAGAATGCGTTGTAAAGGGTTGACTACACATTGATTCGAATTGGGTTACAATTCAGAACAATATATTTATCGTTTTATGGGTGCTGTCCATTGTTTATCTATGACATTGCCGTCCGCTCAAGAGATCTGCACATTTAGCGGGTGCAACTGAAGCGAACAATGGACACCCTGTTATCTCTGTAAGAGATCGGGGTCAATTTGTTACCCAACGCAAAACACACTGGAGTAATGCGCCTGAATTATAGGGCGACCGTTCATTACGGAATCTGGACTTAGCCCGCCTCACACCCGCATCACACCGGAGGACAGTTAAATCTCCTTGATGACGCGCTCATTCAGATTATGATCAGTTAGCTACTCGATGAGTCCAGTGGGAGTCCCCTATGAACAATTGAGGACACTGCAAAGAAGTGCAAAAAGATTGAACCCGTGAAAGAGATTAGAATCGCATTCACGGGTTGTAAAGAGATGGAAGATGGATTCTCTCACCGAAAATACGAGCAAAGATTGTAAATGCGTGGAATTTTTTTTGGTGGCCACAAAGTCTGCGTGCCCGACAGGGCCGAGATCGAATGGACATTTCGTTGAATGTAATTTTGATCGAATGGACATTTCGTCGAATGGAATTTTGTTCGAATGGACATTTCGTTGAATGTAATTTTTATCGAATGGACATTTTGTTGAATGTAATTTTGATCGAATGGACATTTCGGTGTATAAATTTTGATCGAATGGACATTTCGTTGAATGGAATTTTGATCGAATAAAGATTTCGTTGCATGGAATTTTGATCGAATGGACATTTCGTTTAATGGAAATTTGATCGAATGGACATTTCGTTGAATGGAATTTTGATCGAATGGACATTTTGTTGATTAGAGTTTTGATCGAATGCTCATTTCGTTGAATTGAATTTTGATCTAATGGACATTTCGTTGAATGTAATTTTGATCGAATGGACATTTTGTTGAATGAAATTTTGATCGAATGGACATTCGTTGAATGGAATTTTGATCGAATGGACATTTCGTTGAATGGAATTTTGATCGAATGGACATTTAGCTGAAAGGACATTTAATCAAATGAACATGTAACCAAAGAAAATTTGGCGAAATGGACATAAGGAGAATACCGACAGATGGTGATAATGATGCTGAAGTCTCATTTGTGGATTCTACGTCACTTACCATGCTACATATGGCCAAACGCTGCGTATGGAATGTTGATCCGCTAACGTCATAGATTACAACCCATTATTCACGCATCGTCTAATTATAAATTCACTATGAATGGGTGGTATTCACGGGTCGACTTTCATCTACCAAGAATTTTGATTAATTGACTATGACTAGCATTTTTTACGGGTGAGGGATCAAATTCACACCATACGGGAGTATTTCAGAGCCCAGTAGTCGATTATTTTTTAATTTTTTTAAATCACCTGAAGGGGATCGAACCCACAAACTTCGGTTTGCCAAGCAAACGGCTTAGAGCGGGAAAAGACTAGAAGAAACATAAATATATATTTTCAAGTTCCGTTAATTTATTTATAATCTTCGGTCACTCTTACTATTGTATTAGTGGCTGATATACAGTCTAATGGTCATGATTTAACAAGCAAAACAATAAAGCACAAACGTAACAAAGTATGCGGCTGCATTGGTATGGGCTTCTACAAGGTGTCGGCAACCTTTTATCAGCAGACGTGTTTAATGTTGTAATCTTGTGGAGTATCTGCCAACACTTGGGAAGCCTTTCATGAACTGCTGCTTGGTTAACGTGTTAACGTGAGATCTCTTTCTCCCAAAGCTCAATCAGCCATCACGATTCTCGTCTCGTCTAATGTGTACATTCTCTGCGTTCTTCGAGTACATTCTATGTATAGTTTCCGAAAGACGTGCGAGCTCGGGAGCTTGAAAGAAAGGCAACTGTCGTTTATGCTCTCTTATAAGTTAAACCTCCAGATACGAGCGTGACCGTATGGCAACAGTGAACACTATTGTCTATTTATCCCTACTCTCTCTCTCTCTCTTTTCTACCTGAACATTGTATCTTTCGCTCAGTTTCGGTTAACAAGTGTCTCCACCACAGTTGGTCTGCAGCCGCGGCAGCGGAAAGCGTTACCAAGTACCAGAGTGAGATACTTTATTTCGTGTTGATTTTTTTTTCTACAAAATGCATTCTTCAAAAGAGTAAATACAATTTTTAATATTTTTAAGAATGATTTACGTAATTTTTAGTAATTCATCTCGTATAACAATACGTTGATCTAAGAAGGTAATATCATAAATGTTTTTAAATATTTTCTGTGTAGTTGTATTTCCTGTATGCCCCAAAGGCTAGCCAAGGTTAGAATTCATACAAAAAAACCAAATAAAGAATAAGGTTTCATACAAAATAAGTTGTCAATAGTAAAGACTAACATGACCATTAGACGAAATATTGGTTGAAGGAAGTTCGCCACACGCGGATAAACCCAAAAGCCACATTATCAAATCTGACAGTGAAAACCTATGAAGTTATTTAAACCCAATTATATTTAAAAAAAAATATCATGAAAATACCAAAGGTTTTCCATAAGTGATGTCGATTCTCCATGCGGTCGGAGGTCATGCCATAGCCTGCCGATGTCGAAACCCCATTAATTAAAAAAATAGCGCTATTAAATAATGAGATAACTCATTTACAGGTAGTAATTAGTAAAATTTAGTCTATGCGTCAAATTATTAAGTATGGTTTAGAGTGCTAAAGTGTTTGCTTACCATGCCAATGATCGTGGGTTCAATGCCCAACGGAGATTAAAATAAAAATGATTTTATGTAGGGTAGGGGGGGATTTGTCTTTTATAAATATATACGCTTCGTCGGGGATTGAGCCCACGACCTTTGGCATGGTAGGCAAACGCTTTACAACACTAAGCCAAAGTTAATAACGTAGAGCTCAACGATAAAGAAACGAGTAAGCATCACAGACAGTAACCCATCAATGTTTCGTTTCATGTGCAATGTTGTTAAGTTTCAGTGATCTAACAAGAACCGCGCTTTTAACATGATAATGACGTTTTTACAAGATGTTTTATTTGTTGTTGTTTTTTTTATGTAAACACATACAGGACAATACCAACAGATGGTGATAGTAATTCTGAAGTCTTATCTTATTGTGCATATAGCTAAGCGCTAAGTGTGGAGTGTTGATGCGCCAATGTCATAGGCTCGGAATTCGTGCATCATCTTTATTATTACAGGGACTTACTATGAATGGGTGGTCTTCACGGGACGCCTTTCGTCTACGACCAATTTTAATTAATAGGCTATGACTGTAATTTTACGGGTTAGGGCTCAAATTCACACTAACCTATTTTAGAGCTCAGAAATCGATTAAAAATCTTTATTTTATTTTACATAATCTCCGTCATTGAACCCACGACCTTTGGCTTGCAAAGCAAATGCTTTGAACATTAAGCTATCGCCGCCGGATAAATATATTTGTTGTGATGAGTATTCGGTTTTTTAACGTTTTTTTGACGTCCATTTTTAAGTTCATCGAACTTTTCAAATCGATTAAATAGCGTTCGAACAAAAACTTTTGAATCAAACATTTCTTAGTCATTTGATTATATGCGGTCAAGAGCGAATTTAAAGCGAAAATTCCGCAATGTCTTAAAACTAAGACGCTTAACCAATGCATCCTCCCTGTATTAACTTATGGCGCAGAGACGTGGAATCTGACAGCAGGTCTTACACATAAAATAAAGGTCACCCAGCGTGCCATGGAGAGATCCATGAGTGGAGTGTCGCTAAAAGATATAATCAGAAACGAGGATATCCGCAAAAGAACTTAAGTAGTGGAGGCTACACAACGAATAGGCACACTCAAGTGGCAATGTGACATATCTGTTGACGAGACGACCGTCGATGGGGAAGAAAATGTTAGAGTGGCGCCCGAAGAACTGGCAAAGGAAGTGTTTGACGACTCTTTGCAAGTCGAACTGACGACATCAAAAGAATAGCGGGAGTGGCCTGGATGCGGAAGGCGGATGATCGAAAGGATGAAGACTCGTGCGGGAGGTCTACGTTCAACAGTGGACGGATACAGTGGCAGATGATGATGAAAGTTTAGCATATCGATGAGGCGGATCACCAAGCACAGCTCACACGAAGCGAGGGGGAGATCCAACACGTACGGCTGCTAAGCTAAGACTGTGCTCCGCAGGCAGCTCGCTAGGGAAGGAATTTGGAGTGGGGGAACCAAGATACACTACAGAATCGCGGGATCCACTATAACAGCGCTTTTCAGGACTGTAGCGCCATGGGAAATTCACTTTACAGATAACCGATAAAATGTTCAATATTGGTTAAAAATTATGTAAAATGAATTTATGATTAACCCATTAAATGGAAAACCAACTAAACCTAACCTAAACTATTAATAACTTCTTCTTCGTCGTATCAATCCGGTGGATTGGCTTGCAGCAGCAGAATCTTGCATCTCGATCTCCACTCCTGGCGATGCTCTGCAGTCCTCTTCAGCTCAGCATAAGAGCTACAACTCATGTCCTCAAAGATTTGCTGCAAATACTCCCATCTAGGGCGCCTTCTACAGTTTCTACCCTCAACCATCCCTTCCACAATGTCGTGAAGAAGACCATCGTGGCGCATGATGTGACCGATCGCCTCTCTGAGATGATTCTTACTAGGCGAATATCTTCCTTGATTATGCTGAGGACCTCATTGTTCGTGACGTGGTCTCTCCAGGAAATTCCGAGAATTCTTCTGTACGACCACATCTCAAAGGCCTCTAGTCTTTTTTTATCACTTTCAGATAAGCACCATGTCTCACAGCCGTACATTAAGTGCTCCACACAAGTGTTTTGGCAATAATCATTATTTATTAATTATTTCATTAAAATTTTTTTGTACCCTTTTAGATATTTATTACTGACCGTTTGCTAAATGGTTTCTGTCCAATAATTGAATTAAATAATGCCAAAAAATAGTTACTTTTGAGAACTGCTTGTACAGCTGTTGATTTTTATAATTTTTTAGCTCTTCTTCGCTAGTCGCTTCCTCTTCCTGATACTCTAAAACGTACAACACATTACGTCACGTTAAAGTACATAAATACGCGCAATTGAAAGAAAAAATCCAAGTAGTCGCACCAAGGAAGTATTTTTGTTTTGATAATAATGCCCTTGAATTATATTTTCCATCAAAACACACCAAAATGATAAGAAAATTAATTAAGTACAGTAAGGCCTCGCTTAACGAGGGGGATACGTTCCATCAAAGTAGAGCGTAATGCTAAACAGCGGTAAACGAGGCTATCTTAACATGGAAATAATGGCGTTGGGTATTAAATTTGATAGTTATGTATGTATTTCTTAATAAAAATAATACCAAACATTTATTCATACAAAAATAAAAACAATATGAACGAATATAAAGGGTCCGCCATCTAACTTTTTTTTTTCAACTAGTGCTTATTTCGTCAATGGTAACACTTAACTCATGTTTGATTTGACAAAAATTTACTTTTATCTTTCCGCTGAACGAATGTGGTTCTGTATATGCTTGAACAACGCTGGAAAATATTGCTACATTACTTTGAAAATCAGGCCATTTTTCTAGAAAAATGAGCAAGGAGTGGCCGTTACAGTCAATGGCGATCGTTATCGGGCCATTTTTGTTCACAAAAATTGAAGAAGAGGATATTGGCAACATTTGGTTTCAACAGGACGGCGCTACGTGCCACACAGCCGAAGCTACACTCGATGTTTTGCGCCCCATTTTCAAAAAAAAAAGTTATTTGGCAGACCCTTTAGTTTGCGTTCTGTTAGAAGTTGTTGATAAGTGGATAGAGCATCTATAACACCCCGTCTTGCTTTTGACCTCCTGTCAAAATTTGGTTAATTTTCAACAAATTGAGATTGACGTTCACCAGAATCTAATCTTCTAATCACTTGCATTTTAATTTCCAGTGAAATGCTTTTCCTGGTTGCTTTCTTTTCTTGTTTTTCACTATCACCCATGATAAAAACTAAAGATCATAATATTTGTCAATGTATTAATCGCAATGGTATTATATAAATTTATATTTATTTGGAAACCTAGTGCTGCGAACAAATTCGGGGAATCCCCTGGTTGAAATAAAAAAGCGCGAAACCGAAACAGCATTTAGCGATACAGCGTTAAGCGGGGTTTCAGTGGATACATTTTACACAACTGGGATGGGCAGCATTTGAAAACCCAAAGTAAATTTTTAAAGCGAAAATTCCACAATGTCTTAAAAGTAAGGCGTTCAACCAATGCATCCTCCCTGTATTAACTTACGCGTAAAATAAAGGTCACCCAGCGTACTTTGGAGAGATAAATGCTCGGAGTGTCGCTAAAAGATAGAATCCGAAACGAGGAAATACGCAGAAGAACTCAAGTAGTGGATGCTACACAACGAATAGGCACTCTCAAGTGGCAATGTGATATATGTGTTGAAGAGACGACGGTCGATGGGGAAGAAAAGTATTGGATTGGCGCCAAATAATTGGTACACGATGTGTTTGCCGACACCTTGCAAGATGGACGAATATAAGAAGGATAGCGGGAGTGACGTGAATGCCGAAGGCGGAGGATCGAAGAGGATGGAAACTCATACGGGAGGCTTACGTTCAACAGTGGACGGATACAGGCTGATGATGGTGATATTAATTTCATTCTATTTCTTATTACCTTTGTTCCGGTCTTTCTTCTCGTCCTCATCAAACAAAGGCATTGATTTTTTTATGCCACCTGCAATTGAAATGACTGAAAACTTGCAATGGATTCATCTTAATTTATATATAATTGACATCACTCAGGGGCATGAGTAAAGTTAACAACTTGCATAATCAGAAATTACTCAGTACTTAATGTGACTTTTCCTGTCGTTTCATATTATCCGAACAAACATTACGTCTTCTTGGCACGCTCTACGAGGCCTTCATCAAGTAGTTAGGTTGTATTTTTGTACAAGATTTTTATGGAATAGAAAATATCTTACCCTGTAGCATTACTAAGCATCGGCATTTTGTATAATAATTCCGAAGAAACGTTGAAATTCGTGTCGCAAACACGAAAAAATACACTTAACTGAGCTGTCCTTTCGATGTTCGTACTTTCATTTTACATTCGGAAAAGCTTCCATTTTAACTCTTTATTGTTGACAGCCCAAAAGGGTGTGTCGACCATTCGTCCCCAGACAATTCGTTCTACGACTCGTCGGTAACGACGTGGGGCGCACTGGACGTCTGGTGCACTGGATTTCTCGCTAACCTAACCTAGCCTTATCTAAGTTATTTCTTTAACAGGACCTATGGATATCTGGATTCTACGATCCCTGGACAAATCCTTAGGTTAGGTGAGCTTAGCGAGACAAAGAACGTTGATCTCTCTATAGCACGCTGGGTGACCTTTATTTTATGAATAAGACTTGCTGTTATATTCCACGTCTCTGCGCCTTAAGTTAATACAGGGAGGATGCATTGGTTAAATGCCTTAGTTTTAAGAAATTTAATATATAAAAAAATATATAACATTGTATTTTTATTCTAGTTTGTGTGATATTAGGTTAGGTTAGGTTAGGTTTTATAGGGTTCGTATAAAATCGATTTTCACCATTTTCACAGCTCATTCAATTTCGGCGCCCAGGTATGAAATTCTTATATATTTAAGAAATATATATGTAATCGTGTCGGAAACAACAGGGTCAGATCATGTCTGCCCAGAAGTGGGTGATGTCAATGGCGTTACTCCCGGCCATTATCAGGTCATCCTGGATGCAGCTGCTCGGACACAGAGCAGACTCCAAAAGGTGCGACAGGGACAGCTCCACGCCGCAGTCACATTCAGTCGGCCCACTGTAAAACTGCCAGGCTTTCATTTGTGTCCTCGTTTTGCATACTCCGGTCGGAAGTCTGCTAAGCGACCTCCATATAATCCACCCCTGGTCACGTCCAGGGGCTAGATCCTCTTTCGGGACAATCCAAGCATTCTCCTCAGTTGCGCTTCTCCACATGCTCAGCCACATTTAAGAAATGATTAATTAAGACACGGTAGAAAGTATAGACCTCAGAATATATATACAACAAATATATAAAAACGCTTATTTAACCCTTTAGTTACGGCTCGGTGGAATACAAATTATACTGTCAATACTGCGTGAATTTTCAAAACATTGTTTTTGCTTAAAAATAGTATTTGAAGCATCAATGTACTTATCTGACCTATTTTCATATATCACATTGGTTCTACTATCCTTTATCTATCAGATGATGCATAAAAAACTATCATATTTAACAAACGTACATTATGTAACTCTATACATGTGGTGGCATTGACACATATGGTTTACAGAAAAATCGCTGCTGTGACGAAACCTAACGATATTTATTTACATGCTTTACAAATTCCTGTAAATAATGCATCTAGGTTGATAAAGGGAATGACTGCACTACCAATTTCTGATCGTAGATGTCACAATGAGTACTGAAGGTAAAAAACGATATATCGCGTCAATCGATTTCAACGGTCGGGGAATCTTAGACGGCATATATCGACAACCGATGCGAAAGGGTTAATGTTCACATTGTAAAAGAATGGCTTCTATTACAGCAGTTTTGTCCTTGAATTTGTACATTTTTACAAATTAATACTTTTACAAACAATGTCTATTAGTTAAATAACAGTTAACTCATTGTTCGATTGTTGGGAAAATGGCGTTCAATGTTTTTGCTAACCGATAAAGTTAAAATGATCGGTTCCCAAGTACAGCTAACGAGCGTCACTTCAAGGTTCAGTCACATCGAAACTAATTGTTAAAAAAATGGTTCAACTTTAACTATTTAACAAGTATTTTGATGTCAGTGCCAAAAAGTTAACTTTGCGAAAATTTCAACGTTCAATGTTGAATTTTGGCTTTGAAATTGAATGAAGAGGCTTTTGTTTACTTTACTGAAGAAAATGTTTTTTATTTATTTGTTTAGTTACTAATTCAAGGTTTTGGCAATAAATTAAATAAACTGGAGGTAAATTAAATAAATTGGTAGTATCCATTTTTACAATATTTTTTACGTTATTTTACATCTCGATCTCTGCCCTCCTCGATCGTCTGCAACCCTCTTTAGCTCAGCATGAGAGCTGCAACTCATGTCCTCGAACGCTTGCTGCAAAAACATTCATCTAGGGCGCCCTCTGCAGTTACTCCCCTCAACCATCCTTTATTAAAACTTGACGCTGCATGCGGGAAACGTGTGTTGTGTTCGCGTTTGTTTGTGGGTTGGGGAGATTGAAAGTGTATATTTATATGTTTCTTGAAGAGATCCAGATTGTATGAAGGAGGAAATACAAGAAGAGTATTCCAAAGCTTACCGTTGGCATTAAGGAAGGAACTTTGGAAACTGACAGTTCTTGGTCGACACACATTTACCGTGTATGGATGTTCGGCTAGTGTAAGACGAGTTTGTCGGTTGTGGGTGAGTGCAGGAGGAATTAGTTCGTTGAGTTCCGAAGAGCAGCGACCGTGGTAATAACGGTAGAATAGACTAAGTGAACCAATCTTACGTCTGTGTTCCATTGATTGCAGGTAGACGTAAGGGTGTCATTGCTTATCAAACGAATTGCTCTTCTTTGAACTGAGTCAATTAATTAATTTTTTAATTTTTATTAGAATATTATTTTATTATTTCAATATTCTAATCTACTTTTATAGATCATTGACTATATTACAATATTATTATTACTTAAATATACAAATACTAAACATAAAATTCTTTTTTCAACGCGTCAATCCAAGCACAAAAATAACGGCAGAAGCGGGATGCGAACCGCGGACCTTGGAAACCAACTATGCCCAGGTATTCATACCGCTCGGCGAATCGCGCCATTGCTATGCCCAGACTAACTTACTAGTTGGTTTCCAAGGTCCGCGGTTCGCATCCCGCTTCTGCCGTTATTTTTGTGCTTGGATTGACGCGCTGAAAAAAGAATTTTATGTTTAGTATATGTATTTTTAAGTAATGAGTCAATTAAGTTTAGAAGGTATTTTGTGTCTCAACACATAAGTGACTGCCATATTCAAGCATAGTTCGGATTTGTCTTTTATATAGAAGAATAAGTTGTTTATCGTTGAAATACCTCAGTTATCTTTATTATACGCTTAGTTTTTTGGAAGCGAGACCGGCTTTTACACTTAATTGACTCGTAATATTTGACATTATTCGAGATTGATACTCCAAGCATGTTGACGGAGCTTGCTTTTGGAAGTGAACAACCGTTGAAAGATGCAGGATCCATAGCAGTCTTCTTGGTGGAGAAAGTGCATGATTGGGTTTTGGAAATGTTGAAACTGACGAGGTTGAGGTCACCCCATCGTGAAACCCTTTCAAGAGACATGTTCATCTTCTCCACCAGAGATTCCCTCGATCAACAGAGAGTTCTGAATGTTTCGGAGGTTGTTTATCGTTGAAATACCTCAGTGATCTATATAATACGCCAAGTTTTTTAGAAACGAGAGCTTTATACTTAATTGACTCGTAATATAGTTAAGTTTGGGTGTTTGGGTTGGGTTAGGTTAGCTTGTACAGCTTCCATATAAAAGCGATTTCCTCCAATTTTGCCGCTCATTCAATTCAGGCGCCCGTAGGCGAACAGTGCTATTGTTGTCGTTACCTTGGTTACTATCTTACATCTTAAATTATGCGAAAATGCATTGAAACACTGTTGCATCACCACTGTATGTGAGCCGAGGCGTGATGTGCTACATATAGCGTTCAGACCGCGCAGAAGACAAACGTATTTTACGCAAAAAAAAAAAAGTGTGTTTTTTTTTCAAATTTTTCGGTCAAATTTTTTTGTGTGAATTATTGTTAAGTGCTTATAAAAGAAACGGTATTTTGTTATTGTATTATAGTGAAGAAAATTGAGCTTGATCACATCATCAGCATCAGCCTCTATCCGTCCACTGTTGAACGTATGCCTCCCGCATGAGTCTCCATCCTTTTCGATCGCCCGCCTTCAGCATCCAGGTCACTCCCGCTATTCTTCTTATGTCGTCAGCCCATCTTGCAGGGGGTCGGCCAATGCTTCGTTTTCCAGTTCTTTTCTTCCCCATCGACCGTCGTCTCTTCAACAGATATGTCACATTGCCACTTGAGTGTGTCTATTCGTTGGGCAGCATGCACTACTTGAGTTCTTCTGCGTATTTCCTCGTTTTGGATTCTTTCTTTTAGAGACACTCCGAGCATGGATCTCTCTTGATCACTCATTATTTATTAAATAAATAAATAGTTCCTATCTTGTTTTAAAATGGATCACACTCTACTACTCAGTGTGATCCATGTTAAATCGATGTACGAAATATTTGTTTATTTAATATTGAAATGGATCGCTAAGTGAATGTTAAAAATATAAATAAAACTTTCATTTTAACTAAATAAATAATGTTTACTAAAATCCTTCCTTATATAAATGTTGAAATACTTGAAATCACTGAAAGCTTACCCCAAATAACTAATAGCTTGTATCTACTTTCAGTGATTTCAAGTATTTAAACTTTTATATAAGCAAGGATTCTAATAAAAAATATTTATTGGGTAAAGCTCAATGGTCAATGCGTTTGCTTTGCAAGCCAAAAGTCGTGGATTCAATCCCCGTCGGAGCTTGTAAAAAAATTTTTTTTTAATGGATTTCTAAGCTCTAAAATATCCCCCGGTTGGTGTAAATCTGATCACTCACCCGTAAAATGCCAGTCATAGCCTATAAATCAAAATTGGTTGTAGACGAAAGTCGTCCCGCAAAGTAAATTCATAGTAAATTCCTGTGATAATAAGGATGATGCGTGAATCTCGGGCTGCAGTCTATGACGTTGGCGGATGAACACTCCACATGCAGGGTTTAGCCATGTGCACTCATGTTAAGCGTCATAGAATTCCACAGATGAGACTTCAGCATAACTGTCACCATCTGTCGGTATTCTCCTGTATGTGTTTACATAAAAAAAATATAATTCAAGAATCAAGCTTATTTTTTTAACATTTCGTTTTTTTATAGGAGATGACAGAAAAGTGAATAAATAGTTTTAAAAAAAAATTAAAATTAATTTAATTTATTCATTCAAAGTGATAATAATATTTTAATTGTAAATAATTATAAAATATATAACAATTAATTATCTAAAATTAATATTTAAATACGCGATATTTAAAATAATAAAATATTTCAAAAATAAATAAATATTTGTGAAAATAATAAAACGTTAAATTCGCTGCTTAAAAAATGTGTTAAAGAGACTTATTTAAGTAAGATTGTGAATAAACTTCATTTCAAAACAATGATTTTAAAAATAAATGATTTTAACGTCATTTTAATAAATAAGTTTTAAATATAATAAATAAATTTAAGATAAGTGGTTAAAATATATATTTGAAAATGTTTCATTTTTTGCTGTTGTTTTTGAGTATTTTCGGTTCGAATCCCCCTTTTGGATTTAAAGACACTTGTGCTTCTGTGATCATTGTTGAAGACGCAAAAGGTATTATATTTTAATATATTTTTAATAACAATTTTGTGGTGGATATATGCGTTGTACCGCAATAACAAAAGTAACACATTGTGAGCAATGTCTCTCCTATTTAATCAGATTTATTATTAACCTCTTTCTTCACACGATCGCCTTACGAATCCTTTAATTGAGCCTACCATTGAAGGAGCTCCATCTGTACAAATTCCTACACATAACTCCCACGATATTGTAAATTGTTCTAAATATGAAGAAATATAATCAAAAACATCTTGTCCAGTCGTATGCTCGATAAGTTGTTTGCAGCATAGATATTGATTCACTATGTTTTCATTTATGAAACGAACGAATTCTAGTAATTGTGTCTTACTGCTAATGTCAGTCAATTCATCGACTTGTAAAGCGAAATGTCGCTTGGAAAGTTTATCGGTAACTGTTTTCTCAATATCATTCGACATATTTAAAAATCTTCTTTACATTGTATTGTTTGATAGAAAGGATTTTTCATAATTTCCTTTTTCGCTTCATCACCAAACACAAATGTTCCAACTTCACAACACGCAGGTAAAGTTAGAGACTCTGCTGTAGTACACCTGAACCATTTTTTGTGCGATAGATGCGTTCCGTGGTAAATCTCACAAAAAAGGCTACGATTTACATAGAAAAAGGGAAGATGCGTTCCATGGATTTTGAAAACCGCATGTCTTTGAAACTGCCATTTAAAATGTACCCAAAAACGCAGAAAAAAAAAACATTTCCCCCGGAACATGAATCAGTAGATGGCTCCAATTTTTTTATTTATTCATAAAATTGACGTGCTTTTTCTTGAAGTAAATAAACTACTTATCGGGATTCTTTTTTTGGTTAAATCTTCAATGAAGATTCTGAGCGCTTGTTCAGTTTTTTCTAATAACGTATCTCTTGTGTATGATGATAATTTTGAACTTATGTTGGTCACATCAATAATACATTTCTTATTGCAATTTCATTCTTTTTAATTGCTCTTATACACAGACGCTACCCAACGTTTGACTGTATGCACCGCACAGACGGCCGCCCTGCTGTGTGTGTGCAGCCGAACCCGTGTCAATTGAATAGTCGGCCTTGTAACACTCGGCGCAAGTTGGGGTATAGGCGGACAATACTTCAATCCATCGTGTTATTCGGAGTAGTTTAATAAGGGGTTCGACTGTATATTTTTGGGATCATGTGTACATACGTTCATCTACGATCTCAAAAATATATTTTTAAAAAAGGCATAACTTCAAAATCGCACAAAAAAAAGTCGCACATAAAGAGTTGTACCGACAGATGGTGATTGTAAATATCTCTGCATTCAAATGCTTAGGAACATTTATAGTTTCTGACGACCTATAGAGCAGATTTGAAAATACGACTTCTGTAGTATATGCCGGCGGGTATAGTTCATTAGTTAAAGCGTTTGCTTGGCAAGCTGAAGGTCATGGGTTCGATCCCCGAAGGAGACAAAAAAAATCTAATTGATTTCTGAGCTCTAAATGTTGGTTGGAGTAAATTTGACCGCTCACCCGTAAATGTCAGTCATAGCCTGTTAATTGTAGGGGGTCGGCCAATGCTTCGTTTGCCAGTTCTTGGGCGCCATTCCAGTACTTTTCTTCCCCATCGACCGATATCTCCTGCCCATTGCCACTTGAGTGTGCCTATTCGTTGGGTAGCATCCACTACTTGAGTTCTTCTGCGTATTTCCTCGTTTCGGATTCTATCTTTTAGCGACACTCCGAGCATGGATCTCTCCATAGTACGCTGGGTGACTTTTATTTTATGGGTAAGACTTGCTGTCAGATTCCACGTCTCTGCGCCATAAGTTAATACAGGGAGGATGCATTGGTTAAACGCCTTAGTTTTATTGTCAGTCATAGCCTATTAATTGAAATTGATGGTAGACGAAAGTCGTCCCGTGAAGACCACCCATTCGTTGTAAATTCCTGTAATAATAAGGATGATGCGTGAATCTCGGGCTGTAGTCAATGTCGTTGGCGAATCAACACTTCACTTAGTCATATGCACCATGGTAAGCGTCATAGAATTCCACAGATGAGACATCAAAAATTACTATTACCATCTATATTTTTAATGTTTCCCATGTATGCCTCAAATAACTAATAGCTTGCATCTACTTTCAGTGATTTCAAGTATTTTAACTTTTATATAAGCAAGGATTCTAGTCCATATCATTTATTTAGTTAAATAATCAAGGCTTGTGCTATATTTTTTTGACTATAAAATAGAAATGCTGAATACATGGCCTTTGCGGAACATGCTGTTACAACAGACTACTTCCATGTGGATTCTATGCCGTTCTAAAAAAGATGGCTAGACACTGATAATGTATATTTTTAAATTTTATAAACACACACAGGAGAATACTGTTAAACGGCAATTTATAATCATCTTTGTCGCTTTCCATACTATAGTCGGTCAAGAAGAGAACGTGTAAGAGTTACAAACATTTGGATACCACAGGAGAGCATAAAAGACCATCGTTTAACCTTGGATACGTGTAAGACGAAAAAATCGCAGTGAACAGTGGTTGAAACCAACTTGCGTGAAGATATTGACATATTAAGTGTAATATTGCTTCAGATTCAGTGCCGGTGTGGACGGATACGAAATGTTGAACGTTTGATTTTGTGACAATAATGCCGTTCTGTTTGTGTGTCAACCATGATATAAATACTTATGACATGGTTTTTGTTGTCACAAATCCTAACTATTTGCGCTGCGTATTCCGAAACTTGTTATGAGTGTAAGGTCTTTGAGAATAAATATGTCAATACATTTACATCGTCACACTTACGTTAGTACTTCAATAACGAATTAAAATTGTATATATTGTAATGTCATTGAAGGAAAAGAAACAAACATTGTATAAACTAGGTGCCTTTTCTTCGTGCTTTTGAGATTCCGCCGCTTTGAAAGGCCGTCGGAAATATATATAGAATGTACTCTGTAAAGCAGACATGGGATGAGACGAAGACCATGGAGACTGATATAAATTCTCAAGTGTAGACTACTGCTCGACATTCACGCATTATTCTTCGTAATATCAATCCGGTGGATTGGTTTGCAGCAACTAAATCTTGCATCTCGATCTCCACTCCTTTCGATCCTCTGCAACCCTCTTTAGTTCAGCATTGGAACTACAACTCATGTCCTCGAACACTTGCTGCAAATATACCCGTCTAGGGCACCCTCTGCAGTTTCTCCCCTCAACCGTCCCTTCCACAATGTCGTGAAGAAGACCATCTTAGCGCATGATGTGAGCGATCGCCTCTCTTCTGAGATGGTTCTTACTAGGTGCCTATCTTCCTTGATTATGCTGAGAACCTCATTGTTCGTGACGTGGTCTCTCCAGGAAATTACGAGAATTCTTCTATATGACCACATCTCAATGGCCGATAGTCTTGGTATTCACGCATTGTCCGTTGTTAAAGGTACCCACTGAAAATGAGACGATTTGCCATTTATTTTAAAATATCAACTTCATAGCTGTAACTTATGGACTATGCATATTGCCGCTACACAGTTATATCAGATATCAAAGCCTTAAGACATCTCTGAACTCTAAATTTACTTAACTTTCGCATCGATTGTCGGCATGTACCATCATAAGATTCCCCGACTGCTTACATCGGTTGCCGTGATATATCGTTTTGCTACTTTCTTAGAATAGTTTTTTATGCATCATCTGATAGCTAAAGGATACAAGAACCAATGTGATATATGAAAATAGACCAGATAAGTACATTTATGCTTCAAATACTAGTTTTATAAGTGACAGTAATTTGTATTCCAACCGAGCCGTAATGAAAGGGTTAAGAGCACTTGCCGGCGAGTATAGCTCATTGGTCAAAGCGTTTGCTTCACAAGCCAAAGGACGTCGGTTCGATCCCTGACGGAGATTAAAAAAAATATTATTTTTAATCGATATCTTAGCTCTAAAATAAAGTTGGTGTAAATTTGATCTCTCACCCGCAAAATGCCAGTCATAGCCTATTAATTAAAATTGGTGGTAGACATAATCTGTCCCGTGAAGACCACCCATTGAAAGTAAATTCATGTAATAATAAGGATGATGCGTGAATGTCAGGCTGTAGTCTATGCCACTAGCGGATAAACACTCCACATGCAGCGTATAACAACCATATGTAACATGGTAATCGTCATAGAATTCACAGATCTTCAGCATTACTATCACCATCTGCCGGTATTCTCCTGTATGTGTTTACGTAATAATGTATTTCTGAGCTTTAAAATACCCCCGGTTGGTGTATATTTGATCCCTGAGCCGTAAAATGCCAGTCATAGCTTATTAATGAAAATTGATGGTAAACGAAATTAGTCCTGTGAAGACCACCCATTCATAGTGAACTCGAATGACTATCACCACCTGTCGATATTCTCTTGTAAGTGTTTACATTGAAAACAATCAATACAGGAGTTATTTAGCGCTTATAAACTGATTAAAACACTTTTTTTTAAGCTTCATCAGGGATCGTACCCATGATCACTGGCATGGTAAGCAAACTCTCTACTTCTAAGCCATACACTGATATTTTGTTGTTGATTACCACGCATTGTATCCGGATGATTTGTATCAGCTTCCATTGTTAGGCATCTCTAGTGTAAATAAAATTTCATTTCCGGTATTTGGAAATTTCTGATTCAAGTTTTCGCTACGTTAAACTTGAGTATCTTATAAATTGACATCAGCATGATATAGTCCTCGATGTACAATCTTTCGTCTCTTATTTCTGGTGGCTTGTCGTACATGCATGTGTCTACCATGTTGTCATTTGGGAGCAGTTATTACACCGCCGCTCGTGGCGCGGGCGAGAGCATATATCGAGCGCGGAGATCAGTTGCGTACCGCCGTTCGGCGAGAGCATATTGTTTTGTGGCTCGGCCTGCTGCTGCGACGAGGCCGATCCCTAAATTTGTAAAGTTTTTTTTTTTTTTTAAATCTAAATAATATTAATATTTAAGAGTACACCCCTAAATGATACAAAAGAGTTTGTGGTATACCTTGTGGAAGTACGATCACCTTGGGATGGCGAAACAAAAAGAGAAGTTAACAGTCGCATACATCAAGCAAAGCTAGCTTCAATAAAACATTTGTATGGAGCGGAGCATCGCGATGTACGGCTGTGAGACATGGTGCTTGTCTGAAAGTGATTGAAATGAAAAAAGACTAGAGGCCTTGTGAGATGTGGTCTTACAGAAGATTTGTCGGAATTTCCTGGAGAGACCACGTCACGAACAATAAGATTCTCACCATAATCAAGGAAGACAGGCACCTAGTAAGAACCATCTCAGAGAGGCGAGCCCGATGGATCGGTCACATCATGCGCCACGATTGTCTTCTTCACGAAATTGTGAGGGGATGGTTGAGGGTTGAGACTGTAGAGGTCGCCCTAGACGGGAGTATTTGCAGCAAGTGTTCGAGGACATGAGTTGTGCCTCTTATCAGCCGACAATCGTGGCGCATGATGTGACCGATCGCCTCTCTGAGATGGTTCTTACTAGATGCCTGTCTTCCTTATGCCGACAACCTCATTGTTCGTGACGTGGTCTCTCCAGGAAATTCCGACAATTCTTCTGTATGACCACATCTCAAAGGCCTCTGGTCTTTTTTTTCACTTTAAGATAAGCACCATGTCTCACAGCCGTACATCAAGATACTCCAAACAAATGTTTTTGGCAAGTTGCTTGCGGAACTTTAAATAAATATATTGTGTTATGGATTTTTAAAATTTTTATTAGAATATTATTTTATTATTTCAATATTCTAATCTACTTTTATAGATCATTGACTATATTACAATATTATTATTAATTAAATATACATACACTATACATAAAATTCTTTTTTCAACGCGTCAATCCAAGCACAAAAATACCGGCAGAAGCGGGATGCGAACCGCGGACCTTGGAAACCAACTATGCCCAGGTATTCATACCGCTCAGCTGACTCGGCTATTACTATGCCTGTAATAGGCAACTTACAAGGTATATAAACTCTTTTGCATCTTTTAGGGGTACTCCTAGCATTGATATATTAATGTTCCGCTGCTCATTGCGGCTTACTCTCATGATTTTGATTTTTGCGCTGTTTATCTTCATATTAAAGTTAGAATTAAATATGCTTTCCATGGATGTCAGCGCTTCAGTGAGTTCGTCTTCAGTTTCAGCAATCAGAGCAATGTCGTCAGCGAAACTTATCATATCAATCTTTTGGCCGTGTATTTTGACCCCCTCTCTGTGGCCCATTTTTTCTCTGATGTCATTTATTGCATATTGTATGTACACGTTGAAGAGTACAGGCGACAGAGAGCATCCTTGTGTCACCCCTTGACGGATTTTTGCTTTGTAGTAAGAAAAATCAAATAACTAAGAGCAATTGATATATAAAATACAGCGTCCCCATTTTTCTACTACTACAAATCTTACGACGTCTAACCACAATGGTCGTTTAACGAACTGTCTGGTAACGAAATGCGGTAAAAAAACACTAAACGTCGTTTACTCGTATGTGTAATAGCAAAATTACTTCGAATAAAATTTTTTCGGACAAAAATGAAATTATTCACAGCATGATTATTTTTCTTTTGCAATACAAGGAAGTTAATGAATTTTAAACAATAAATATGTTTAAGAAATTACTTTTTACACAGTTTCCCAATTACACGAAAGTAATTAGTGGCCAACGACAATAGCTGATTGCAAGATATAAGCAACATTGTATGCGGAGTAAAACTTGGATGGGAACCGCTTTTTGCTATTTGCGTGTCTTTGGTTTGGTTATGACGGAATGTTTTTATGCGACAGGAGCGTCGGGCTAATCATTAAATTTCATTATGACAGCGGGTAAAGCTCAATGGTCAAAGCGTTTGCTTTACAAGCCGAAGGTCGTGGGTTCGATCCGCGACGGAGATTAAAAAAAAAACGCTTTTTAATCGATTTCCGAGCTCGAAATTATAATACACTACGTGTCGGTGTGAATTTGATCCCTCACCCGTAGAATGTCAGTCGTAGCCTATTATTTAAAATAGGTGTCAGACGAAAGTCGTGATAACCACCCATTCATAGTAAATTCCTGTAATGGTAAGGATGATGCGTGAATCTAAAGGCTGTAGTCTATGACGTTGGCGGATCAACACTCCACATGCAGCGCTTTAGCCATATGCTGATATAGAATTCCGCAGCTGAGACTTTAGAATTACCATCACCATCTGTCGGTATTCTCCTGTATGCTTACATAAAAAAAAAATTCCAGGAGCCTCCATGAGAAGAGTCTGCGAAATTGCATATACTGCAGCTGTAGTATCAGACAAATATTTGGGTATTCAATAATCTAATTAAAGAGATTGAATGTTCAGCCCGATGCTCCCAAAGCCTGGACATTTTTTTGTCCTTAAGGGGTGGCTCAACCCTACCGGAGGGATATATAGAGCTTAGATTCGATTAAATAAATTTAATAAAATCAAGCTTGATCGGAATTTGAACCGACAGTGTCTGAATGACAGACAAACGCTTTGAACCACTGGACCATGCCGCCCGGATAATTTTTTTAAGCCGGTCGGCATATTTTTCCCTTATTTATTTATTTATTTTAACAGAACCGCAGTTCCAATGTACATAGAATAATAAAGAATAAGAAACATAAGGTATACATAAACATACAATACATACAAAATAAAACATATCAAAATAAGAAGAAGGTGACACGTGTCAAAGATCACAGAGATCTAGGAGAACAATACCACCGACAAAAGAGGAAAAGGATGTAAGAAAAGGATCGAGGTGTGCTGGTAGGCCATTTAAGAGCGCCAATGCCTTTGTACTAAATTGAGTGCTCAAAGCTTTACAAGTATCAACTGGGATAAAAAACAATGGATGGCTACGAGCACGGGTGTAATTATCTGAAACGTAGAAGTTAAAACATTCAAGAATTCCAGGGTTGTGAAATAAAGAATAAGAAACATAAGGTATACATAAACATACAATACATACAAAATAAAACATAAAAGAAGAAGAAGAAGGTGACACGTGTCGAAGATCACAGAGATCTAGGAGAACAATACCATCCACAAAAGAGGAAAAGGATGTAAGAAAATGGTCGGAGTGTGCTGGTAGGCCATTTAGGAGCGCCAATGCCTTTGTACTAAATTGAGTGCTCAAAGCTTCACAAGTGTCAACTGGGATCAAAAACAATGGATGGCTACGAGCACGGGTGTAATTATCTGAAATGTAGAAGTTAAAATATTCAAGAATCCCAGGGTTGTGAATTGCACCGCGAAGAAGAAGGGATAAATGTTTGAGAGCAGCAATTTTAACGAATGGAAAGAAAGCATTCCTAGAAGAAAATGAGATTGGTAATGTACGTAATTGATTGAATTGAATGGATAGTTACAGAACATATAAAAATACAGACCTTGGAGATTTTTTTTATGAATCTTTTCGAGCATGAGAATGTTTTTGGATTTATTCGGATTCCAAACTAAGCTTCCATATTCCAGAACAAATAGGGCAAGTGAATAATAGAGGGTACGAAAAATTAGAGGGCTACGAAATTGACTAGCTTGGCGGGTTATTTATGTTTTAATTGCTTTTAATTCAATTAGTAAACATTGTTTAGGTAACCTTTTACGTGTTCGTGTTTCGTGTTTCTCATGACTTCGGTTTCGTGTTTCTCATGACTTCTGTTTCGTGTTTCAGCGTGCTATAGACGCGTGCTAGCGGGAAAGCGCGTGCTTCCACGTGTCGTGCTCTACGTGCTGCCGTGCGAACGCTTAGAAGACTGCCAAAGAGAGTGTGCTGACGAGAGACGGTTCGATTGCGAGACCTTCAATTACAGGTAAAACACGTAAAAATGATGGCCATATGCGTATTGGTCGAACATTACATGATATACTATTCTTCTAGTAACCTAACCTAACCTAGCCTAACCTATCCTTACCTAATGTAACTTTAACAATCTTGTAAGTAAAATGCTTTGTGATCTCGACGTGTCTGAACCGATCGCTGTCTTGCATCCCAGATCCCCTCCAGGCAGTGTTATCTCATCTTAATCATTCTGGCGGGTATAGCTCAATGGTCAAAGCGTTTGCTTTCCAAGCAAAAAGTCGTGGGTTCGATCGCCAACGGAGATTAAAAAAAAAGGATCTTTAATCGTAATAGTTATTAATTATTAAAGTTTTATCGTAAATATATGTCAATGTGCTTCTGAAAAAGTCTTTGTTTTGCTAACCTGCTCCTCATCATGCCCTCACGCGACTGAATAACACCTTTTGAGAGAGAGGACGAGTAGATTCATTTTGAAAAGGTTATTTATTTAATTTAAACTTTTAGAGAATAGGTAAATTAAGCACTAAATATATGTATTAGCATTATAAACATAAGTCTCTTATTTATTCTAGCCATTTCCCATCATCTGGGGTCGGCTCTCCTTGTACACGTTCGCCATATCGGTCAAGCCCAGGGTTTTCAGATCCTTGTCTACAGTTGCAGTCCAGGTTGCCTGCGGTCTTCCAGGTCTTCTTCTCAGCGTGTGCATGTTGAGGGCTCTCTTCACCATGTGGTCCTCATCTCTCCGTGTCACATGCCCATACCATCTTAGGCGGTTTTCCCTTATCTTTTCAGGTATGGGGGCCACCCGAAAATGAACCCCGAATATGCTCATTTCGAGCTCTGTCCACTCTAGTCACACCGCCCGCCCACTTCATTATAATTATAAGCATAAGTAACTCAACAATTACACAATGTACAATAATTATTAACTGATCAAAAGTTTGTAGTGTCTTATATAACAATTATCAAAAACAATTGTTTTTTTTTTATGTAATTTGTATTGAAATTGTCTGTAGTAACTGTGACCTTAAATTCAGGTCTATGACAAGTGTTTTTTCTGAAAGAATATTTTTCTCATACAATTGATATTAATTTTCGTGTATTTTTCGAGATTTTTTATTGTTTATATGAAAACAAAGTAAAACATTACGAAATTCGCCTTTGAAAGTTAACATTGTCTTGTATTTTGCAATACAAGTAGAGTATTATGGATCCTGTATCTTTCAACGGTTGTTCTCTTCCAAAAGCAAGCTCCATCAACATTATTAGAGTATCAATCTCGAATAGTGTCAAATATTACGAGTCAATTAAGCATAAAGCCGGTCCCGCTTCCAACTCGGGAGTCCACAGGGCTCTGTGCTGTCGCCCACTCTTTTCCTTCTGCATGTGAATGGTTTGCTTCAATGCGCAAACATTCACTGTTATGCCGACGACAGCACTGTCCATGAGAGTATAATCTTCCATAAACCTCCGAAACATTCGGAACTATCTGCTGCTAGGGAATTTCTGGTGGAGAAGATGAACATGTCTCTTGAAAGGGTTTCACGATGGGGCGACCTCAAACTCGTCAGTTTCAACATTTCCAAAATCCAAACATGTACTTTCTCCACCAAGAAGACTGCTATGGATCCTGTATCTTTCAACGGTTGTTCTCTTCCAAAAGCAAGCTCCATCAACATTATTGGAGTATTAATCTCGAATAATGTAAAATATTACGAGTCAATTAAGTGTAAAGCCGGTCTCGCTTCCAAAAAACTAGGTGTATTATATAGATCACTGAGGTATTTCAACGATAAATAACTTGTTCATCTATATAGAGGACAAATCCACCCTATCCTTGAATACAGCAGTCACTTATGTGTTGAGACACAAAATACCTTCTAAACTTAATTGACTCAGTTCAAAGAAGAGCAATTCGTTTGATAAACAATGATACTTTTACGTCTAACCCGCAATCAATGGAATACAGGCGTAAGATTGTAATCGTATGCAGAAGAGCAGAGCTGGTCAAGACCAATGCACTCTATGACGCTCAGCCAGGGAGGCTGAACGCTGCATGCGGGAAACGTGTATTTTGTTCGTGTTTGTGTGTGGGTTGGGGAGATTGCAAGTGTATATTTATCGTGGTCGTGGTATGGCATAAAGGAAGGAACTTTGGAAACTGCCAGTACATGTTCGACACACATTAACCGTGTATGGATGTTCGGCTACTGTAAGACGAGTTTTTGGGTTGTGGGTGGGTGCAGGTGGAATAGTTCTTTAAGTTCCGAAGAGCAGTGACCGTGGTAATAACTGTAGAAAATACTAAGTGAACCAATCTTACGTCTGTGTTCCATCGATTGAAGGTTAGACGTAAGAGTGTCATTGTTTATCAAAGAAATTGCTCTTATTTGAACTGAGTCAATTAAATCTAGAAGGTATTTTGTATCTCAACTTATAAGTGACTGCCGTATTCAAGGATAGGTCGGATTTGTCCTTTATATAAAAGAAGAAGTTGTTTTTCGTCGAAATACCTCAGTGATCTATATAATACACCTAGTTTTTTGGAAGCGAGACCGGCTTTACACTTAATTGACTCGTAATATTTGACATTATTCGAGATTGATACTCCAACGATGTTGATGGAGCTTGCTTTTGGAAGATCCCGGCGACGTGAAGTCATCTTTTTATTAAGTAAAGGGGATGTTAATGTGTTCTGGGATAAGGCATTGATAATCTGAGGTTACAGAAAAATATAAATATTTTCATAAAAATATTGTCTTTTTATTTATTTTTTAGATTGGATCCTTCAAACAGAGGCAAAGGAGTATGCGAGCTGACATCCACGCCAGTAGCTCACTTGGATCTAAGAAAAGACTTCATAGAAGATAGAGATTACGATTTCTACGAGTTGGATAGAAACAGCGCCCCTGATTGTAGCCTAACATGGCCTGGATACCAACAAGGAAGTAAACGTCCTTACAGACCTTCCACAGGAGTGAATCCAGCATATCACAAACATCAAATTGGGTTTTCCAGTGGCTCTGGAGGATACAGCAGCAATAATAGAAGATGGAGCAACGAAGCTTGGAATAACAACAATCAAGGAAGCTACGGTTTTGACAAAAGACCAGTAAACGATGTGTCACATCATGGAGAAGATCGCTGGTCAGGATGGAGAGATAGGTTTGATGCACAAAAAACTGGACATGAAAGCAAACCGTTTTTACCAGATAGACGATATGATAGGAATTTCGTTCCTTATGAGATTGGACATGGCAATGCTAATAGCTATGATTCTTGGGGGCAGTACGGTGGTTCTTATGGGCATTCTAGTTATGATAGATACCATGGAGGTAGTCAAGATTATTGGGGGTTAAATAGGCATGATAAACACTATTTGCCTAATGCTAGTATCTTTCCTTCAAGAGGTGTGAATCATGGTGGATATTATGATGATAAAGAAAAGTTTGATTATAACAATCTTGGGCATAAGAAGTTTTATGGTGGTGGCAGCAAATGGGGTGGAGAAGAGTCTTCTTATGGTAGTAGTTATGGGTATGGTGAAGCTCATCATGGGAATTGGGGAGCGCACCAACATGGGTACAACGATTATAACAGTGGTGATGAGTATAATCATGGGGGTGGTTATCATCATGGAAGCGATCATTATCACGATCACGATCATGGGTATGGGCATGATGAGTACGAGCATGGGAGTCATCATGGGAGTTCTGGATACGAAAACAATGATCTGCAAGGATTTTATGGAATGCAGCCGAAACCTTATGGTGAGTTAATGCTTTTAAGCATACGAGTTTAATGAGATACGAGCCTTCGAGCGAGCAATTTTTTGCTTTGAAATACCAGTAATATTTGAGATACAAGCCATCGACCGGTTACACACGAACCGCGCATCACGCTTTCACGTGTGAGTCCCTCGGCCACGTTAACCCTTTCGCATCGGTTGTCGACATACGCCGTCAAAGATTCCATGACCTTTGACATCGATTAACGTGATATATCGTTTTGCTACTTTCAGTACTCATTGTGACATCTACGGCAGGAAATTGGAAATGCAGTCATTCCCTTTATCAACCTACACGTATCCTTTACAGGAATCTATAAAGCATGTAAATAAATATCGTTAGGTTTCGTCACAGGAGCGATTTTTCTGTAAGCCACATGTGTCAATGCCGCCAAATGTATGGAGTTATATAATGAACTTTGTTAAATATAATAGTTTTGTATGCATCATCTGATAGCTAAATGATACAAGAACCAATGTGATATATGAAAATAGGTGAGATAAGTACATTTCTGCTTCAAATACTAGTTTTAAGTAAAAAAAATGGTTTGAAAAATTCACGTCGTATTGACAGTATAATTTGTATAACACCGAGCCGTAACGAAAGGGTTAAGAGAATCAGTTTTCAGTGTGCTTTCGCTGTCAAATCATCTTTGATAAGTTGTGCTCGCGTTTTGTGACTTTTGTGAAATTTGCTTTAAGATACGAGTAATTTGAAATACTAGCAAGGTTGCGGAACGAATTAAACTCGTTTGTCGAGGTACCAGTGCGTATATATTTATATAGTAAGTACAAAATAATAATTATAAATAAACATAATAGTTCATGGTAGTCGCTGCAACATCTCCATCCAGCGATGGCTCAGGGAGGAGTTGAGCCATTCAGAAGCAGCCAGGATGATGGTGTTGTTGGACTTCTTTATCCTGTTCTAGAGCCGGCAACACGGTGACGCAATAATGCTGGGAATGAATGGACTCCTCCTCCGCAAACATGTCAGATGCGCTACAAAATCTAGGGAGTTGCATAAGTTATCGATATGAATTATTATACGCAACTTTGAGCTCCTCCCACTCTCGTTTAGGATAGCTAGACCAGAGTTCTGATGTATATAATGCCATACAGTGTGCTTTGAATAGCATATAGTTTTCAAAAATTGCTTTTACTAAGTTCTATCAGTTGCTATTGTTCAAGCATTGTCTCATGGCATCTAAACCCTATAAAAATGTTTTTTTTTTCAGATTGCGCTGCTAAGGCTACTTCAGGATTCCGTCTTGGTCACAGTGTGATACAAAAGTCTCTATCTGTACAAGACATATACGAGTGTGAGAGACTTTGCTTCGAAAACACCCACTTTAGGTGCCAGACGTACAGCTACAGGTGAGAAACAAAGGCTTTACAGTTTACATCCTCCTCTCTCTCAAAAAGGTGTTGAGGAGCAGGTCATCAAAACATGGACTTTTTCAGAAGCACATTGACGTATATATATTTACGTCAATACTTTACAAGCTTCCGGCCAGGCGGAATGACGTCCCAGCCGGCCGGACTGTGTGCTTTTCTCACTGAAGGGCGGGGACCGACTGGTTACGCTCGTACCCGCTGGCGCCCCCTTTCGGTCCCTTCTATAGTGAACATTTCGTGTTGAATCATCCCTCAGAGATATTGAATTAATAGTTTTGAATTATACACCGCCGGCTTAAGTCCCTTCTGCGCCCTAAAGCATTTTTTTCTGTCGCTTCATATTGTTTATATTTAAAAAAAATAGGCCAGATTGGTTGCCATCGGTGCTCTTAGCTTACTCGACGCCCTGGGGCACTGACTCACTTCGCCACCCCCTAAAACCGGCACTGGAATTATAAAACGCTTTCGTTTTATTTGCAGGTACTCACGTGGCCCCACTAACAACTGTGATCTGACATCTCGCGCCTTCAGTCATCTCGATCAATATAACGACATACAGCCCGATAGAGACTCTGACATTTACGCCATGAATATTGATGCGGGGGCGTGTGAGGCGTTTTTGCAACATCGGAGGAAGCACCATCACCACGACGACGACGAAGAGAGCGGTGAGTCGACTCTGTTAACCCAATCGCTTCCAGATACGAGATAACTCGTCAAACGGCCCAAGTTTGCTACGCCAGATACGAGATATCTCGTCAAACGGTCCAAATACATTACGCCAGATACGAAATAACTCGTGGAATGGACCAAGTTTGCTACGGCAGATACGAAATATATCGTTAAACAGTCCAAGTTTGCTACGCCATTTACAAGATATCTCGTTAAACGTCCCAAATTTGCTACGCCAGATACGAGATATTTCGTTAAGCGAATCAAGTTTGCTACGCCATTTACGAGATATCTCGTTAAACGATCCAAATTTTCTACGCCAGATACGAGATATCTCGTCAAACGGTCCAAGTTCACTACGCTAGATACGAGATATCTCGTTAAACAGTCCAATTTCACTACGTCATTTACGAGATATCTCTTTAAACGGTCCAAATTTGCTACGCCAGATACGAGATATCGTTTCAACGTCAATGTTATAATCGTGGAATCATCAGCCTGTATTCGTCCACACTTTTTTAAGTTTTTCCGCATAATTTGTTCATTTTGTATGGCCCCAGCTAACTCTTATAAGAAACAATGTTATATCATCATCAGCCTGTATTCGTCCACTGTTGAACGTAAGCCTCCCGCATGAGTCTCCATCCTCTTCGATCCTCCGCCTTCCGCATCAAGGTCACTCCCGCTATTCTTCTTATGTCGTCAGTCCATCTTGCAGGGGGTCGGCTAATGCTTTGTTTGCCAGTTCTTGGGCGCGATTTCAATAATTTTCTTCCCAATCGACCGTCGTGTCTTCGACAGATATGTCCTGCCCATTGCCACTTGAGTGTGCCTATTCGTTGTGCAGCATCCACTACTTCAGTTTTTCTTCGGATATCCTCGTTACAGATTTTATCTTTCATAGATATTCCTCTCATAGATCTCTCCATAGAACGCTGGGTGACCTTTATTTTATGTGTAAGACCTGCTGTTAGATTCCACGTCTCTGCGCCATAAGTTAATACAGGGAGAATGCATTGGATAAATGCGTTAGTTTTAAGTATTTTTTTATTTGCCGGTGGGCATAGCTTAGTGGTTAAAGCGTTTGCTTGCCAAACCGAAGGTCGTTCGATCCCCGACGCAGATTAAAAAAAATATTTTGAATCGATTTCTATGCTCTGTAAATACGTTTACACGACCAGATGATTTGGTATTGCGGCTTTTGGGCTTAGCTGTGTGTTGCGAATTTCTTCGCACCATTATTTCAACCGCCATTGCAGGGGTGAATTTTAAAAACGTCAACCCTGAAGATAAAAGCCTCCGGTTGCTGTGAATTTGATCCTTAACCAGTTAAATTCCAGTCGTAGCCTATTAATCAAAATTGGTGGTGGACCATAGTCGTCCCGTGAACACCACCCATTTACAGTGAATTCCAGTAATAATAATGATGATGCGTGAATGTCGGGCTCTAGTCAATGGTGTCGGCAGATCAACACTCTACATGCTAAGCCATATGTAAAATGGTAAGGGTAATAGAACCCACAGCTGAATCTTCAGTATCAATATCACTGTCGGTATTCTCCTATATGTGTTTACCGATAAATAAATATGAACTTGTTATTTTTATCTTAGCACATACAGGAGAATACCGGCAGATGGTGATGGTAATTCTAAAGTCTTATCTGTGAAATTCAATGACGCTTACCATGCTGCATATGGCTAAACGCTGCATGTGAAGTGTTGATCCGCCAACGTCATAGACTACAGCCAAAGATTCAGGCATCATCCTCACGATTACAGGAATGTACTATGAATGGGTGGTCTTCACGGGATGACTTTCGTCTACTACCAATTTTAATTAATATGCTTTGTACTGGTATTTTACAAATTCACACTAAACCATTATTTTAGAGGTCAGAAATCGATTAAAATACTTTTTTTTTCAATCTCCGTCGGGGATCGAACCCACGACCTTTGGCTTGCAAAGCAAACGCTTTGACCATTGAGCTATAACCTTCTTCGTAGTATCAATCCGGTGGATTGTTTTGTAGCAACAGAATCTTGCATCTCGATCTCCATTCCTCTCGGTCCTCCGCAAACTCAAGTCCTCGAACACTTGCTGCAAATATTCCCGTCTAGGGCGCCCTCTACAGTTTATACCCTCAACCATTCCCTCCACAATGTCGTGAAGAAGGCCATCGCATGATGTGACGGATCCATCGGGCTCACTATAATAAAGGAATTTATTTGAATTTTTTCGTTATCTAATTCATCTATTGTAAACGAGAAAGCTATCCCTAAACGGATGGACAAACGAGTTTCTTAACACTGTACCCATTGTCTTGCGGAAGATCAATTATGGTGCCTTCTTTGCACGATGGACCTTCAGAATGAAGACATACAAATTGTATTGTATTAGGTTGTGACACTTCTTGGGACCAAATGGTCTGCATCTCAGAAGCTTCAAGCAAATCATGCAATTTCTTTCAAACTTATTACGTTGTACGTAAAGAAACGCAACATTAGAATCTGGGCTCTTCCAAAAGCAAGCTCCATCATCATCATTTGAGTATCAATCTCGAATAATGTCAAATATTACGAGTCAATTAAGCATAAAGCCGGTCTCGCTTCCAAAAAACTCGGTGTATTATATAATAGATCACTGAGGTATTTCAACGAAAAGCAACTTGTTCTTCTATATAAAGGACAAATCCGACCTATCCTTGAATACGGCAGTCACTTATGTGTTGAGACACAAAATACCTTCTACATTTGATTGACTCAGTTCAAAGAAGAGCATTTCGTTTGATAAACAATGACACTCTTACGTCTAACCTGCAATCAATGGAACACAGGCGGAAGATTGGTTCACTTAGTCTTTTCTACCGTTATTACCACTGTCGCTGCTGTTTGGAACTTAAAGAACTAACTCCTCCTGCACCCACCCACAACTAACAAACTCATCTTATAATCACTTCAAATACACGTTTGATGTGTGTCGACCAAGAAATGGCAGTTTCCAAAGTTTCTTCCTTAATGCCACCGGTAAACTTTGGAATACTCTTCTAGTATTTGCTTCTTCATACAATCTGGATCTCTTCAAGAAACAGATAAATACACACTTGCAATCTCCCCAACCCACACACAAACATGAACACAACGTTTCTTGCATGCAGCGTCCAGCCTCCCTGGCTGAGCGTCATAGAGTGCACTGGTCTTGACTGGCCGCGCTCTCCTGCATGCGATTACATAAAAATAATAAAAATTGTTAGACCTGCTGTTAGGTTTCACGTCTCTGCGTCGTAAATTCGTTTCCGCCCGGAATATAGACAACGCAGTTTATCTTACAGCGCCCGGGCGGAGACTGCCGGCCGCAGTGACAGTCACTGCGCCCAAAAACTACATAGCAGCCATATACAAGCGCCGTGAATTTTATATATATATATATATATTGATATAGCTACTTTAGACTGATGCCGAAAAACCTCGAAAAACGATCTTTTGTCTCTTATTTTTGTTCGCTCGCCTGACATACACATATAATGTTAATTTTAATTGTATAATGTTACACGGTGCTTGCAGACGCCAATTTATTTGTTATGACAAATGGCCCATTTCCTGTTGGTACCACTGTCATCTTGAGTTCGCTTTTTCTGCAGCGACGGTTGGCGGCGCTGAGATGTCAGAGCGCGTCGTCAGTTGACAGTTGGAGCGAGCTCGCGACCGTTATATCGCTATAACGGGCGACGTTTTCGACAAATAAACCGTCATAATATGTGAAACGAAAAACAGTTTTTGTATTGTAAACCTGATCCTGCATCCTTCATCCTGTCAATCGATATCAAATAAGAGAGGAGGATATCAATATTTAAAAAAAATAATTAATAATAATTATTTTTTCTTTTTAGATTGCTTCTGGCGAGTAAGATCGGGTCGCCGCTTACAACAAACGGCAGTCAGGATATCTTTGATAACAACTGGAATAGCCCACTGTGAAGCAGAATGCTTGAGACTACAGACATTCACCTGTAGGGCATTCAGTTACAGGTGAGACACCACCATCTGGCGGTATAGTCCAGTGGTAAGACTGTGATCCCCGACGGAGATAAAAATATATATTTTTAATCGATTTCTGAGCTCTAAAATACCCCGGTTGGTGAGCATTAGATCCCTCACCCCTAAAATGCCAGTCATAGCCTATTAATTTAAATTGGTGGTAGACGAAAGTCACCCCGTAAAGACCACCCATTCATAGTAAATTCCTGTAATAATAAGGATGAGGCGTGAATCTCGGGCTGTGGTCTATGACGTTGGCGGAAAAACACTTCACATGCAGCCTTTAACTATATGCACTATGGTAACCGTCATAGAATTCAACAGATGAGACTTCAGAATCACTATCACGATCTGTCTGTATTCTCCTGTATGTGTTTACATAAATATAAAAAAAATGCAGCCGTGTTATGTACTTTGGAGTGCTTAGGTTTGATTGACATTACAAGTCATGATAAAAATCAATTACTTAGTTGAATTGTTAGGGGTTATGCTATGTTTTTTTTATTAAAGTGAGTGTTTATTTATTTTACAGGCATGGTCCTCCTGTCATAGGCGAGCCAGCAGAGAACTGTCAGTTGACAGACTTGTCAGGCGGCGGACTGTCAGGAGGCGCACTGGGTCCTGCACCCTCTTGTGAACTGTACCAAAGAGGCAGCTTCGGCAGAGGCTGTGAGGCCGACAGGCCGACCATAGGAGGAGGAAAACCTCCAGAACGTGAGTAAAGTGACAGTGACAGTATTGTACCCATCAGTGCCGGTCTTAGGGGGCGGCGAAGTGGGTCGGTGCCCCAGGGCGTCAAATAAATCAGAGGCGCCTAGAGCAACCAATCTTGCTTAGATTATTTTGTATATAAACAATATGGGGCGCCAAAAAATAATGTCCTAGGGCGCCGTAGGGTCTAAAGACGGTAGTGGTACCCATGCCCTAAATTTACATATTTGTTGTAAAATTCACATTCATTAACCCTTGCTTTTGGATGATATGTATTTACTACAACTGGACTCTAATAGTGAGAATATCCATTGACATCCTCCTCTCTAAGTTCGTTATTGAATTGCGTGGCGGCGGGATTAGGAGCAGAAGAACAACACACAGACTCTTCCAGAAGCAAATATATTTTCATGATAATCTTTGCAAGCTTCCGGCCCTAGCGGAATAACATGCCGTGCGGGCCATAATACGACCTCATCGCGGTCGGCACACAACAAAAAAGGATTTTATTGGTTCTTCTCAGGACTGCTTATCCTGGGTGCACTGAAAATAGCCTCAAGAGCATTCCACTAATCAATGTCTCAGTTTTTTTTCAATATTTTGGTCTAAACAAGAATTTTTTTCCAGTGTGCTACCTGCAATACGATACTTCAGCGAAATTAGTGCCAGGGGCTGTAAGAGAAGGGGCCCGGGTGTCTACAGAAGAGGCCTGCAAGGACCGCTGCGCCGCGTTGTTCACACCTGATCACAGCCGCGACTTCAGATGCATGAGCTTCAGTTTCACGTGAGTTTAACAGCAGTCATAGCCTATCATATCACTGTAATAGCCAATCATGTTTATAACAATAGTTTATATTGAAGGAATCACGGTTTTGAACTTGTTAAAACGCCCAACTGATAAAAAGACAATTATATTCGTTCCATATATTTGAATGAATGATAAACATGTATCAGGACATCTAGCGCAATGCAATGACATCCTCCTCTCTGAATTGGATATCAAACTACTGAGTGACAGGATGCAGGAGCAGATTAATGAAACAAAGAACTTGTTTTTGAGGAACAATTCGCGTTTATTTTAAACAAAGACTCGATCTCTACGCCCGACCGGTATGGCATGTCGCCGGCCGGGCGCCAGTTAATTGACAGCTGCCGAACACTGCGAAATACCGTGCCACACCAATGATCGCGACAAAAAAGCAAATTAAAGATGACAGTTGCACCAACATAAAACACAAGACATAAAAGAGTTTGGTAAATGCGTTTATAGTCTCCAAAATGGACTACTGCAACGCACTGCACGCAGGCCAGCCAGCCAAACAATTAAATCGATTGCAGTCGTTACAAAACGCAGCGGCACGACTAGTCTACAACGCGCCCAAATTCTGTCACATTACTCCAATACTACACCGACTGCACTGGTTGAGAGTTTCGGCTAGAATCCAGTATAAATTATGCCTCTTAGCTTACAAGGCACTCAACGGAACTGCACCAGGCTATCTGACAGAACTTATTAAGCCTTCAGAAATAAGCGCGCGTGGAGAGACACTCAGATCGGCTAGAGCAAATAGAAGCACCCTGCAGCTGACGGGAGGTAGTCCTAGCACGGTATTTGGCAATCGGGCTTTCAGCTACGCTGCGCCAATGGCCTGGAACTCACTACCGGAAAGCATAAGAGAGCTTAAAGCGGAGGCATCCTTCAGAAGCAGACTCAAGACCCACCTTTTTACTCAGAGAGGCAAAGAAGCGCTTTTGGAATGATCATTCGGTCATAAAAGAGCGCTATACAAATACTAATATAATAATAAAATGGAGCAACTGTCATAACAAAAAAAAAAAATTAAAACTAACATTATTAGATGTGCATGTCAGGCGAGCGAAAAAAATAACAGACAAAATATCGTCTTTCGAGGCTTTACGGCATCAGCCTAACAGAGCTATATCAAGCTGATATCAGCACTTTATCTGTTGTTATTTTTATTTCTAGATCTGATCCTCATTTGCCTCCTCACAAGGACAACTGCTTAATGTCCGACATACAGTTACGAGATCTCCAGCCAACCCTTGACTATACCCCAGCAGTCACTCATTGGCTGTTCGCATACAATACATTTGATCCAGATTGCTTCAGTGGTGCAAGCCATGGTCTCGAACACAGGCCACATACAAGGCAAGTCTAGTGATTAAGCAATGCACCTATTGATTCGTTATTAATCATGACACCTTAAAGGTAATACAAAGGTTAACATTTCGTTCAAAGTACCATCTAAAATACTGGTCCAAGAATGGAACCCTGACGACCTCCTTTTTAGTCTTTTGCTATACGAATTGTATGAGAAGAACGTATGAGAGTTATCCGTACAATAAGGTTCCCAGTGATTTTTCACAGTGTAAAACATGTTTAATTCCAGGAATGCGTACATTTTTGGAAAGTTCAGACTTTTATTTATTTTTCTACATAGTCTTTATTGAGTTCAATGCATTTTTGCATGCATTATACGAGCTTTTGAGTGCCTGAGTCAAAAAAAAAATGCCGCAAACCACGCAGATACCTGAGAACCGTTTCTTCCAGCTCTTCTCTGTCGCCGAAATGCGTTCCACCCAGGTGTTTCTTCATGTCGGGGAAGAGATGGTAGTTACTTGGGGCTAAGTCGGGTGGGTGTTTGACAATACTCCATCCAAATTTTTAACGCGTTGACGTTTGTCGTCTTTATGACGTGAAAGCCATCCACTCGTGCCTCCGTCAACATGCCTGTATCGTGGCAGACCCAACAACATTTTGAAGGCGTTGTTATACTGGACCCGGAGTGCACTGTAGACCTTCTGAGTATAGCCGACCCACAGACCGCACGTCGAGAAAGATTGACAGAAGGCTTTAAAAAGCGGCAGCTTAACGTTTTTAGTACAACGTGCAAACCTACGAATCAGCATATTGTATGGAACCGACAGCGCCCTCCGCTCCCTCTCAATATCAGCGCTATCACTAAGATCCTCTGTAACCCAGTGGCTCAGATACTAAACTTCCCGGAGGCTTCTTTCTTTTTCTAAGCTGCGTATAGGCATTGAAGCAGTCACAATTTCGGTGGCATCCCTCGAAAGTGGTCAGGATTGAGTGAATTCCTCTTAGGACCGGTCTTCTTGATCGTGAGATGAAAAATTTAAAAGTTTGATAGAATTGAGTTAACTAAGGGTTTATGTATAATTTTAGTATCAATATTTATTTATTACTTTATGTCTCATTTCAGCCCTTCTTTGGATCCGCCATCGTATCCATCGTCCCACGGCAGCCATCCGCCACCGTCATCATGTGACAGCTGTCGCCCTTCCGGCCCTACAGGACTCACAGGACCTAGCGGTCCTCCAGGCATAAGCGGACCTCCAGGCCTTAGTAGCCCCAGCGGACCTTCAAGACCTAGTGGAGGTTCAGGATATCACGGAGATACTAGAGATGACTATGGAGGTAATAATAGTTTTTAAATTATTAGTAATTAAATATACACATATCGTTTATCAAATTTTATACGCATCAATTCGTTCAGAAAAAATATCGGCAGTCGCGGGATTCGAAACACGAGCCTTGCAACCTTTGCTCTATTCTTTTACACCGCACAGTCCAGTTAACGTTCATAGCTTGATTAAAAGTAGTGAAACTACATTGTCCACTCTCTCACGTCATCATTCTATATTGAACTATTGGAACTGACAGTTTCAGAGAATTTGCTTTGAGGTTAACAATAGGGCGTAAAAATAGCAACCAGTGGAAGAAACTAAATTAAATGACTTTTACGGATACATCAAGCAAGGCTAGCGTTCAATAAAAAAACGAAAATTCTTGAGTCAAAAAATCGAAATTTAAAGCTCCGCAAGCAATTTGCCAAAACATTTGTTTGGAGCATCTTTATGTACGGCTGTGAGACATGGTGCTTATTTGAAAGTGATAAAAAAACACTAGAGGCCTTTGAGGTGTGATCATAGAGAAGAAATTCTCGGAATTTCCTGGAGAGACCACGTCGCGAACAATGAGGTTCTCAGCATAATCGCATAATCGAGGAAGATAGGCACCTAGTAAGAACCATCTCAGAGAGGCGATCGGTCACATCATGCGCCGCGATGGTCTTCTTCACGACATTGTGGAAAGTATGCTTGAGGGGAAAAACTGAGGGTGGTGGAGTATTTGCAGCAAGTGTTCGTGGATATGAGTTGTAACTTTTATGCTGAGTTGAAGAGGACTGCAGAGGAGTGGAGATCGAGATGCAATATTTTGTTGCTGCAAACTAATCCACAGGATTGATACTAGGCATAATAGGTATTTTACGGGTGAGGGATCAAATTCACACCTACCGAGGTATTTTAGAGCTCAGAAACAATTTTTTTTTAATCTCCGTCGGGGATCGAATCCTAGACTTTTGGTTTGCAAAGCAAACGCTTTGACCATTGAACTATAATACCCGCCGGCAAGTATACATTTGTTTAATGTTTATTTTACAGATCTAGGACAAGATACATGGGCGGTGTTCACAGTGTCTGGATGGCCTTGCAGACGTGGTACGAAATGTGCGCCCAATAGAGTGGGAGGACACTGGAGCTGCGAACTTGAGGGAGGGGAAGTCGGTGCTTGGGACTATTGCTGCAGACCAGGACACCACTGCGGGCACTCGCAGCACACCACGTACCCATGGTCAGTGAGAGTTCAATTATCTTCAAATAGTGTAACATGGCCACATTGGGACTAGTTACATAGTTTTGCCACTGGTGGCACTGGTGACCGAGTTGTGCCGACGGTTGTCACCGTGTTCCGTCAACCACGTATTCGTGGTCACTGATATCTTAATCATTCATATGTGGTGGAAGTAAGTGCGTGCCAATAGAGTGGGTGGATATTACACCTACTGCATTGGTTGAGAGTTCCGGCTACAATCCAGTACAAATTATGCCTCTAAGCTTATAAGGCACTCAACGGAAATGCACTATTTGATTGAACTTATCAAGCACAAGGAGATAAGCGCGCGTGAAGAGACAATCAGATCAGCCAGAGCAAATAGAAGCATCCTGCAGCTGACGCGAGGTAGTCCTAGCACGATGTTTAGCAATCGTGCTTTCAGCTACGCGGCAACAATGGCCTAGAACTCGCTGCCGGAAAGCATAAGTTCTCTTAGAGCGGAGGCATCCTTCAGAAGCAGACTCAAGATCCACCTTTTTACTCAGAGAGGCAAAGAAGCGCTGCCGGAATGAGCAGAAGGTCATAAAAAAGCGACGATAAAAGGAATGAATGCACTTCCAATTTCCTGCCGTAGATATCACAATGAGTACTGAAAGTAGCGAAACGATATATCACGTCAAATGATGTAAACAGTAGAGGAAACTTTGACGGCATATGCCGGCAACCGATGCGAAAGGGTTAAATAGGCATACTGGCTTAAGTCGGTTAAAGTCTTCTGTATGTGATTATTACTAAAATAAAAATATGGGTTTTTCTGCAGGTGCTACGTGGGCAAGTCTTCCGAGCAATGGCGACCATGCAGTGACCGCTACTACCCATACGGTGGCCACGGACAAGGTCAAGGTCACCCGAGTCACGGGTCAAGGCCAGGTCAAGGTCAGGGTCAAGCTTGGCCGAGACCTCAAGGGTACCAACCGGACAGAGATGGAAACGAGATACCAGGTATTTTCATCATTATTGTTAATACTGACATCAGCATTGCTTACTGTTACCGAAAACCTCGATATGCGATCTTTCGTCTCTTTATTTTGGTTCACTTGTCGTGCATTTAGGTGCGCCGTGCTGATGGTTCCGCTAACGGGTGTGTTAGTTAAGGATACCACCGCTTGTGACGCTATCGGAAGCGGGGACTGCGCGGAGATCATCAGTTAGTCCACACCCTTTAGCGAGACAAGGTCAGCGTTGCGGCCAGTGGAATGTTTCCGCCTGGCCGAAAGCTTGTAATGTTTTTAAAGCAAATATAATCAATTTGACCTGCTCTCATCCTGCCCTCACGCGACGTAATAACAACCCACTGTGAGAGAGGAGGATGTTAATACACATCTTCTACATAACAGAAGCACATTTATTTTATTACCATTGATATCAGTTTGATATAGCTCTTTCAGGCTGATACCGTAAAGCTTCGAAAAATAATCTTTTGTCTCTTATTTTTGTTCGCTCGCCTGACATGCACATCTAATAATGTTGGTTTTAATTGTATAAATTTACACGGCATTTGCATACGCTATTTTATTTGTTGTGACAGTTACTCCATTTCATGTTGGTGCAACTGTCATCTTTAATTTGCTTTTTTGCCATGATTGTCTTAGTGGCGCTAGGTATCACAGTGTTCCGGCATTGGACAGTTAACTTTTCGTCCGGCCGGTTAAGTTCAAACCGTTTTCTTTGCATGCCAAAGGTCGTGGGTTCTATCCCCGATGGAGATTTAAAAAAAAGGATTCTCAATCGATTTCTGAGCTCTAAATTAGTGTGCATTAAGATGCCATAGCATATTAATTAAAATCGGTGGTACACAAAAGTCGTCCCGTGAATTCATAGTAAATTCCTGTAACAATAAAGATGGTGCGTGAATATAAGGCTGTAGTCTATGACTTTAGTGGATCATCACTCTACATCAGGGCTTCTTAAACTTTTTTTAATTCACGACCCCATTTATGATTGCGAGTTTCCAGGCGACCCCATATAAATAAAAAATAAATAAAAATAAATCTTTTTTAATGATTTATTTTTAGGGAACAATATAAGTATGAAAATATATAGTTTTAGAATTCGTTTAGAAACATACAAAAATCTAAAATTAAAAATTGTACAGAAAGTTGTAAAATTGCATTTTTTTTATTCTCTCGTGACCCCAGAATTTTGCTACGCGACCCCATTTGGGGTCGTGACCCATAGTTTAAGAAAGCCTGCTCTAATTGTTCATTTTAAACAATTTGTCGTTTTTGAAATGATGTCATGCCTTTCTTCTTCGTAGTATCAATCCGGTGGATTGGCTTGCAGCAACAGAATCTTGCATCCCAATCTCCATTCCTCTCGGTCCTCCGCAACCCTTTTCTGCTCAGCATAAGCGCTACAATTCGTGTCCTCGAACACTTGCTGCAAATACTCCCGTCTAGGGCGCCCTTTACAGTTTCTACCCTCAACCGTCCCCTCCACAATGTCGTGAAGAAGAACATCGTGGCGCATGATGTGACCGATCGCCTCTCCGAGACGGTTCTTACTAGGTGCCTATCTTCCTTGATTATCCTGGGAACCTCATTGTGCGTGACGTGGTCTCTCCATGCCTTTACAGTTGTATGAATTGGTCTCGGTTTTTTTTTTAGGATATCAAAGCAATCGTCCCTACCAGTCTGAAGCAGATCGTAGGTACTGGGAGAACCTATACAAGGACGGCCCACAGTCCTACTACGATGAACGAAACAACCCAAGGCCAGGTATGTTATAGTATACTACATAATAGAAAATATTTTAGATTGAGTCTGCTTGAGTTCTGCTCTTTACGTCAATCGCTCTGATTGTGGTGTAGCACTAACATCCTCCTCTCTTTCAAAAGGGTGTTATTCCGTAGCGTGATGGCAGGATTAGGAGCAAATAAATAACACAAAGACTTTTTCAGAAGCACATTGACATAGATTTACGATAAACTTTACAAACTTTTGGCCCGACCTAGTCACAGCATTCAGTCCGAGCCACAATACAATACGCTCTCACCGACGGGTGGCACACGACTGGCGATCTATGTAACTAGTCCAAAATGCCAATATGTACAGCAAGTGAACAGAAATAAGAGACGAAAGCTTGTATATTGAGGTTTTCGGTACCAGTCAGCAAGGGCTATATCATGCTGATGTCAACACATATAAGAGAATACCGACCGACGGTAATGGATAATCTTATCTGCGTATTGTATGAAGCTTGCCATTTTTGAGGATGGCATGTTCACGAAACGCAAAAATTATACTAAAAACTACAAACTTCTCGGAATTCACGCAATCATCCTCTTTCTCGCTATCAATTGGTGGTGTTCACGGGACGCCTTTACCTGGGAATGTATGTGGTTTACGAAGATTTTCATTTGTTAATCGACCCGGTTCCCGGGAGCCTCCAGGGCAAGAGTCCGCGAACTTGCATAGACTGCGGCTGTAGTACTAGAAAAATATTTGGGTGTAAAATAATCCGCGTTTTTTAAAGATATCAGCCCGGTGCTCCCGATGCCTGGGAATTTTTTTATCCTTAAGGAGTGGCTTAACTGAATTGACAGTGTCTGAATGACAAACAAACGGTTTTACCACTAAACTATGCCGACCGGCGAAATGCGAGTATAATACTTGTTACAAAATGTCACCATATACCTCTGTGTAATTTCTTAATGGGATTTCTAAGGAGATTAAATGATAAGTCAGAATTTTACGAGATTTGGTGCTAAGACGCCCGTCGAAAATCCATTGAAATATATTTAATATCTCATATTGTTTTCAGGTTATGTTCGAGTTCCAACCATAGATAAGGGTCACATCCGTTACCACCACAACTACGGCCCAGAAAGGCCTAGTTATGGACCTAACGGGCCCCACTGGGTTCCTGTAAGGGCCCCAAGCGGGTCCGAAGACGACAACACTGGCCCTGGGTTCTTGGATCCACCGAAACCTGGTGGTTTTGGGGTCGGAAGGTATTGAAAATAGATATTTCTTTAATTATTTTAATCCACCCTTTAATTTATAGAGTTATCTTTTGATAACTTTATATAGATATACAACACAGCTCAAATCAAGAAGAAGTATCCTACAGTCTACAATGGAACTGGTGATACCTGAGGCCACCCTGCGGCTGAATATGTGGAGAAGCGCAACTTAGGGAAATACTTGGATTGCCCCGAAAGAGGACCTAGCCTCTGGACACGACCATGGGTGGAATATATGGAGGTCCCTTGACAGACTTCGGACCGGTGTATGCAAGACGAGGACACAAATGAAAGACTGGCAGTTTTACAACGGACCGACTGAATGTGATAGCAGACCCTGTCACACCTTCTGGAGTGTGCGCTGTGTCCGAGCAGCTGGATCCAGGAGGACCTGATGATGGCCGGGAGTAACGCCATCGACGTCGCCCACTTTTGAGCAGACAGGATCTGACCCTGTTGTTTCCGACACGATTATATATATATATAGTTTTTATAAGTTTTTTTTAATATGACTATTGTGTTGACGGGTATTTGAAGGTTTTTCGCTTTCATTTCCTTGTACTAATCGTTGTTTAGGGTCCTCTTTAAAAGAAAAAATCTAGGTATAGGGCTTCCATTTGTGACATTCGAATATTTAAGCTAGGGTAATACACATGGAAATTGTATGACAGTGAGTAAATAATTATTTTTTAATATTACAGATATTGGCCAGTAGCGTATTTGCACAAAGATGCTCCTCCGAACTCCACATTCTACAAATCAGACAGAGAAAATAACAGAAACAACATTCCAAGAAGAGAATTCGAAAGAAAACCCGTTAGAGGAGGAGAAGCTGATAGAAGAAATGATGGAAACGGTGACAGAAGACCACAAGATGAAAAGAAAGCTGATGATAAGCCAACGCCTGGCAATCAACAAGTGTTGAGCATCGGAACGCTGGACGATGGCATAAGAAGCGGCAGAGATAAGGATGGTGCTAGAAACGTAACTGATGACAAGAAAACAGACGATGGGTTGGTACTGATATCAAGCAGTGACGATAACAACAAAGATATGAAAGATCCTAAAGATAAAAGCGGAAGATACTCTGTTAAAAATGATGGATTGGATGGGAAATTAGAAAGATTCACTGGAGATACAGAAGTGTTTACTGTGGATGAGACTGTTGGCGGTTCAAATAAAGATGTTAAAGCAAATTTGGAAAGATTGTTGAAAGAAGAAAAACAGATTGAAGAGATTGGTAAAGCATTCGGAAGGAGAGACAGTAATAAGAAAGATGGAAATGATGGAAGATTTTTGCCAATTTTTGTGCCAGTAGATGTTGAAAAGAAATCTGATAAATTTGTAGATGCTGTAAGCTTAAATGTTGATCCAAGAGAAGGGTTTGATAGAGATTTGAGTTTGAGGAGTGGTGTTGGAAGAAATGGAAGATCTTTTAGTGATAGTTTAAGCGGTAATAGAAGAAGTGAAGATGGACAGCATTTAAAAAGGCCTGTTTTTTTAGAATCTGCTGATGGTGCTACAGCTTCAAAGAATGAAGGAAGACTCGACGGTGTCAAAAACTCGACGTTCATAGCTGTGGACACTGTGAATGGGGGAACAGAAATGCAAGAAAAATCTATTGTCAGCAACGGAAGAGTGTTTTACGAAGTGTATCCCGTTGATGGAGTAGATAAGAAGCAGGTTGGACATGTAGAAAGAGTAGAACTCAAAGATTACGCTGTTAATGTTAAAGTTCCGGAGTATAACGAAAGAAAACGCTTAGATGACGATGTAAGTGTTGGAAGTAACAATAGAGATCAAGCAGTTGATGGAAAGAAAGCGTCAAGTTTTAGTAGAAGAGATTTGTTTGAGGTGAACGAAAGTAGAGGACCAGTGAGTCGTGGTGATGCGGCTAAAATGAATTCTTATGGGAACAGTGCTGGTAGCAGTTCCGATGAGCTTGGATCTTCTGGATACACTGATAGGCATCTCGTTGCTACTGCTTCTGGTGATAGATCGTTTGGAGCGCGGACGGGAAGGGTCAAAAAAGTGGAACTGCCGTTTTCTGGAAGGACTGTTAATGGATCTAGATTGGTGAGAAGAGGAAGACGGAATTTTAGGATCAGTTATGATCCTAGCGAGGTTAGAAAGAGGCTGTTGGTGCAGCAGAGGATCAGAGATTCGAGAGAGATGAATTAGAGAGTGATGCTGTATGTAGATTGAAAATATTGAAGAATATAATAATATATAGATTGAACAACAACATACAAATTCTTAGTGAACAAAAATATTACTTTGTAAATTTTCAAGATGTTAATTGTACGTGAAGGTAAAAGATTGAATTTAAGATTGAAGGTGTAGAGATTGAAGACACAAAACTGGGATTGAAGATGTAGATTGTGTGGATAGATTGGATATGAAGCTTTAAACTGAAGATGCAGATTAAAGATTTTGTTTCAAAATTTGAGATTTTGTTTGAAAGAATACTAGGATATAGAAGATTTAAAACATATATTGATGATATGTGCCCAGTAAGAACCATCTCAGAGAGGTGATGAAGGGACAATTGATGGGAGAAACTGCAGAGGGCGCCCTAGACGGGAGTGCTTAGAGATTTAAATGTGATTTAATAATTGATTTGTGAAACTACCTTATAACACTTCCATGGTACATTTAATCGATAAAAAAACTATTTTATCTTTACACATTAAAGCTTGCATAAGCTCACCAATTATAAATTAAACAGAATGAGCGTTTCATTCTGAAACGTGACGGATCAAAACTCATTTACTATTATATTTTTAAAGCTTGCATAACTCGTAAATTCTGAATTAATCAGAATGAGCGTTTCACTCTGAAACGTGACGGATCAAACTCATTCACTAATATTTTTATTTTTTAATATATACCATTTCGGACGTGTTACGACGAAGTTTCGTTAGATTTTTAAGTGAATACTTTATTAAATAATGTGAAATAGTATTATTATGTCGACTAAGATTTTAAAATGTATATTTTTTATTATTTTATAATTTTTAATGCTACTATTAATAATATCATATTTTTTTTTTACATATAATAAAGATTTGTTTATAAGTATCGTCCGATTAATCACATTCCTTGATAAGAGATCTGTGAGGACTTTACCTCCATATAATGGTGGCCATATGCTCCTATTAAGCAGCATACAGTGATATTGTGGCTTTTGGGTTAAGTCGTGTGTGGCGAATTACTTCTTTCCAATATTTCGACCGCCATTGCAGGGGTCTTCTTCGGGGTCGATGACTTTGTGACTTAGTTAGACATATCTAAGTCATCAACCCCTGCAATGGTGGTCGAAATATTGGAAAGGAGTAATTCGCCGCACGCGGCTAAACCCAAAGCCACAATATCGAATCTGGCCGTGAAAACCTAAGAAGTTATTTCAGTATTCAAGTGTAACAAATCAAAGCAATGTATTCAAAATTGAAGTATTTTTTAATAATAATAAATATGAAACCAAGAAAATTTCTACAATTTTTTTATTTGACGTTCTTTAACGCCTAAAATATTGATTTGACGACAAAACTTTGTTCTACAAAAATGTACTAAATTTAATAATGTTTCTTTTTGTATTCAAAATATTTATATATTTTTAAATTTTGCATTTGTTTTTTATTCAAAAGGAAAAACAAACATTTTTTTTGTTCTTTCATCAAATAATTCAAATATACCTGTATATTCATACAAATTTTAAAATTGTTTTAAATGTATATATAAACTGCATATATATATAATCTCGAATAATGTCAAATATTACGAGTCAATTAAGTATAAAGCTGGTCTCGCTTCCAAAAAACTAGGCGTATTATATAGATAACTGAGGTATTTCAACGATAAACAACTTGTTCTACTATATAAAGGACAAATCCGACCTATCCTCGAATACGGCAGTCACTTATGTGTTGAGACACAAAATACCTTCTAAACTTAATTGACTCAGTTCAAAGAAGAGCAATTTGTTTTATAGGAAATGACACTCTTACGTCTAACCTGCAATCAATGGAACACAACATAAAATTGGTTCACTTAGTATTTTCTACCGTTATTACCATGTTCGCTGCTCTTTGGAACTTAAATAACTAGTTCCTCCTGCACCCACCCACAACCAATAAACTCGTTTTACACTTGCCGAACATTCATACACAATTAATGTGTGTCGACCAAGAACTGTCAGTTTCCAAAGTTCCTTCCTTAATGCCACTGGTAAGCTTTGAAATACTCTTCTAGTATTTCCTCCATCATACACTTTGAATCTCTTCAAGAAACAGATAAATATACACTTGCAATATTCTCAACCCACACACAAACATGAACACAAAACACGTTTCTCGCATGCAGCGTCCAGCCTCCCTGGCTGAGCGCCATAGAGTGCACTGGTCTTGACCGACTGTGCTCTCCTGCATGCGATTACATAAGAATAAAAAAATGTTTTGTATTCAGATAAACGGTTAAAGCGCTAAAGACCGTTATGTTGTACAAAATTTTTTTTTTTTTTTTAAGTTTCTTACTACATTTAGGATATTACCGAAAAATAAATTATCACTGCCATCTATTGTCGTTGAACCAAAGTTGTGTGACATGCTTTAAAAAAATTAACCAATTAACCTTATTATGTGTCAGTAGATAACAAAACCTGTTAACTGCACATAGTTTAAGAAAAAAAACTTGTAAACTCAAAATACTATTAAAATAATACTTATGACATATACATACTAATACTAACCCTTTCATTACGTCTCGGTTTGAACACAAATTACACTGTCAATTATAAAACTAGTATTTGAAGCATAAATGTACTTATCTGGTCTATTTTCATACATCACATTGGTTCTTGTATCGTTTAGCTATCGGATGATGCATAAAAAACTATTCGAAGAAAGTATCAAAACGATATATCACGTCAAACGATGTCTACGGTCGGGGAATCTTATGACGGCATATGCCGACAAGCGATGCGGAAGGGTTAAAAGTTATATCGATACTTTCTAACGGTGTCAAGACCTATCGTTCTCAGGCAATTCGTTCAGCGACTTATCGGTAACGATGTGCGGCGCACTGGACGTCTGGTGCACGGGACAACTGGATGTCTCGCTAACCTAAACTAACGTAACCTTAGAATTTGTCTAGTGATTGTAGAGCCCTGATCACTGGTCTACCCAAATAATGACTTTGCACGGCGCTTTTAATGACAGTTTATACTCATTTAATTTAGTTTCAAAGCCTAGTTGCTCCTGTGGCGCCCCCTTCCAGATCTCAGAGCACATTCTATGCGACTGTCAGTTCCTCTTGTTACAAAGAGAAGTCCTTGTCAATGAAGTTCGATGGAATCGCCTCGGTCCTATCGGGCATGCAGACTTTGTGGCTAGTTAAAAAAAATTCACGCATTTACCATTTTTGCTTGTATTTTCGTTGAAACAATCTCAATCTCTTTACAACCCGTGAATGCGATTCTAATACATTTCACGTGTTCTTTATTTTAGCACTTCTGTGCAGCGGCCATAACTGTTCAGAGGGGACTCCCACTGGACTTATCAGTTGCTAAACGATCATAATCTGAATGAGCGCATCATCAAGGAGACTTAACTGTCCTCCTGTGTGATGCGGGTGTGAGGCGAGTAAAGTCCAGTGTAGGTTACGTAAACGAAATAACTTAGGTTAGGTTAGGTTAGCGAGACATCAAGTGCACCACTTGTCCAGTGCGCCAAATGTCCCGCACACCAGGCGTCCAGTGCGCCCCACGTCGTTACCGATGTGTCGCTGAACGAATTGTCTGTAAACTATAGTTTGTGATACCCTCAGGAGCATCGGACTAATCATTTTATTTTATTCATTTCAAGTATTATTTAAAATTAACGTGTTAAGGCTTGTAACTCTTCAATGTGTATATTAGAAATATATAATATTAAAATATGTACATTTAAAAAATATTTTTTATATAAAAATAAATATATAAATAATTATCTATAGACATTCCTAATTTAGTTAGTAATTTTAAGTTGCTTTAGATATTTTTTTACTTTTTTTAAACTATAAGTGCTTATAAACTTTTTAATGTAAAAATAAATAAATAAACAAATTAAATTTGTGTTTTATTTCTTTTATTTAATCGGTAATTTAACCAACGTCAAGCGATAAGCGACAGGCGGTACTCCATGCAAGTTTTGATGCGCATTCAATATCGCTTAACTTCATTGATTTAACTAGAACCGCGTTAACTATTTAGTATTGTCGTTGGTAAATTACTTTAGGTTAGGTTAGGTTGCAATTTTTCAATTTTCAATTTTATTTATTTCTTTCAGAAACATTACAAACAAAAATATATTTTATACGATCCTGAAATAAGATGTAATACAAGAGAAACAATTAGGTGTTTACTATTATTAACAATAATCATTAAAAAGTCCCGAAGCTCGCTAAGCAGAAGAGCTCCACGAAATTACTTTGATAAATAAATGCGTGGAGCTCATGTCTGAACTCGGCTTCTCTCATGTGGACTATATCAATATTCGAGGCGATATGGTTGAACAGTCTAATCACTCTTCCAAGAGCCATAGTCTCTGGTGGGTTAGTATTACTCCTAGGAAGAACAAAGAATCTGTGCCTCCTTATTCTTAAATAATTGTCAGGGACAAACAAACCGATTTCCAACAAAATATCTGTATTTCTGAACACTAGCCGAAAGAAATGCATACTCAAGCACACATCTCTTCTAGTTCTCAACTCATTGTATCCCAACATACCCCGTATAAAGTTAGATGGGCACATCTACGGTTACGTTAAATTAGGCCAGGTTAGTCTACTTTAAGCTACGTTATTTATTTACGTATTTATTTCACAGAACCACAGTTCCGAGGTACAAATAAAAAGAAACATAGAGTATACATTAATATACAATACATAAATAAAAATAAAAAAATAAAATAACATAAAAGAAGAAGAAGATGACACGTGTCAAAGATCGCAGAGATCTAGGAGAACAATACCATCGACAAAAGAGGAAAAGGATGTAAGAAAAGGATCGAGGTGTGCTGGTTGTCCATTTAGGAGTGCCATTGCCGTTGTACTAAATTGAGTGCTCGAAGCACAACTGTGATCAAAAGTAATGGATGGCTCCGAGCACGGGTGTACTTATCTGGAACGTAGAAGTTTAAACATTCAAGAATGCTAGGGTTGTGAATTGCACCGCGAAGAAGAAGGAATATGGTTAGTTGGTTATTTTACGATAGGTTTGGTATTTTATGATAAGGTTGGTTAGGTTAGGCTTATTTTGTGTGTCGGGCTAATCGTCCGACCTTTGTAAAAAAAAAACGATTGTCAAATAACTCAAATATATTCCTTGAATAACTTTTTTAGGGACTTGAGGCAAAAAAAACTCGGAAACTACAGCTGCCGTCTCGTGGACCTTCAAGTGCAGAGATTTTTTGGGACCAGCCACAATGGTAACTGATAAAACAGTGTGGGAGCAATTTGTAGTGACCACATGTTGCAGAAATGAAATAGATGTTGAATATACCTAATAATAACATCCTCCTCTCTCTCAAAAAGTGTGTTAATACGTCGGGTGAGGGCAGGATGAGGAGCAGGTCAGCAAACAAAGACTTTCTTTTAGAAGCACATTGATTATTTTACGTTAAAACTTTACAAGCTTCCGACCACGCGGGATGACATGCAGCGCGGCCGCAATGCAACCTTGTTTCGCTAAAGGATGGGGACCTACTACCGATCTCCACGCTCGGTCTCGGCTTTCGCTAGCGCCACGAGCGGTGGTGTTTATAACTACCACACGCGATAGCGGACCCGTCAAAAATGACAGCATGGTGCACATAAATGCACGACAAGCGACCAGGAATAAGAGACGAAAGATTGTATATCAAGGCTTTCGGTACCAGTCAGCAAGGGCTACATCATGCTGATATCAATACGAGTACGCAGCTCTTGAGTAGTATAAATCCGGTGGATTGGTTTGCAGCAAAAAAATCTTGCATCTCGATCTCCACTCCTCTCGATCCTCTGCAGTCCTCTTCAGCTCGGCACAAGAGGTACAACTCACGTCCTCAAACACTCGCTGCAAATACTCCCGTCTAGGGCGCCAGTTTACAGTTTCTACCCTCATCCATCTCTTCCGCAATGTCGTGAAGAAGACCATCGTGGCGCATGATGCTCCCGATCGCCTCTCTGAAATGGTTCTTACTAGGTGCCTATCTTCCTTGATTATGATGAGAACCTCGTTGTTCGTGACGTGGCCTCTCCAGGAAATTCCGACAATTCTTCTGTATGACCACATCTCAAAGGCCTCTAGTCTTTTTTATCACTTTCAGATAAGCACCATGTCTCACAGTCTCTGAGATGGTTCTTACTTGAATTTTCGAATGACAACGGAATCACGTACTCGCGGACTATGACGCTTGCGGAATACCAAACAGCTAAACATATCATTGCGAAAGTTCTGCGAGTTTCGAGGACAAACCCACGCCGTCACACACTGTGTTAACACGCGAGAGATGCGACTTGCAAAATTGCGCAAATTATTTTGTAAAACTTCATAATCTCACTGCATGGATTTAAGATTTGTTTGTTCATCAGTTTTTTTAAGAAGATACGATGATTAGCCCGATGCTCCCGAGGTCTTTACCATTTGTTCCTAAAGAGTGGCTTAGCTTGAAAAAAAAAAGTATTAGCGAATCATCCAAAAATCAGTTTTACAGCGGACCGACTGAATGTGACTGCGGCGTGGAGCAGACCCTGTCACACCTTCTGGAGTGTGCGCTGTGCCCGAATAGCTGCACCCAGGAAGACCTGATGATGGCCAGAAGTAACGCCATTGACGTCGCCCACTTCTGGGCAGACAGGATCTGACCCTGTTGCTTCCGACACGATTATATATTTCCAAAAATATGCCTTGGATACACACATGCCTACTTTTCAAGTCTTTGGACTTTTTCTCTGAATCATATATAGTATGTTACAAGGTTTTTTATTTATTTAAACATATACAGAAGAATACCTAGAGATGGTTATAGTAATGCTGAAGTCTCATGTATGGAATTCTGCGACGCTTACCATGGTGCATATTGCTAAGCGCTGCATGTTCAGTGTGTTCCGCCAACGTCATAGACTACAGCCCGAGATTCACGCATCATCCTTATTATTACAGGAATTTACTATGAATGGGTGGTCTTCACGGCACGACTTTCTTCTACAACCGAATTTTAATTAATAGGCTATGACTGGCATTTTACGGGTGAGGGATCAAATTCGCATCAACCAGGAGTATTTGCTCGGATTTTTTTTTAATCTCCGTTGGGGATTGAATCCACGACCTTTGACATGCAAAGAAAAAGCTTTGACCATTGAGCTATCATCATCATCAGCCTGTGTCCGTCCACTGTTGAACGTAGGCCTCCCGCATGAGTCTCCATCCTCTTCGATCCTCCGCCTTCCGCATCCAGGTCACTCCCGCTATTCTTCTTATATCGTCAGTCCATCTTGTAGGGGGTCGGCCAATGCTTCGTTTGCCAGTTCTTGGGCGCCATTCCAATACTTTACTCCCCCATCGACCGTCGTCTCTTCGACAGATATGTCCTGCCCATTGCCACTTGAGTGTGCCTATTCGTTGGGTAGCATCCACTACTTGAGTTCTTCTGCGTATTTCCTCGTTTCAGATTCTATATTTTAGCGACACTTCGAGCATGGATCTCTCCATAGCACGCTGGGTGATTTTTATTTTATGGGTAAGACTTGCTGTCAGATTCCACGTCTCTGCGCCATAAGTTAATACAGGGAGGATGCATTGGTTAAACTCCTTAGTTTTAAGACATTGCGGAATTTTCGCTTTAAAAATGTACTTTAGTTTTCCAAATGCTGCCTATCCCAGTTGTATGCGCCTGTCGATTTCTTTTGAGAAGTTATTTCGCCCTAGTTGTATTACTTGTCCCAGATAGGTATAGTCGTTTACAACCTCTATTTCTGTTCCTCCAATGGAAATATGATCAAAGGTCTGTGAAATATGACTATTAATCATGCCTTTTGATTTATCCATGTTCATTTTCAGACCAATTTTGTTCGACGCTTCATTGAGGTCGTAGAGCATGTCTTGGAGCTTGTCAGGTGATTCGGCTATTAGAACTATGTCATCTGAAATGAGGAGGTGAGAAATGTACTCTCCGTTAATATTTATTCCACATTTTGTCCAGGATAGCAGTTTGAGCTATACCAGCTGGCAAATGTTTTCTTGGGGATCGAGCCCACTTATGGCATGGCAGTCGGTCGCGTTGACCACTAGGCCATACCCAAACCAGTTAATATTCAAATAGAAATGCGGCTTTGGTCCATAAGAAAGTTTTCGTCGAGAGAGCGGTCTTAGCGAGGTGCAGTCAGTTGTTGAAACAAATAATAAATAATAAACACCTGTATTTCTTAAAGTAACTAAAACAAGGTTTTGTCAGCAGACTAAATAAATTAGCAGTTTCCACTGTGTTAGTATGAATATGGTCAGTTATTAAATAAAAATGGCATTTTTTTTCTGTAAACACATACAGGAGAATACCGACAGATGGTGATTGTAATTCTGAAGTCTCATGTGTGGAATTCTATGACGCTTACCATGCTGCATATGGCTAAGCGCTGCATGTAGAGTGTTGATCTAACAACGTCATAGACTTCAGCCCGATATTCACGCATCATCCTTAATCATATTACGGGAATTTACTATGAATGGGTGATCTTCACCGGACGACTTTCGTGCACAACCAGTTTTAATTAATAGGCTATGACTGGCATTTTACGGGCGAGGGATCAAATTCACATCAACTGTATTATAGAGCTTAGAAATCGATTAAAAAAAAATAATGTTTTTTTTATGTAAACACATACAGGAGAATACCGACAGATGGTGATTGTAATTCTAAAGTCTCATGTGTGGAATTCTATGACGCTTACCATGCTGCATATGGCTAAGTGCTATATGTGGGGTGTTGATCTAACAACGTCATAGACTACAGCCCGATATTCACGCATCATCCTTAATCATATTACAGGAATTTACTATGAATGGGTGGTCTTCACCGGACGACTTTCGTGCACAACTAATTTTAATTAATAGGCTATGACTGGCATTTTACAGGCGAGGGATCAAATTCACATCAACTGTATTATAGAGCTTAGAAATCGATTTAAAAAAAATGTTTTTAATATCTGTAGGGGATCGAACCTTCGACCCTTGGCTTGCTAAGCAAACGCTTTTACCATTGAGTTATACCCGCCGGCTAACTAAAGAGATTTTTTTAAGGAGATATATTGATAAGCCCCACGCTCCCAAGGTCCAGAATTTTACCCCTAAGGGGTGGCTCAAACCTATCGGACGCATGTATCATCATCAGCCTGTGTCCGTCCACTGTTGAACGTAGGCCTCCCGCATGAGTCTCCATCCTCTTTGATCCTCCGCCCTCCGCATCCAGGTCACTCCCGCTATTCTTCTTATATCGTCAGTCCATCTTGTAGGTGGTCGCCAATGCTTCGTTTGCCAGTTCTTGGGCGCCATTCCAATACTTTTCTTCCCCATCGACCGTCGTCTCTTCGACAGATATGTCCTGCCCATTGCCACTTGAGTGTGCCTATTCGTTGGGTAGCATCCACTACTTGAGTTCTTCTGCGTATTTCCTCGTTTCGGATTCTATTTTTTAGCGACACTTCGAGCATGGATCTCTCCATAGCACGCTGGGTGACTTTTATTTTACGGACGCATGTATAGAGTTTAGATTTGATTAGCTTATTTTTGTTCAGGTTTTCAAACCCACAGTGTCTGAATGCAAAATAACACACTACACATTGTTCGCTCTCCCAAAGAGTAACGCTTGCCAGAGAATATGACTCTTGGGAGAGGGATAAGACTGTGTAACCAAATCGCCTCGGATGTTGATACATTTCACGTAAGGGAGGCCCAATTCAGACATGAACTACACTAGTTTCTTTAGAGGAATGATTTGTTGGCGTCGTCTGTTTGATGAGCATTGGGACCTTCTGTTGCTTGTCTTTATTGCTTTGTTCTACGAACTTAATCATAAGTAACTATATTTGTATATATTGTATTTTTTAATTTTAGGATCAATTCTTATTGCACTTCAGAATAGAATTGAGTTGCTCGAATTTGTAATGTTTCTGTGAGTAAAAAAAATAAAAAAAATCGAAATCGAAACCACCGGACTGTGCCGCTCAGGTTTTTTTTTAACAACCTATTGACAGCACCCACTCTCAGCATTATCTGCCGTTCGCTCTGCTCTGCTGTCGTATGTCCAGTACTCTCAAGAGCAGGTCGGCGAAAGGTTGAAAACGTACATCGCTAACCACCGCTCCGAAGTGTCAAAAAAAAAACGTTAAAAAAATCACGTGTTAATACTACAAATTCACGTGGCAGTGTTTCAAGTTCATTACTAACACAGTGCAAAAAAAACTATCTGACACGTTAAAAAATATAGTTAAAATATAACGTGAAAATAGGTAAGGTTTGTTTGTGAAAACAAATAGCCATTATGGAACTGAGTGCCTATCTAAATAATTGATATTTATTTAAATTTGTAATGTTTCCCATGTTTTCCACAAATAAGTAATAGCTTGTATGTAGCTTTCAGTGATTTCAAGTATTTTAACTTTTATATAAGCAAGGATTCTAGTCAATATAATTTATTTAGTTATATAGTCAGTTAAAAAGATAAATTTGTAATTATATCGTCGACATATCTACCAAATTTTTTTACTTGTTTATACTCAAAGAAACTGTTTTTTTAAAGAATTGCTAAATCCATCGTCATTAGTTTCAAATAAAATTAAATATGACCCTCACTGAAAAGGTATAAGATCTTTAAATCATGGTCGAAAGTAAAAACAACACATATGTTGTGTGAACGGCCACAAAAGTTTAAAAAAACATCACAAGCTGTGAATAGTACGCGTTGGTCGAACGATCACACACAAGTTGTGTGACCGGCCTTTAACGTTCTGCCTGGCGATTACACACACATTGTGTAATCTGACTGGATAGTGTAATTGTTTTTTTTTGAGATGTGGTCTTTCAGACGAATTCTCAGAATTTCCTGAAGAGACCACGTCACGAACAATGAGGTTCTCAGCATGATCAAGGAAGATAGGCACCTAGTATGAACCATCTCAGAGACGATAGAGAAACCTTCCCGGATACGCTTATAACATGTTAACAGAATTTAATTTTGATTGGATAAGCAGTAAATGCATACATAAGGAACAAACAAAGAAATATAACGGGTCCGCCAAATAACTTTTTTTTTTTTTAAAACAGGGTGCAAAACATCGAGTGTAGCTTCGGCTGTGTGGCACGTAGCGCCGTCCTGTTGAAACCAAATGTTGCCAATATCCTCCTCTTCAATTTTTGTGAAAAAAAAATCGTTCAACAGGTTGCGCCGCATGGAAGCGCCATTGATGGCGCTTCACGCACACTTTCTGCCACAGCAGCAATATTCTCGGGTGTACGCACTGTTTTTGGCTTTTCACGCTTTGGTTTATCGATGAGGATGCCAGTTTCTTTCACTTTTTTCACAAGATAACGAACATACGGAGCTGACGGTGATTCTCTTCTTCCAAAATCCGTACGCAATTTTCGCACACATTCTGCAACATTACCATGATTTTCAAAGTAATGTCGCAATATTTCCCAGCGTTGTTCAAGCGTATACACAACCATATTCGTTCAGCGGAAGGATAAAACTAATTATCTGTTAAATCAGACATGAGCTAAGTGTTACCATTCACGAAATAAGCACTAGTTGAAAAAAAAACGTTAGATGGCGGACCCTATACATACTTAATATTTATTTATATGAATAATATCGTTCATTAAGATCAAATGCTTAAATCTTCAAGTGCGTCGGGATTATCATAGTCTACTTAAAATTTTAAATAATTAATATGTCTCGGATAGTATATATGCCGTTTCTTCAAGACCCTGGGGTCTTGCCTTGAAGGCCATCAAGTACCATATATATGTACCCAGGTGGTACACTCTTACGTCTAACCTGCAATCAGTGGAACACATGCGTAAGATCGGTTCACTAAATCTTTTCTCACCGTTATTACCACGGTCGCTGCTTTTCGGAACTTAAAGAACTAATTCCTCCTGCACCCACCCACAACCAACAAACTCGTCTTACACTTGCCAACATCCATACACAATTAATGTGTGTCGACCAAGAACTGGCAGCTTACAAAGTTCCTTCCTTAATGCCACCGGTAAGCTTTGGAATGCTCTTCCAGGGTCTGTGTTTCCTCCTTCTTACAATTTGGATCTCTTCAAGAAACAGATAAATATACACTTGCAATCTCTCCAATCCACACACAAAAACACGAACACAACATACGTTTCCCGCATGCAGCGTCCAGCCTCCCTGGCTGAGCGTCATAGAGTGCACTTATCTTGACCGGCTGTGCTCTCCTGCATGCGATTACATAAAAAAGTGGACATTCTGGTGCAGAGATGGCTCAGGACAAGGCATAGATAAATGGCAAGTTACATATCTCGTGTGTCGGCAATATGTGAGCATGAGGCAGAGCAAAACTGGTTGCAACCATTGGGGTCTAAGACGCTCAGCTAGAACTATTTTATTTGTGTGTGAGTTGGGGTAGATTGCAAGTGTATATTGACCTGTATCTTTGAAGTGATCCAGATTGTATAACGGAGGAAACACAGTTGCTGGAAGAGCATCCAAAGCTTACCGTTGGCATTAAGGAAAGAACTTTAGAAACTGACAGTTCTTGGTCGACACACATTAACCGTGCTTAGATTTTCGGCAAGTTTAAGACGCGTTTTTATCGGTTGTGGGTGGGTTGCAGGAGGAATTAGTTCTTTAATTTCCAAAGAGCAGCGACCGTGGTTATAACGGTAGAAAAGACTAAGTGAACCGATCTTGCGCCTGTATTCCATTGATTGTAGATTAGACGTAAGAGTGTCATTGTTTATCAAACGAATCGCTCTTCTTCGAACTGATTCAATTAAGTTTAGAAGGTATTTAGTGTCTCAACACATAAGTGACTGCCGTATTCAAGGATAGGTCGGATTTGTCCTTTATATAGAAGTAGAAGTTGTTTATCGTTGAAATACCTCAGTGATCTATATAATACACCTAGTTTTATGGAATAATTGGATAATAATTTGGATAATTTTGATTTGCCGTAATGAGTGGCTACCAGGGGCATGTATAGAGCTTATATTTGATTAAGCACTTGACACTTGCCGGTGGGTATAGCTCAATGGTCAAAACGTTTGCCTTACAAGCCAAAGGTCGTGGGTTCGATCCCCGACGGAGATTAAAAAAATGATTTTCAATCGATTTCTGAGCTCAAAAATACCCCCGGTTGGTGTGAATTTGATCCCTCACCCGTAAAATTCCAGTCATAGCCTATTTATTAAAATTGGTAGTAGACGAAAGTCGTGTCGTAAAGGCCACCCATTCATAGTAAATTCCTGTAATAATAAGGATGATGCGTGAATCTCGGGCTATAGTCTATAACGTTGGTGGATTAACACTCCCTAGTGCAAAACTATGCAGCATGGCAAGCGTCATAGAATTCCACAGATGAAACTTCTAAAATAACTATCACCATCTGTCCATTCCCACGTATTTCGTAGTTAGTAACGTGTCAGAAAAGAAGGCAATTCAAGACTCGCTGTAGTATAACAACTTCGCAGCCTTAGACTGAGGTCTATTTGCGAGCTTATCACCATCTGTCAGTATTCTCCTGTATGTGTTTACATTTTTTTTTTAATTAAGCTTGGTCGCGATTTGAACCGACAGATTTTGAATGAAAAACAAACGCTTCAACCACTGGACCATGCTTTATGTATTTAACGGATATTCATATAAGAATACGATAAATTTTTAGTTTGATTTTCGTTTGACCTAAATGCGGCCGAAAAAAATTGTCTTTTTAGTCGTAAAATGGCCGTTTTTGGCCGAACTGTTTGTTTGTCGTCTCTGCGGCCAAATCGGCCACTTTCTAAATGCTTAAAAATGAAAGTTCCAACCGCACTCATCGATATTACACGTCGGGTGAACTACATACAATCCACTTGTTGGCGATTCACGAAAATAATCAAAATTCGATCGAAATCGAAAGTTATTTTTTTTTTTCTTCTTACTACTTAGTAGATAATTTTGCTCTAAGTACGATAGTTTACAATGTATTTAGTTTAACGTAATTCTGGTATATATATAATCGTGTCGGAAACAACAGGGTCAGATCCTGTCTGCCTAGAAGTGGGCGACGTTGATGGCGTTACTCCCGGCCATCATCAGGTCCTTTTGGGTGCAGCAGCTCGGACACAGCGTACACTCCAGAAGGCGTGACAGGGTCTGCTCCACGCCGCAGTCACATTCAGTAGGTCCGCTTTAAAACTGCCAGGCTTTCATTTGTGTCTTCTTCTTGCATACTCCGGTCCCAGTCTCTTAAGAGACCTCCATATATTGGAATATATTAATATTCGAGGCCATATGGTTGAACAGTCTGATCACTCTCCCAAGAGGCAAAGTCTCTGGTAGGTTAGTATTACTTCTAGGAAGAACAAATAATATGTGCCTCCTTATCCTTAAATAATTGTCAGGGACAAATAAACCGATTTCCAACAAAATATCTGTATTTCTGAACACTAGCCGAAAGAAATGCATACTCAAGCACACATCTCTTCTAGTTCTGAATTCATTGCATCCCAACATACCCCGTATAAAGTTAGATGGGTACAGCCACGGATAATATCCATACATCCTCATGTAAAGAAACCTCAAAAATTTCTTCTGAACTCTCTCTAGCATGAGGTCATATTTATAATCGTGGAGAGCCCAAATAATAGATCCGCTCTCAAGTATGCAACGAACCAATGAATTGTACAGTACGACCAGTACTTTAGTGCTCGAGAAAGTCCTGGCACCACGCAGAACAAATCTTAACATCTTCAAAGCTCTTCCACACACAGCTTCAATGTGAGCATGAAACGTTAGCTTGCTTTCAAAGAATATGCCAAGGTCTCTGATGGATGATACTCGCGGGATGCCAATACCACCCATACTGTACCTATGGTATACCATCTTATAATTACGAGTATACGATAAGACGCTACACTTAGCAAACATTACATATCAGTTTGTTACGCGCACCCCAGTCAGATATATTATCGATATTCGATTGGAGAAGTCTGCAGCAGCATACTCAAGCACACATCTCTTATTGTTATCAACTCATTGTATGGTTCTGGATATGAAACGAATATTAGAAGAAAAACAGTCAATAGTCTGTAAGTTTAGTGCCAATTTGTGGTGACCATATACTTAATTGTGAAACGGATTTAGGTTATTAAAAAATCCGGTTTAAATTATGAAACATTTCCAGCAAAAAATTAATACGCGTGTATTTTACCATACGTTTATGAAATATTGTATGACGAATTGGAAATCTACTTCCGTCCACAGTATACTCATGGATTACTTCATTATTTTTTGTGTTAACACATGCAGGAGAATACCATCAGAGATTAACCCTCCCCTTCTTCTTCTTAGTATCAATCCGGTGGATTGGTTTGCAGCAACAAAATCTTGTATCTCCATTCTTATCGATCTTCTGCAATCCTCTTTAGCTTAGCATAAGAGTTACAACTCATGTCATCGAACACTTGCTGCAAATAATGCCGTCTAGGGCGCCCTCTGCAGTTTCTCCCCTCAAGCATCCCTTCCACAATGTCGTAAAGAAGACTAACGTGGCGCACGATGTGACCGATGGCCTCTCTGAGATGGTTCTTACTAGGTGCCTCTCTTCCTTGATTATTGCTGAGAAGCTCATTGTTCGCGACGTGGTCTCTCCAGGATAATAAGCACCATGTCTCACAACCGTTCAACAAGATGCTCCAAACAAATGTTTTGGCAAGATGCTTGCGGAGCTTTAAATTAATTTCCTCCCCTTACTGTGCTAAGATCATCCGAGAGTATCATCTAAAGAATTCTATGATGCTTTCCATGGTGCTAAGCGCTGCAAGTGGAGTGTTGATCCGCCAACGTCATAGACTACAGCCCGAGATTCGCGCATCATCCTTTTTTATTACATAAATTTACTATGGATGATTGGTCTACACGGAACGACTTTTGTCTACCACTTATTTTAATTAATAGGATATAGCTGGCATTTTACGTGTGTAAATTCACACCGACCGGGAATATTTTAGAGCTCAGAAATAGTTTTTTTTTAAATCTCCATCGGGGATTGAACTCACGAAAGTTCAATCCCCGATGGAAAATTTGGAAAGCAAAGCAAACGCTTTGACCATTGAGCTATACCCACCGGCAAAATATACATTGGATGTGGCAGTAGATCAGCGATCGGGGATCCATTTTAACCATTACCCCAAAATATTTTTTCCGTCAAGAACTATACATATAATGTATTTACTTGCGAGAGGCAAATCTGACATGGCGTAAGACGAGAAACATGGTACCTGACTGAGTGGCTGCATTTTGTGACCTCCATACGCTCCATTTAGAGGAGCGAACACGATGATGTTGATGTCAAAAATATTTTTAAGCCTATCTGTGGATCAAACCCATGAGTTTATGTCCAATGAGTCAAGCACTCTAACTCTCGATCGCATATCGCTTTTTGCGTTTTTTTTATTACTTAATACTTTCGAAGCGGATGTAACCGAGTTCATCTCGATCTCGTCAGTATGCTGTCGATCGTCGAACGGTCCACATCTAACTGGATCATATAGCCACCATTAAATTACTTAAAAAAAAACTTTAAAAAAATATATATCAAAAAGCTTGTAGAGTCCTTGAAAAGTAAGACTGATTGTAAAGTCCGCGTAGGACTTGCAAGAAGTTGTTTCTCATCCATTCAATCTATAGTTCGGTTCGAGACCCGACTGGTACATACTAAAATACATACACTGTCGGAAAGTAATAATATTAAGCTTGTGAATAAATGTTGACTGATTGAATAATAAAAAAATAATAATATACATACTCTGAATATATAATACAGAGACATCTATCATTATACTATGATAACATTGCTATAAATTCAATATCTTTCTCGCATCCGTTCGCGCCGAGAAATAGTCGAGTGGACGCGTGGTGTAAAAAGAATCAAGAGCAAAGGTTGGTTCCAAGGCTCGTGGTTCGAATCCCGAGTCTGCCGATATTTTTTCTGAATGAATTGATGCGTATAAAAAAAAATGATGTATAATTGTATGTGTATATTTAATTGCTAAAAAAACAGGTTTATAACTAGCTTCGCATATATTACAATAGGAACAATATTTTGCAATTAGGGTGGTGTACTAGTAAAATTCAATTGAATTTTTTGAAGAGTTAAACGTTCATTAGCGCCTTATACATTTCATCATCACCATCATCATCAGCCTGTATCCGTCCACTGTTGAACGTAAGCCTCCCGCATGAGTCTCCATCCTCTTCGATCCTCCGCCTTCGCAACCACGTCACTCCCGCTATTATTCTTATGTCGTCAGTACATCTTTGCAGGAGATCGGCCAATGCTTCGTTTACAAATTCTTGTGCGCCATTCCAATGCTTTTCTTCCCATCGACCGTCGTCTATTCGACAGATGTGCCTATTCGTTGTGCAGCCTCCACTACTTGAGTTCTTCTGCGTATTATTTCCTCGTTTCGGATTCTTTTAGAGACACTCCTCTCATGGATCTCTCCATAGCACGCTGGGTGACCTTTATTTTATATGTAAGACCTGCTGTCAGATTCCACGTCTCTGCGCCATAAGTTAATACAGAGAGGATACATCAGTTAAACGCCTTATTTTTAAGATATTGCGGAATTTTCGCTGACTTACTAAAGTGGCAATGTGACATATCTGTTGAAGTGACGACGGTCGATGGGGAAGAAAAGTATTAGAATGGCGTCCAAGAGCTTACAAACGAAGCATTGGCTGACGACATAATAAGAGTACATACTAGGAGTGGCCTAGATGCGGAAGGCAGAAGATCGAAGAGGTTAGAGACTCATGCTGTAGGCTTACGTTCAACAGTGGCCGGATACAGACTGATGATGATGATGATGATAAAAAATTAACATGATCCTTGACTATTTATCTAAATAAGTTATATTGACTAGAATCCTTGCTTATATGAAAGTTAAAATACTTGAAATCACTGAAAGTAGATACAAGCTATTAGTTATTTTGGCAAACGTGGGAAACATTAAAAATTATAATATTTTTTTTTTTAGGTAAATACTCTATATTTTCTTAATAAATTATTATTAAGGTATATATTTTTTATTTATTTTTTAGGGCACATTTACTAGTATTAATTAAACTTTAAAGAGTGGTGACTAAAATATAAAAAAAAAACAGTTAAAAATATTTGTGAATTATCATTTTAATTAAAAAATTTAAAAAGCATTAAAAAACAAAGTGAAAACGCAAAAAAAAAACATTAAAATAAATAAATAATGAAATATCAAATCAATCTGTGAAAAAATATCTTTATTTTGTACATAAATTAATAATTAAATAATGGATTTAAACAAAAACGCAATTGTGTAAAAATAATTTTAAAAAAGAGTGAAATTTTCAAATTTTTAAAATGACCTTTCAAATGTCAAATTCCAAAAATAAAAGCAGAACTTTCAACAAACGTCAGATTGTGTTTAGTTTGTTTTTGGTGTTGATCAACTGTTGTTTTGGCAGTGATCATGTCGTGTTTGAGAGTGACATCTCTCTGAGAGGAACCGGTGTTCAAAACGATTTTAAAAGTGATGGAAATTCGAGAGATTCGGGGAAATTTGCTTTTGAAAATGATGAAATTTCGAGATTTTCTGGTGTACAATCTGTTTTTGGAAGTGATAGCTTTCTGAGAAGTGACGGAATTGAATCTGCATTTGAAAGTGATGAATCTGTGAAACTGTCTGGTGTCCAATCCCGATATTTAGTCGATCGTCCAACGATCAATGGAGATAGATGGACTTTGATAAGCAAGACGCCTTTAATCCCTCTAAGCGGCTCTTTAAGCAGCAACAAAAAAGTGCAATACTACGAAAACGTACATCCAAACGTCAATGCTTTCAACCAAAGAAAGAAGTATTACGTTTCTGAAACAAATAGAAGGCCTTCAGGCAACGTTTTTAACGACAAATACGTTGTGAAATTGACGCCTGAAAACGTAAATAGAGATATTTTACGTAATAAGACAATCGCTATAGACAATGCCGATAGAATAAAGCTGCAGAATTTGGGAGAGATTTTGATCAAAAATAAAGTGAATAAAATCGTTTCTAAGCCAGTGAAGTTCGTTTCTGATGTAAAAAACAGTGATTTTAAATTTGTAAGAAATAAGACTGTTAATTTGTTTGATGGTGCAGTGGATTTTAAGCCTTTCGGAGACTATTACGGAGATAGGGATGTGGTGGAAGTCGAAGTTCCGGAGAATGCTGTTCAAGAGACGCAAAACGTTGGACAACACATTGCTGTCAATGGAGATAGGAAACCGGACGTCGGACAGTTCTACGACGATGTGCCGCACAAGTCCAAGTTTTTCGAAGACCTGGGATGTGAGTAGTTTTTTAATATTCTTTAATATGTCCTATATAATATGTTTGGCCCCCTAAAAGTATTGGTGGACTCTGCAAAATGTCTTATGGTCACAGGTTCGATGAAAGAAAAATCCTAATCTATCTCCTTCTTGTGGTGGAGGCGAGCGACAACATCAGTCAGCCTATATAGACAGGGACCGAATGTTGGCCGTAATAAGCCAATACCCAGCTAAGCCCAGTCAAGCTGGTTAGGGCACTCTATTGTCCTGGAGGTAGTAAATGCTCTCCTAAGGCGGATGAACCTTTATGGTCAACTGCATTAGGATGTGGAAATAAAGGGGGAAATAACACATTAAAGGTCCAAAAGACATCCCATGTATCGGCAAAAATTATCGTTTAAGTTTTTGTTGCTGCAAACCAATCCACCGGATTGATACTACTACGAAGAATATGTTCTAGTACGTGTTTTATAAATTGTCTGTTTGTTTTTTGTAACATGTTCATACATTTTCGTGTCTGTATTTCTAATCATCCAACATAATATACCTAATATAATTTGTCGATAATTCTTGGTGAATTTCCATATTCTATCAAAATAAAAATGAATTTATTTACGAGTTGTACAAATTCACAGAAAACCATGAAAAATTGGAGTGTACTTGATAACGGTAAATCTCGATCACTGCTATACCCATCTTATGTCTGGGCACTGTGCTTTTAACAACATATTAAAGTCATTTACTTTAGTTTCTGCCCCTTGTTGCTTTTATGGCGCTCTATTGTAGACCTCAGAGCACATTATCAAAAACTGTCAGTACCAATAGTTTGATAGAGGATTTGACTTTGTAAAGAATGACAAGGTGAGAGAGTTAACAAAGTAGTCTTACTACATTTGATCAAGCTATGAATGTTAACCTGGCTAGAGTATTTTCTAAAGACATATTTTTTTGTCTTAAAAAAAATACATAGATTCTTGTTGTACCCTGCAAGTTATACACAAGGTTAGGTTATGCGTCTGACAAATTGTTGAAGAACGTAGGAGCTTATTCCATGTCAGCCTCGTTAACCGCTCTTGTAGCCCCGACGATTTACTTGATGAAGTTTAACAGCAAGGGACCGTCAGATCCAAGCAGCATGCCGGCGGGTGTAGCTCAATGGTCAACGCATTTGCTTTGGAAGCCAAAAGTTGTGGGTTTGATCCCCGACGGAGATAAAAAAAAAAGATTTTTAGTCGATTTCTGAGCTCTAAAATACTCCCGGTTGGTGTGAATTTGATCCCTCATCCGTAAAATGCCAGTCATAGACTAGTCACGGATGGCTTATCTTACCTTATTTGACGGATAACCCTCGTATAATTACCGGCTTATATATATATATTATGACATATACATGTCGACAGGCGCATACAACCTGGATGAGCAGCATTTGGAAAACTAAAGTACATTTTTAAAGTGAAAATTCCCTAATGTCTTAAAACTAAGGCGTTTAACCAATGCATCCTCTCTGTATTAACTTATGGCGCAGAGACGTGGAATCTGACAGTAAGTCTTACCCATAAAATAAAGGTCACCCAGCGTGCTATGGAGAGATCCATGAGAGGAGTGTCGCTAAAAGATTCAGAATCCGAAACGAGGAAATACGCAGAAGAACTCAAGTACTACATGCAATCCAACGAATGGGCACACTCAAGTTTTTTTTTTTATGTAAACGCATGTAGGAGAGCACAACCGGTCCACAAAGACCAGTGCACTCTATGACGCTCAGCCAGGGAGGCTGGACGGTGCATGCGGGAAACGTGTGTTGTGTTCGTATTTGTGTGCGGGTTGGGGAGATTGCAATTGTACATTTATCTGTTTCTTGAAGAGATCCAGATTGTAGGAAGGAGGAAACACAGACGCTGGAAGAGCATTCCATAGTTTACCGGTGGCATTAAGGAAGGAACTTTGGACGCTGCCAGTTCTTGGTCGATATATATTAACCGTGTATTGATGTTCGGCAAGTGTAAGACGAGTTTGTCGGCTGTGAGTGGGTGCAGGAGGAATTAGTTCCTTAAGTTCCGAAGAGCAGCGACCGTGGTAATAACGGTAGAAAAGACTAAGAGAACCAATCTTACGTCTGTGTTCCATTGATTGTAGATTAGACGTAAGGGTGTCATTGTTTATCAAACGAATTGCTCTTCTTTGAACTGAGTCAATTAAGTTTAGAAGCTATTTTGGGCCTCCAATCCAAAGATGACTGCCGTATTCAAGGATAGGTCGGATTTGTCCTTTATATAGAAGAAGAAGTTGTTTATCGTTGAAATACCGACGTGATCTATATAATAAACCTAGTTTTTTGAAAGCGAGACCGGCTTTGTGGCAATGGGCAGGACATATCTGTCGAAGAGACGACGGTAGGTGGGGAAGAAAAGTATTGGAATGACGGCCAAGAACTGGCAAACGTAGCATTGGCTGACCCCCTGCAAGATGGACTGACGACATAAGAAGAATAGCGAGAGTGACCTGGATGCGGCAGGCGAAGGATCAAAGAGGATGGAGACTCCTGCGGAAGGCTTACGTTCAACAGTGGACGGATACAGGCTGATGATGATGACTGCTTATGTATGACTCAAGTTATTGATAAAAATATTTTAAGAATTCTCAGTACACACGTAAATGCTTGGAATGCCCACTTTCTCAAAAAAAGTATAACCAAAAAGAGTATTTCTTTAACCTTGAAATCTGTGGTACTTGTATGGCTTGTAGCGTACTATTACACGTACATTACTCTATGTGGCTTGAACAAACTTTCACCTTTTCGTTCATGTACTATGTAGTTACTACAGGTACTAACCTGCCGGTGCTTCAAAACTATGATATATAAACCATTTATAATCATCATTATCATACGACGTCCTTTCACTTAATTGTAGCATATGAACATCACAAACTGTCGTAATATTAGTATACACACATACAATTATACATCAAATTTTTTTCAGACAACATTCAGCGGGAATCGAACCACGAGCCTTGAACCTTTGCTCTATTGTACACACCGCGCAGTCCACACGACCATTCTCTGGCTGCATAGATACGCGAAACTCGGTGTATTTATACCATTGTTAACATCGTATAACTATAGATGTCTCTGTAGTATATATTCAGAGTGTGTATATTATTATTTTTATGATTCAATCAGTTTTCATTTATTCACAAGCTTTATCATTACTTTCCGACAGTATATTTATTTTAGTAAGTACCACTCGGGTCTCGAACCAAACTATAGACTGAATGGATGAAAACAACTTCTTGTAAGTCCTACGCGTACTTTACAACCAGTCATTTACCTGTGTTACTGATGAGCCATATTACCTTCTTGATATTGTTTCAAGGTGACATTATTATTTGGATTTTTAAATTTTTATTACATTATTTTTCAATACTCTAATCTTATTTTATAGATCATTGACTACATTTCAATATTATTAGTAATTAAAAACATACTGATGATATATTACAGAGACATTATGCGATGTTAACAATGGTATAAATGCATCGAGTTTCACGTACCTACCCAGGCAGAGAATGGTCGTGTGGACTGCGCGGTGTGTAAAATAGAGCAAAGGTGCAAGGCTCGTGGTTCGAATCCCACGACTGCCGATATTTTTTCTTAATGAATTGATGCATACAAAATTGGATGTATAATTTTATGAGTGTATTTAATTACTAAAAATATTGAAATATAGTCAATGATCTATAAAATAAGATTGGAATATTGAAAAATATTCTAATAAAAAATTTAAAATCCAAAATGTTGCATTAATGCTCTTTATGCCAGAGTAGTTTCAATGCCAGCGTCTGGCTTTTATTTTTCTCCGATTTATTGATGAGAGAGATGTCGTGCTCCCTGTAAATTTTTCAATTGATGTCAGTACAATGCTCTGTCATGACCGATCAAGCGAATCTCTAGCCCTGACCTTAGCTCAGTCACTGGCACCAAAGGCAGTCAAGCGTCATCGTCAACACCAGTCAGTGAACTTGATCGTCAAGAGATCCCTGAACTATTGACAGGTACAAGTCTTCTTTAGCCTCGCCAAACACCTAAGATCCTGCTCCTTGTGCCCAACAAGCTGCACATCTCAAGACCTAATGCTGGGCAACATATGGGCTATCGATGTTGCTAGATACTGAGCAAAAATAATTTGATGTCGCTAACACGGAGAAGAAGAGGTGAATTGTATAATCAGTAGAATTCTTGGACCAGTATTTTAGATGGTTCTTTTAACGAAATAATAACCTTTGTATTACCCTTCAGGTGTCATGATTAATTATGAATTAATAGGTGAATTGTATAATCAGTAGACTTACCTTGTATGTGGCCTGTGTTCGTGACCTTGGGTTGCACCACTGAAGCAATGTGGATCAAATGTGTTGTATGCGAACAGCCAGTGAGTGACTGCTGGAGTATAGTCAAGGGTTGGCTGGAGATCTCGTAACTGTATGTCGGACATCAAACAGTTGTCCTTGTGAGGGGGTAAATGGGGATCAGACGTGGAAATAAAAAATACAATACGTATAGTACAAGAAATAAATTTACGTTTGCAAGAGTTAACCAGTAGCGTCCCTTTTGACATCTTCTTCCTCTTAAGCCTCGCCATTTCCCATCATCTGGGGTCGGCTCTCCTTGTGAACAGTCGCCATGTGTGTGTGTCCTGCGTTGCATTCTTGGTCTAACCCAGAGTTTTCAGATCCTTGTCTACAGTTGCAGTCCAGGTTGCCTGTGGTCTTTTAGGTCTTCTCGTACACCATGGTTTTTGCCGTTGACTACCAATTCGGTTCGTCTGCCACCATCTCAGCTATGAGGTCCTGCCCACCACATACATCCATCATAGCCTCGCCTCCGAATATGTCGGAGAAGCCTATGTATGGTCTTCCACTGGGAGCCTCTACTTCTTAATGTGTTGAAGAAGCCTCCCAGTGTGGAGTTTTGTATCGAAGTTTGCCTTCTCCGGCCTGTTTGTCCGCGGGAGGTATTTTATTTTCCCTCCTACCATTCATATCTGGAAGGCCTTCCCCTATCCGCAACCTGGGGAAGCGCCCGATGGGGGATAGGCTACCCACACGGGTATTGACAGGTACGAGTATAAAATAATAAAACATAAATAATTTAAGAAATCCAACAATCCTGTCATATAATTTCGTTGTTTTTCACGGCCAGATTTGTCGGCGGGTACAGCTCAATGGTCAAAGCGTTCTAAAATTACCCCCGGTTGGTGTGTATTTGATCCCTCGCCCGTAAAATGCCAGTCATAGCCTATTCATTAAAATTGGTGGTAGATGAAAGTCGTCCCGTGAAGACAACCCATTCATAGTAAATTCCTATAATAATAAGGATGATGCGTGAATCTCGGGCCTTAATCTATGACGTTGGCGGATCAACACGCCACATACAGCGCTTAGCCATATGCACTATGGTAAGCGTCATAGAATTGCACAGATGAGACTTCAGAACTACAATCACCTTCTGTTGGTATTCTCCTGTATGTTTTTACATAAAAAAAAACTCACGTGTAGAAATAACGTCCTTTTCCTCTGGCTCCTCAAGCCGATTGCTCATGTCTCAAATTTTGCTTGTATTTCAAAGCAAAAATCGTTTGCTCGATGGATCGAATCTTAAAAAACTCGTATGCTGTGGCACTCGTACGTCAAGTTACCTCTGTATAAGAAAATTTAAATATATTATTAAAAAAACAATTTTATGAGATTTGATAGTAGTTCCAAAAAACGTCAACTGAAACGCCTAATATACTCGCAAATTCCGAATAAGCAATTTTACAGATTCTTTGTGTAGATGCGTAAACATAGACGCCGATTTCGCAATCTCACCTAAAGCGGTCACCGATCCAAACAATGGTCACGGAAGAAAGTGATTGACTTTCACTGCGAGGCGATAACGAGGTCGCGCGTGATGCAGGGGCTACCAGTAGTCGGATCGTGGCGGGCCAACGCAGCCGTTTGACCCTTTCGCATCGGTTGTCGGCATACGCCGTCAGAGATTCCACGACCGTTGACCACGCTTGACGTGATATATCGTTTTGCTACTTTCAGTACTCATTCTGACATCCACGATAGGAAATTGAAAGCGCAGTCATTCCCTTTATCAACCTACATGTATTCTTTACAGGAATCAGTTTTTCTTCTTTTCTGCATCAATCCGATAGATTGGTTTGCAGCAACAAAATATTGCATCTCGATATCCACTCCTGCAGTACTCTTCAGCTCAGCACAAGAGCTGCAACTCATGTCCTCGAACACTTGCTGCAAATATTCCTGTCTATGGCGCCCTCTACAGTTTCTACCATCAACCATTCCTTCCACAATATCGTGTAAAATACCATCGTGGCGCATGATGTGACCGATAGCCTCTCTGAGTTGGTTCTTACTAGGTGCCTATCTTCCTTGATTATGCTGAGACCCTCATTGTTCGTGACGTGGTCTCTCCAGGAAATTCAGAGAATTCTTCTGTATGACCACATCTCAAAGGCCTCTAGTCTTTTATTATCACTTTCAGATAAGCACCATGTCTCACAGCCGTACATTAAGATGCTCCAAACAAATGTTTTTGCAAATTACTTGCGGGGCTTTAAATTAATATTTTTTGACTCAAGAATTGTTGTTTTTTTATTGAACGATAGCCTTGCTTGATGTATGCGACTGTTGACTTTTCTTTTTGTTCTGCCATCCCAGATGATCGTACTTCCAAGGTAAATAAACTATTTTGCATCTTTTAGGGTTACTCCTAGCATTGATATATTAATGTTCTGCTGCTCATTGCGGCTTACTCTCATTACTAAGGTTTTTGTGCTGTTTATCTTCATATTATAGTTGGAATTAAATATGTTTTCCATGGATGTCAGCGCTTCAGTGAGTTCATCTTCAGTTTCAGCAATCAGAGCAATGTCGTCAGCAAACCGTTTTGGCAAGTTGCTTGCGGAGCTTTAAATTAATATTTTTAGACTTTATATGCAGTGGATGTGATAAGAAAAAAAGTACACCAAAAGCATAAAAAAAAAAAAGAATTTTCAGTTTTTGGTACCTTAATTATTTGTTTATTTTTTTGACGCCTGGTAACACAGTGCCTATTCATTGTTCTAAATGAGTGACAAGTGTCATGAATTGTCTTGATAAGTACACAGTAATTCACAGCTTAAAGAAAGGGCCTGCAGTAAGTAGACTGTGAAGCAATGCCCATAGTGTGTGAAACTACGTTGAGAAAGGTTAGTATTAACCCCATATAAAACGAATAATTACTAAGCGTATGTTTTGAAATGTAAATAATTCTTACATTACTATTAGTATTTCATCATCATCAGCAGCCTGTATCCATCCACTATTGAACATAAGCCTCCCGCATGAGTCTCCATCCTCTTCGATCCTCCGCCTTCCGCATCCAGCTCACTCCCGCCATTCTTCTTATGCCGTCAGTCCATCTTACAGGTGGTCGGCCAATGCTTAGTTTGCCAGTTTTTGGGCACAATTCCAATACTTTTCTTCCCCATCGACCGCCGTCTCTTCGACACATATGTCACATTGCCATTTGAGTATGCCTATTCGTTATGTAGCCTCCTCTCCTTGCGTTCTTCTGCGTATTTCTTCGTTTCGGATTCTATCATTTAGCGACACTCCTCTCATAGATCTCTCCATAGCACGCTGGGTGACCTTTATTTTATGTGTAAGACTTGCTGTTAGATTCCACGTCTCTGCGTCATAAGTTAATACAAGGATGATGCATTGGTTAAACGTCTTAGTTTTAAGACATTGCGGAATTTTCGCTTTAAAAATGTACTTTAGTTTTCCAAATGCTGCCCATCCCATTTGTATACGCCTGTTAATGGATGTATTTACTGTTTACCAAATCACGATAAAATTTTGCAAGCATGTTAATTACGCATCAGGGTAGGTTTATGAAGGGATATGTGCTTAGGTATGCATTTCTTCCGACTGTTGCGTGGCGTGTTCAGGAATCCTAAAATTTTGATGAATATCGGTTTGTCTGTCCCCGATAGATATCTGAGAATAAGGAAGCATAGATTGTTCGCTCTCCCTAAGAGTAACACTAACCTGCCAGAAACTATGCCTCTTGGGAGAGGAATCAGACTGTTTAACCAAATCACCTCGGATGTTGATATATTTCACGTAAGAGAGGCCCAATTCAGACAAGAACTCCTAGAGTTTCTTTGCAGGGATAATTGTTTGGCGTCGTTTGTCTGATAAGCATTGGGACCTTCTGTTGCTTGTCTTTATTGCTTTGTTCATAGTACTTAATCATAAGTACCTATTTTTGTATATATTGTATTTTTTTTTTTTTTTTTTTTTTTATTGTACTTCAGAAATGAATTGATTTAATATAATTTGTAATGTTTCTAAAAGGAAAAAATAAACAAAATAAACAAAAATTGAAATCATTAAAATGATTTTACAACTCGATCTAAGACTATTTTTAGATGAAAGAAAAATCCAGTACTGAGGGTCGAAATGCTGACGTTTATTGATTGCAGTCGGCGGAGTTACGCAAGCAATTCATAGACTCATACTTGATGTACATACTTAGTGTAATCGTAAGAGGGGACGATCAAATGTTGTAATGAATTTAAATTAAGAACAGTTTTAATGGTAATAAATAAATATTATTCAAATTATAAAATGATTTTTTTTTTAAATAAAATTGTTACAATGTTATAAGTGCAAGATTTTCGACGCATCGGTTCGGGCAGTCGATGGTCGTGTGGTCAAGGGTATTGAACTTGAACAAATGGTTGGTTCCAAAGTTCGCTGGTTCGCATCCCGCCTCTGCCGATATTTTTCTGAACGAATTGATGCGTATTAAAAGAATTTGTTGCAGTATGTGTATATTTAATAGCTTGTAATATATTTTCCTCTTTATCGGGGATCGAACCCACAAACTTTGGTATCGTAAGCAAATGATTTACCACTAAATCATACCTGTCAGCAAATATTGTCTGCTAATCACTCAGTCATCTTAAAAATGCGTTTTTTTTCTAACACTGCTTTTTTATGTATTGATTTACAAAATCAATTTATTTTTATCTTCATCGGGTATCGAACCCACGGAATTTGATATGCCGGCCGAAATAAGTAAATATAATAAATCATAATGTTTCGCTTATTGACACGTTCGATGCTGTCATAGCCAATCAATTTGGTAACCAGTGTCCTTTAAAAGATAAAAGTGAAAACGTCGTATGAAATTGAAATATAATTACAAAATCGAATTTCACATTACTTTTTCCGTCATTAACTGAGTCATAAAAATAATAATTGATATTCTGAGCACACTTGCAATGTTTTGAAATATCGTTTTCGTAATGACATTTAAATTTAGAGTTGCGCGATTGAATTCCGCTATGGCGATCCGGTCGCAAGTCGAATTCCATACAAAATATGCGAAAAATATCTCAACGTATTAAACAACTATGTAATTTGTATAGTATACATTATTGCTTCAAATACTAGTTTTAAGCAACAAAAAATGGTTTGAAAAATTCACGTCGTATTTACAGTAACATTTGTATTCCACTGAGCTGTAACGAAAGGGTTAACGCCTCGAGAAGACACAGACTAACGGCTGGCCACTAAGCGCTCGCAGTGGAAGACAGCCCAGCGCAGAAAGTTGCGATCTATGCCTAACTAATGGTCGCACCAATGACAGACAGCCATGTACATTACTAACTGTGCACCGATGACAGGACTTAACCACTTCATCGCCACATGTTTGTAGACAAATAAAAACACTGCTTTTACTAATGACTAAATTATTTAAATATTTTTATACTTACATTATTGGTGAGCTGCAATCAAAATAGATTATAGATCAAATACTTGATAATTTAACCGCCCTAGCTGCAGGTATATTTCCAAGATATATTACATAAGCGCATCACATTTGTTGGAAATATTTAAGATATATAATATACCATATAATTGATAATTGTTTTCGATTTTCCCTTGAAACCATTATATATAAATATTTATTAATAATTTTAAAGTTTTGGCATCTCTGGTTGTTCTTAATGTTCTTATAAAGTTTCACTTCGGTCAACAATATGTTCAGAACTACAACGTACAGTCAACACAACTTGTAGCGGAATAGGGTTAAGCCTACAGTGATAACAATCACCATCGTTCCATCTTCTTCGTAGTATCAATCCGGTGGATTGGTTTGCAGTAACAGAATCTTGCATCTCGATCTCCATTCCTCTCGGTCCTCCGCAACCCTTTTCAGCTCAGCATAAGCGCTACAATTCATGTCCTCGAATACTTGCTGCAAATACTCCCGTCTAGGGCGCCCTCTACAGTTTCTACCCTCAACCATCCCCTCCACAATATTGTGAAGGAGACCATCGTTGCGCATGATGTGACCAATCCATCGGGCTCGCCTCTCTGAGATGGTTCTTATTAGTTGCCTATCTTCCTTGATTATTCTGAGAACCTCATCGTTCCATATCTGGAACATATGGTCATCACGATTTGACGCAACATGCAATTCTATCAACAATCATTGTCCATGTTTTACATTCAAGCATAACTACACATGGAATACAATTGAGGAACATTTTCTTTTTTGTAAATACATACAGCAGAATACTGACAGATGGTGATAATAACTCTGAAGTCTCATCTGTGGAATTTTATGACACTTACCATGGTGCATATGGCTAAGCGCTGCATGTGGAGTGTTGATCCACCAACATCATAGACTTCACGCATACAGATTCACGCATCATGCTTATTTTTACAGGAATTTACTATGAATGGGTGGTCTTCACGGGATTATCTTTTGTCTTCCGCGAATTTAATTGATAGGCTATGACTGGCATTTTACGGGTGAGGGATCAAATTCACACCAAACACATATAATGTTAATGGAGCTCTTTTGTTACAAAGTATACATTCTTTAAATGGTATTAAAAACGTTGATTTTTTTAAATTTTGTTGTAATATCATGTTGAAACCCTATCAAGTAATATTTCGTGGCTGTACTCATCTAACTTTATACGAGGCATGATGGGATACAATGAGTTGAGAAATAGAAGAGATGTGTGCTTGAGTATGCATTTATTTCAGCTAGTGCGCAGCGTGTTCAGAAATCCTGATGTTTTGTTGGAAATCGGTTTGTTTGTCCCTGACAATTATGTATAAGGATAAGGAGACACAGGTTGTTTGTTCTTCCTAGGAATATTAACCTGCCAGAGTCTATGCATTTTGGGAAAGTGATCAGACTGTCCAACCATATCGCATCGAATATTGATATATTCCACTTGAGAGAAGCCCAGTTCAGACATGAGCTCCACGAATTTATTTATCAAAGTAATTTCGTGGAGTCTGCTCTTTAGCGAGCTTCGGGACTTTTTAATAATTATTGTTAATAATAGTAAATACCTAATTGTATCTCTTGTATTATATCTTATTTCAGGATCGTATTAAATAAAATTTATAATGTTTCTGAAAGAAATAAAATAAATGAAATTGAAAAAAAAAGTCAATTTTCTTCGCTATAAATTCACAGGTGATTTAGGTAATAAAAGGATAATAAATTGAGCTGAGCCCATTTGTGAAGACCATATGATCCAATTAGAGTATGTTTAGAGATGATATTAAAATTAATTAATTTAAAATGTCAGGTAGCGGCCGCGCGCTTCCATTTCTCAAAAACAAAGTGTTTTCTTGCACAAGGTTACAAGTCAAACGAAGAAGAAATTTCATAAACCAATGCTTTTCAACATTTTAAAAATATTTTAATTATTTATAAATTATGGCTGGCATTCTTCCGGTCAGAATTTGTATTAAATGGTCAGAATTACAGAGTACTGATAAAATCATTTTTTAACAGTTTTTTTTTATTAAATATCATAATTTGATAAATTGATCATAACATGCCCACGGGTATAGCTTAACGGTCAAAGCATTTGGTTTGCTAGCCAAGGGTCGTGGGTTCGATCCCCGAGAGAGATTAAAAAAAATAGATTGATTTTTGACTTCTAAAATAGTTCCGGTTGGTGTAAATTTGATCCCTCACCCGTATCAGTCATAGCCTATTGATTTAAATTAGTGGTAGACTAAAGTCATCCCGTGAAGACCACCCATTCATAGTAAATGCCTGTAATAATAAGGATGATGCGTGAATCTCGGGCTGTAGTCTTCCATGACGTTGGTAGATCAACACTCCACATGCAGCGCTTAGCCATATGCAGCATGTTAAGCGTTTTAGAATTTTCAACGGGAAGAGACTTCAGAATTACTATCACCAACTGCCGGTATTCCCTTGTATGTGTTTGCATAAAAAAATTACAAAACTTGTATTTTCTTCTACTGTAAACATGTCAAATCATCGTTATCTTTGTATGTTCAAGCACTCTCTTAACACGTTGAACGCCACGTAATGTTTTTAATGCATTCGACTCAGAGGCGCCATATAGGTCACATTCAATGTTACAATTACATTGAAATGTAACCGCTGGCGTACAGGGACTGTTTGAAAAAAAAAAGTAGATCACCAGTGATCTACGTGGCGCCCTTTTCAACAACAGCGTAGGTCACCGGTGATTTTCTTCGTAGTAGAATCAATCCCGTGGATTAGTTTGCAGCAACAAAATCTTGTATCTCGATCTCCACTCCTCTTGACCCTCAACCATCCCTTCCACAATATCGTGAAGAAGACCATCGTGGCGCATGATGTGACCGATCGCCTCTCTGAGATGATTTTTACTAGGTGCCTATCTTCCTTTTTTATGCTGAGAGCCTCATTGTTCGTGACGTGGTCTCTCTAGGAATTTTCGAGATTTCTTCTGTATGACCACATCTCAAAGGCCTCTAGTCTTTTATCACTTTCAGATAAGCACCATGTCTCACAGCCATACATCAAGATGATCCAAACAAGTGTTTTGGCAAGTTGCTTGCGGAGCTTCAAATTCACATTTTTTGACTCAAGAATTGTTGTTTTCTTGTCGAACGCTAGCCTTTCTTGATGTACGCGACTTTTAACTTATCCTTTTGTTCTGCCATCCTAGGTGATCGTACTTCCAAGGTATACAAACTCTTTTGCATCTTTTAGGGTTACTCCTAGCACTGATATGTTAATGTTCTGCTGCTCATTGCAGTTTACACTCATGACTTTAGTTTTTGTGTTGTTTATCTTCATATTAAAGTTAGAATTAAATATGTTTTCCATGGATGTCAGCACTTCATTGAGTTCATCTTCAGTTTCAGCAATCAGCAATGTCGTCAGCAAACCTTATCATATCAATCTTTTGGCCATGTATTTTAACCCCCTCTCTATGGCCCATTTTTCCCTGATGTTATTTATTGCATTTTCTATTTATACATTGAAGAGTACAGGCGACAGAGAGCATCCTTATCTAACCCCTTGACGTATTTTTGCTTCCTTTTGGGCATTTCCAAGTGCTATTATGGCAGCTTCTTCTTCGTAAAGTGAAAATATGAGTCTTCGTTCCTTGTATTTGACTCCAATTTCTTTCATTACATCGAAGAGTTTTTCCCAATTTACTTTATCAAATAGTTTTTCAATGTCCACGAAGGCAATATATGTATCTTCGCTTACTTTTATCCTCTATTCCTCATATTAATGTCCTGCTGCTCATTGCGGCTTACTCTCATGACTTTGAGTTTTGGTGCTGCTCATATTAAAGTTAGAATTAAATATATTTATTGCTTTTTTTCTAAAACCATTTAATACTTACCTTTCCGTCTACTGTAAACACGTCAAACCGTCGTAATCCTAGCCTTTTCTAGCACTCTCTTAAAGCAAATTGAGTGATACTCGCAACATATCGTACATACAGCTGCCTACAAGTAAGCATACTTGCAAATTTCTTTAGACACTTCGAAGTGGGAGCAAACTTTTACTCTGCACGCTCCAAGAACTCTAGTACTACCAGTTTACCTGCAGTAAGCAGGTAACCGCTGGGCCGAGCGCACGTCACACTTCGTCAGTCCTTCGGCTAAAAAATATCTAAAAAAAAGTTTAAAAAAAAGTGTAAAAAGAGTGTAAAATTGCAAGTTTTTTTAATGTTTTTTAAACGATTTTTGACGTGCATTTGTATACATAGTGTTATTCAATTAAGATAAAAAGGTATATATTATTTAAATAAGAAAACAATTAAGAGAATACCTACAGAACGTAATGAAGAAATCTCTCCAGTGGATTGTATGTTGCTTGCCATTATTGATACGCAAACGTCATAGAATGCAGAGAAACTTTCTCACATCGCACATTGTAAAAGCAGACTCTCAGTGAATGGATGGTGTTCACGGGATTACTTTCGTACAGCATCGATTTTGATTAATAGACTATGAGAGCGATTTTAAGTTTGATGGATTAATTTTGGCGTCACGACCTATCGTTCACAATTCGTACTACGACTCATCGGCAACGACGTGTGGCGCACTGGACGTCTGGTGCACGGGATATTTAATATGCATTTAATAGGGCGCTCGGGATAACTGGTGCACTGGCTGTATCGCTAACCTAACCTAAGTACTTGTACATTGATCGTATAGTACAGAGATACATAGGTCTGGTTAACGAAATAACTTAATAACATTAAGGTTATCAACTGACAATACTTGATGAAACTGCATAATTATAATTTTAAATTTATTTTAAATTAGAAAAAACTTAGGTCAGGTTAGGTTTGGTTAGGTAGTGAGACATCCAAATATCTCATGTGCTCCACGACGCTTACCATGGTGCATATGGCTACACGCTGCATGTGGAGTGTTGATCCGCCGCGTGAGATTAACCCATCATCCTTTATTATTACAGGAATTTACTATGAATGGGTGGTCTTCACGACTTTCGTCTACCACCAATTTTAATTAATAGGCTATGACTGACATTTTACTGGTGATGGATCAAATTCACACCAACCGGGGGTGTTTTAGAGCGCAGAAATCGATTAAAAATCTTTTTTGTTTTAATCTCAGTCGGGGATCGAACCCACGACCTTTGGTTTGCAAAGTAAACGCTTTGACCATTGAGCTATGACTGCCGGCTAATTGTCTGTGAAAGAATTGCGGCGGCAAAATTGATTTTATATTTAACGGGACTATTAATAGAATTTTCAAATTGATTAAGAAATATATTTTTTTTTAATTTTTATTAGAATATTATTTTATTATTTCAATATTCTAATCTACTTTTATAGATCATTGACTATATTACAATATTATTATTAATTAACAGGTAAATGATTGGTTATAAAGTCCGAGTCGGAACTATAAGTAGTCGTTTCTCATTCATTGAGTCTATAGTTTGGTTCGAGACCCGAGTGGTACTTACTAAAATAAATAGACTGTCGGAAAGTAATAATATTAAGCTTGTGAATAAATGATGACTTATCGAATAATAAAAAATAAAAATATACCTACTTTGAATATATACTATAGCGACATCTATCGTACGATGATAACAATGATATAAATACTAGTTTCAACGCGAGTCGGTCTAGGCATAGCAATGGCTCAGTTCGCCGAGCGGTATGAATACCTGGGCATAGTTGGTTTCCAAGGTCCGCGGTCCGCATCCCGCTTCTGCCGTTATTTTTGTGCTTGGATTGACGCGTTCAAAAAAGAAATTTATGTATAGTATATGTATATTTAATTAATGATTAAGAAATATTTATATACGACCTTTGTTTCATTCTTCTTTCAAAATCTGTTCCATATTTGGAACATATGGTCACTGCGAATTGCCGCTATTTAATTCTGTCAGTTAACTTGTCTCAGAACATCTTTAAAGCACAATTTTTGTATTGTATATTATTCATGTATGGAAAATATTTCACATAAGAAAAAATATAAACCCTTCAGAGACGATTTAAACCATACTTTAACCGCATGTAGTTTTCTTCATAAATAATTGTTTATTTTTATTTAATTCACAATGATTTCTTGTAGAAAAGCTATGTGACCGTATGGTCATGGTAGTCCTCACTTTTGACAACTTATTTGTATAAAACATTATTCTTTATTTTATATTTTTTAACCTTTGGGGTTGAAATACAGCTACACCGAAAATATTTTAAAATAATCATGATATTACCTTCTTAGATCAACATATGTTATAATAACACATAAAAAAATGTATTTTGTGAAAAAAAAAATCAATCCAAAGTAATATATCTCACTCTGGTACTTGGTAACTGTTTCCGTTGCCGCGGCAGCAGAATAACTGTGGTGGAGACACTTTATAACCGAAACTGAGCGAAATATACAATGTTCAGGTAGAAAAGGGACCGGAATAGGGATAGATAGACAATAGTGTTCACTGTGACCATACGGTCACGCTCGTATCTGGAGGGTTAAGAAGCGGATATGGAATTATGTCGTTTGTATTGCATTCTAGACATGGTAATTACAGCAAAAAATAAGGAAATCGTCTTAAAGTGCATAGAATGCCATCGTGATGAGAATATTTAACCTAGATGACTTCAATTAATGCCATAAAGGCATTCACTTGATGTCACAAAATGGCATGTTTTAATAGAGGAAAATGAAATGTAAGGCATTACTGCAAATATACTCTAATGAGGTAACTTTCATGAATGATTTTTTGCTGTAAATATTAAAGTATATACTTAAACAAGTACAGTCGATTCTGCTTAATTTGGACACATCGAGACTTGGGCATTTTGTCCTAATTAAGCGGCTGTCCCAATTAAGCAAATTTTACTTCTACAAAATCAGCACAGATATTCAGTGCGGATGTAGCGCTCCCTTCATCGCTTTCCTGCATAAAATAACGCTGTAACACGGCCATACATTTGTTTGCCTCCCGGTTAGTCACAGGCACAGGTGACTAATCATCATCATCGTCATTTTTCACATTTTGATTTAATTTTGATGGGTTGTCTGTGTAGACAACGCGTCATATCAAATTCTTTGTACATATTTGAGAATATGTGTAACATAATGTGTGCTGTGATCTTAAATTTACTGTTCCAATTAAGCGGAATTTTGTCACAATTAAACATATAAATTTACTAATGGTTTCTTGGTTTGGTTTCTGTTCTTTGGGATTTGTCCCAAATAAACTGTCCCAATTGAGCGGTGTCCTAGTTAAGCGAAATCGACTGTATATATATAAATGCAGCACGATTTGTGCATTAAAATGCATTTTTTGTAATGTAACATTCCATGGAAATGAGGCACATGGATAATATTTTTTTTTATGTAAACACAGGAGAATACCGGCAGATAATAATAGTGATGCTGAAGTTTCATCTGTGAATTTTATGACACTTACCATGTTAACCCTTTCGCATCGGTTGTCGGCATATGCCGTCATAAGATTCCCCGACTGTTTACATCGGTTGACGTTATGTATCGTTTTTCTTCTTTCTTAGAATAGTTTTTTATGCATCATCTGATAGCTAAACGTTACGAAAGCTATGTGATATATGAAAATAGACCAGATAAGTACATTTATGCTTCAAATACTAGTTTTATAATTGACAGTGTAATTTGTATTCAAACCGAGCCGTAATGAAAGGGTTAATTATTATTAAACAATTTTGATCTGTCAATGATATAGACTACAGTCTGAAAATTTACGCATCATCCATTTATTACCGGAATTCACTAAGTATGGGTGTTACTCACGGGACGCCTTGTGTCTACCGCCAATTTTGATTAATAGGCTATGACTGGCATTTGATGGGTGATGGATCAAATTCACACCGACCGGATGTATTTTAAAGCTCATAAATCGATTGCAAATCTTTTTTTTTTAATCGATTGAATCCATCGGGGATTGAACCCACTACTTTTGATTTGGAAAACAAATACCTTAACCACTGAGTTATTCTCGCTGGCAACAGACAAAACTGAGTATGTTCCAGATATGGAACTAATATGAAAAAAAAAATTGAGCAATTATATATATTTTGCCGGCGGCTATAGTTCAATCGTTAAAGCGTTCGCTTTGCAAGCCAAAGGTCGTGGGTTCGATCCACGACGGAGATTTAAAAAAAAAAAAAATCGATAGCAGAGCTCTAAAATACCCCCGGTTGGTGTGAATTTGATCCCTCACCCGTAAAATGCCAGTCATAGCCTATTAATTAAAATTGGTAGTAGACGAAAGACGTCCCGTGAAGACCACCCATTCATAGTTAATTCCTGTAATAATAAGGATGATGCCTGAATCTCGGGCTATAGTCAATGACGTTGGTGGATCAACACATGCAGCGCTTAGCCCGTATGAACCATGGTAAGCGTCATAGTATTCCACAGATGAGACTTTAGAATTACTTTCACCACCTGCCGGTATTCTACTGTATGTGTTTACATAAAAATAAAACCGTTACTCGCAGCTTCACTCGATCGAAACAATGCCGTCTATATAACTTTGCGCGAATTTTTCTGGTTTCCGTCACGTATTTTGGCATCTCTAATTCGCGAAGCAGTACCTCAAGGTTCTATTCAACAGCTTAGTACAAAACCGTCTACTTTATCACGGATCGATGACTGTCACCTGTCACGGTTTTCTTTTACGGATCCGTCACCTGTCAGTCTCTTCCTCTCGCTGTCACAATTATTCACACCTCTTGGACATACTTTCACTGTCAACATAACTTAAATACTTGACATTACTTTAAACTTAAAATATCCGAAGAAATGCTAGAAATTTTGATGTATATCCAAGTCAAATATTAGGTATAGAGATTCCCTAGCAGCAAATACTATCTGCTGCTAAGGAATCTCTGGTGGAGAAGACGAACATGTCTCTTGAAAGGGTTTCACGATGGGGAGACCTTAACCTCGTCAGTTTCAACATTTACAAAACCCAATCATGCACTTTCTCCACCAAGAAGACTGCTATGGATCCTGTATGTTTTAACGGTTGTTCTCTTCCAAAAGCAAGCTTCATCAACATTCTTGGAGTATCAATCTCGGATAATGTCAAATATTACGAGTCAATTAAGTATATAGCTGGTCTCGCTTCCAAAAAAAAACTAGGCGTATTATATAGATCACTGAGGTATTTCAACGATAAACAACTTCATCTTCTATATAAAGTACAAGTCCGACCTATCCTTGAATACGGCAGTCACTTATGTGTTGAGACACAAAATACCTTCTAAATTTGATTGTCTCAGTTCAAAGAAGAGCAATGGTCAAAGTGTTTGCTTAGCAAGTCAAAGGTCGTGGGATCGATCTCCGAAAGAATATATAAAAAAAAACGATCTCAGAGCTTTAAAGTAGTCTGGTTGGTGTGAATTTGATCCCTCAGTCGTAAAATATCAGTCATTGTATATTCATTAAAATCACTTTTAGACGAAAGTCTTCCCGTTAAGACCACCCATTCATAGTAAATCCCTGTAATAATAAAAATGATGATGCGTGAATGTAGTTGTAGTCTATGACGTTGGTGGATCAACCTGGCCATATGCACTATGGTAAGCGTTAAAGAATTACACAGATGAAACTTCAGAATTACTATCACCATCTGAATGTATTCTCCTGTATGTGTTAACATAAAAAAAATACGTTTAAAATATATTTTTTTTAGGAATATCAAATCTAACATATTTATGTTTTTTAAATCAAAATGAAGTGTTAGTGAAACGAAAAATGTTTGGTGGTAATCAAGAGTCTGTTTCAAGCAAGAAATACACTAAGTTGGTGGAAAAGAAGAAAGACAACGACAAAAATTTGGAAGCGAAATCAACGAGCGGTGTTTTCAAGCATTTGAAAGATTTGATTTATATTCAGAAAGTTTTGAAAAGTGAAAAAAATACTAAAAATACGACGAAATGATCATTTCTGTATTGAATGTAAAGAACAAGTGTTTGATCTAAACACTGACGATAGTAAAATGTTGAAAGAAAGCGAAATGTTGATTGTTAGTGAAGAAAACAATACTAAAAAAGAAGATATGACTTTAAATAGAAAGTGTGTAAAAAATGTAGATAAAGTTGTTTTTGGTGCTGAAGATGACATAAATGCGACGAGCAATGAAAAATTATGTTTTAATAGTAAAAAAAACGGCATTTCAATTGAAGATGACGTGTTCTGTAATGTAAATCATGTCAAAATGGTACAAAAAAATGTTTTGCAAAGTAATAATGGTACATTACGTTACGAAATATACGATTTGAAGAATAATGTTGCCATTGAAGAAGAATTGCAAAAAATACAAGAAGAAAACGAAATGTTTAAAAACAGCAAAATCTTTAATAAAGTTAAAACTGAATTTTTAATAAATGATTGTGATATTAAAACTGATAAGTTATATAGTGTGAAGAGTAAAATGTTGATTAAAGAAGAATTAAAATGTTTAAATAATATTTTTGTATCAAATAAAAGTAGTTTTTTTAATATTTGTTTGGTGTTTTTTGTGTTGTTGAGTGTTGCTGTTGGATGTTTCGGTCAAGACAACGATGTTTTCACGTTGAATCTTGGTAATGTGAGAGACGATGGTGGATTATTGGAAGATAACGGTTCTCAGAGGGATGAGCTGTACCCAGTGGATAGACAGAGACCTTCTAGTCAGCAGGAGAAGGACCTGCTGGTTCTTGAAGCACTGGCCAGAAGAAAAGGTGGACAAAATCAACAACAAGATGATTCAATCATTGATCTACTTGGAAGAAGTAAGCTAAGCTATTGTTTTTCATTGCACAATGTGTATAATAAGATTTTTATTTGATCCTAGTCTGCACCCTAGCCCTATGCTGATTAGCCCGACGTTCTTAAGAGCTATACTTTTCGTTTTAAAGGAGCAATTAAACCCTTAATATTAAATAATTCATGCGATCTTATGAGGTAAATGTATGCAAATGTTATACAATAGGTAAAATATCGATAAAGAGTACAATATTGTTGGATTGGTTGGATTTAAATAAAATCTAAAAATTAGATACAATCCCTAAGAATTTACTTAAATAATTCAAATTTCTTAGAATAACATGCTTCTCTCTTAAAAATGTAGTTATTCAGTCGCGTGGTGGCAGAATGAGGAGCAGATTAACAACAAAAGTCTTTTTCTGAAGCATATTGACATATATATTTCGATAACTTTATAAACTTCTGGCCCAGACAACAGCATTCAGGCCGGGCCACATTTTTTTTAATCATTTTTTTTTCAGATTCAATTTAGATTACACGTCTGATAAACAGTTGAAGAACATAGAAGCCTATTCCACGCCAGCCTCGTTTCTCGCTCGTGTAGCCCCGAAGATTTCCCTGATGAAGTTTAACAGCAAGAGACCATCAGAACTAGTAGCAATTCAGAAAAATTCTCCCAATAAATGGTAGAGACTCCCAGGTGACAACACAGAATGCGTCTCCTGTTATCATGGATGATGCACTCCACGATAGTGTCTCACCGTCTATTGTATGCCTGGATCACATGGACACGCGTCGCAAGAAGAAAGGCCAAATCTTTTTAGGAATTCTCTGAAAATTCCGTGTCCACGGAGTTCGCCTTTTTCCACGTTAATAAGTGTTTGATGAATGGAAATAAGGACTTGGTTATTCCTCCTGAGGTTGAATCTTGATATGCTGTATTCTAGGCAGTAAGCGAATCATGCATTAACTTGTTCAAGACGTAGCAGAGAGGAAAAAAAAAGAGGTAATGGGGTGTTGTGCTTTTAGTTTCCCCCCCATTTTGGCCAGTTCATCCGCTATTTCGTTACCCTGTTTGTCTGTAGGAGACGAAAGCAACAATATTCCCCGGTAGCGCCATCGGCAGTCAGCGGCAAAAGGAGGGAAATACTCCCGCGCGGCCTGTCTGTCAGTATCAATGTATAGCAGTCGTTGGGTATCAATGTATAGCAATGGCAAAAAGTGGATTTCTTTGCTCGACGACCTCCACGGATAACAATCGCGGATCTGGTAAATCACCAGTTTGGCGTACGCTGGAAGGTGAAGATCCATTCTAAGACACAAAAAAGAGAAAGTGCGCTGCGGAGCGTGGAGCAGACAAAGGAGAGTGTGGGAAAATGGCCGTAGAAGTGGAAAACTGAGTAGCGTGCAACTGCATCCGGTCGGAGACGAGCGCAGTGTTGGAAATTCGCAAATTGTTATTTCAACACTTGTTGAAATGTCAGACTTAGCTCATTTTTCAATCATATTTATATAGCATATTTATGGAACGATGCTTCCATTACAATAAATCTATTAAACCTTTCGTTTCGGCTCGGTGGAATACAAATTATACTGTCAATACGTCGTGAATTTTACAAACCATTTTTTTTTTCTTAAAACTAGTATTTGAAGCATAAATGTACTTATCTGACCTATTTTAATATATCAAACTGGTTTTTGTATCCTTAAGCTATCAGACGATGCATAAAAAACTATTCTACTTAACAAACTTTCATTATGTAACTCCATACACGTGGTGGCTTTGACACACGGGGTTTACAGAAAAATCGCTCCTCTGACGAAACCTCACGATATTTATTTACATGCTTCCTATTTACAAAAAAACTTGTTTTCGTTTCACATATCATCACGGTTCATTTACATCATCAACATTCTTTTCGATGACATCCTCAGCTTACCGCTGCCTCCCGGATGTGGTGTTGTAGCATACGCTGACGATGCACTCCTAACAGTAGAAGCTAATAGTCGATCTTCACTGGAGCGCTCAACCACAGAAGCTCTAAACCAAATCTCATCCTGGAGCCAACGAAACAAACTATGTTTTGCGCCACATAAAACAGAAGCTATTCTTTTAAAGGGAAAATTATCTCCACTACGTCCACCAGCTATTTACTTCCAAGATGCTAAAGTAAAAATTTACATTTTCTTTCAATTTTCTACAGAAGTTACATACCTTGGCGTAATCATGGATGGTAAAAGAAGTTTCGCCGCTCACGCTCGCCATGTTGTAGATAAGGCGCGGAAGGCTTTCTTCTGTATTTCTCGCCTTACGGGGAATTCATGGGGACTCAAATTTCGAGCCCTTAAAACAGTGTATGACGCGATCTTTCTCAGCACGGTGACATATGCGGCGCGGTGCTGGGTTGAGCGCACTCGACTACTCTTCATTAGACGCATTCTCTTGAGCGGTCAAAGAACCCCACTTCTCTCACTTACTAAAGCCTATCGATCCTCTGCCACCGAGTCATTGATTATCCTTGCGGGAGTGCTGCCGTTGGATCTGCAAGTGCAGGTGAGCGCCGCTATGTCGTTGCTTAGACGTGGCTTCTCTGCGGAGGTCGGGGGCACTTGTCTCAATCCTCCGCAGGGTAAGATCACGAAAGAAACCGAAAAAGAAGTAAGACTGGCGGCGCTCGCAGCATGGCAGAGCAGATGGTCGACCTCGCTCAAGGGTACACACACATATTCCTTCTTTCCTTCTGTCCTCGATAGAATGGAGATGCCGTGGCTTATTCCAAACCACTGGACTAGTCAATTAATGACTGGTCACGGCAATTTTAAGGCTAAACTCTTCAAGTTTAGCCTCGTTGATAGTCCAGACTGCCCATGCGGCAGCCCCTTGCAGGACGCTGAACACGTTCTGTGGCATTGTCCAATATTAGATTTAGCGAGGCAAAGGCTCCTTAGCGTAATCCAACAGAAGTCTGGACCAGTTGGATATATCGATCTCATATCTACGGAGCCCAACTACCATGCATTTTCTGTATTCGCGGCGACCTTCGGCGAAGAAGTCTAAAGGTCCTCGAATACTTGCTGCTAGGGCGCCCTCTACAGTTTCTACCCTCACCCATCCCATCCACAATATCGTGAAAAAAAATAATCGTGGCGCATGATGTGACCAATCCATCGGTCTCGCCTCTCTGAGATGGTTCTTATTAGGTGCCTATCTTACTTGATATACATAATCATACACACAAATAATTTGGGATTTTGTTATATTTTCTTGATTTTAACACAATATAGAATTGATCGACTAATTGATCAATCAATTGATGAAAAACTTTGAAACGCAATTTACGGTTTCCAAATGCTCCAAATATGGAGCATATATGTTTTTTATGTAAGCACATACAGGAGAATACCGACAGATGGTGATATTGACTTTGAAGATTTCATCTGTGAATTCTATGACACTTCTACCATTCTACATATGGATAAGCGCTCCATGCGGAGTGTTTGTCTGTCAACGTCACAGACTACAGTCTGACATTCACGCATCATGCATACTTTTTCAGAGAATTCACTATGAATGTGTATTCTTCACGAGACGTAGTGAAAATAATGAGTTTTATTTTATTTATTTATTTATTTTATTTTATTAACGGCCTAGGCCGGTAACATACGGTTTTAAAATAGAAAATACAATAAATGAAATGGTAAAACAGAACAATATAATAGCTAAGACAATACATTTAGACAAAACATGAACATGAGTAAAAAAACAGATCTAGCACATTAGTAGAGGGATCTGCGAAATGCTGGAAGGTCCTGCCCGAAAAAGTTAAAATCACTAGAGGAGTTGACCAGTTTACACATTCTTAACATAGGAGAATAGAAACCGTAGTTGGTTTTGGATGTCCTTACATGTAGCAGGTCACTGTCTCTAGTGAACCGGGAGGGATTTGAACGTAATTTCCTGCAATAATGTTTTGATTGATATACGATGGTTTGAATTCAGAGCTTATTTATTAGAATATTTGAAAGGGTAAAGTGGCATTTTTTAAATTCAATGCGCAACATGTGGGACTCGCAGCTACTCTCTATTAAAACAAAGTATCTTTTATAAAGCGCACGTATTACGCCTTGCAAATCTTGGCATCTCTTCAGAAGCCATTTTTTATGTAAGCAGGTAGAGGAAACTACCAACAGATGGTGATAGTGATGCTGAAGTCTCATTTGTAGATTCTTTGACGCTCACCATGCTGGCATACGTGGAGCGATTAGCCGCCAACGTTTTATCATTGTAAATAAACTATGGGTTGAGCCGCCCTTTAGAAGGAAACAGTCCAGAGCTCGAGAGCATTGGGCTGCTCACACGATTTCAAAAATATGATTCGGATACTACATCTTACCTTTCTTCAAGTACTCGGACTTCTGCTCTGAGGTTGTCGGGAACCTTGTATGTTCCCAAGTGGACCTCCAAGTTTTTTTTTTATGTAAACACATACAGGAGAATACAGACAGATGGATGTGTGGAATTAAATGACGCTCACCGTGCTGCATATGGCTAAGCGCTGCATGTGGAGTGTTGACCCGCCAACGTCATTGACTACAGCCCGAGATTCACGCATCATCTCATTAATACAGGAATTCACTATGAATGTGTATTATTCACTAGACGAATTTCGTCTATCACCAATTTTGATAAATAGGCTATGACTGTCATTTTACAGGCGAGGGATCAAATTCACACCGGCCGGGGATATTTATAAAGCTTAGAATTTTATTTACAAATTGATTTTCTAAGTCTCCGTCGGGGATCAAACCAACGACCTTCGGATTTCCAATCAAGGTCTTTACTATTTTTTTGTCTTTCTTAACTACTGATCAATACCCGCTGGCAAATGAATAATATTTTTTTTGTATTTTTTTAACCTCTCCTCCCCGGTGATGTCTATCGACTACACATTGCTTGTAATAACTTAAATATCTCTGTAAATATAATACACACAGGGTTCAGATTTTAGGTATTCCTCCTTAATACATTAGCGTATTGAAAAAAAAAATTATAATAATAGGCACTCATCGGGAGCAGGAAATATTTTTCTAAAATCCTGAATAAATTCACCACTACACTCAAGACGCGTCAACTGTCATGAATTCATTCGACCTGTCGGAAGCGTGTGCAAAAATAAAATTAAAAAATACCCAGATGCGGCGGCATCTATACTCCTCACTCTCGCTGACGTACTAATATGGGTGAGCGAGACGGGAAACCTCAGTTGGTCGGCTAGTTCGAAATGATATCGATGCGCGTCGGCTCATCGATATGTCGACAGGCTAAGTAGTGTTAGTAGCTCTCGGAAGTTCACGCGCCAAGGTGCGTCTGGCCGTTTGAGGTCTTCGTCTGATGTTTTTCATGTTTTTAGCTATTAAATGTCAATTATTACTGCTTATTGACATCAACTTTTATAAAATTAAGCGATATCTTTGAATATTTTCATTTTTTCGAATTTCTTCTCATTTTATTCACTTTAAATCAGGATGTGTAACGAGTACACACCATCGGAACGCGCGGAAGTTTTAAACATAGTAAGGCGAGGGTTAATTAAGTTTATTTGTATTGACATATGTTGTGTTGATAACAATTATTAAAAACATATTTTTTCGATGTTTTGTGTTGTTCTTAGACAGATGTGTTGGTTTTTATCCAATCCAGATATGCAGAAATTCTGGTAAGCACACCAGGAGCACCTTTTGCGCAAGTCAGTCCCCAGGAAACCATACACACAAGGCAGTATCGAAAATCGAACCCACAACTTAAGATTTGGCAAGCAAGCTAGCGCTTTAACCACTAAGATATGCCCGCTGGAAATACAACAAGAGCAGACCTGACCCTATTTCCATTAAAGAAACACAAATAGAGGCTATAAACTACTATACCTATCCGGGACAAGTAATACAACTAGGACGAAGTAACTTCTAAAAAGAAATTGACAGGCGTATACAACTGGGATGGGCAGCATTTGGAAAACTAAAGTACATTTTTAAAGCGAAAATTCCGCAATTTCTTAAAACTAAGGCGTTTAACCAATGCATCTTCCCTGTATTAACTTATGGCGCAGAGACGTGGAATCTAACAGCAGGTCTTACACATAAAATAAAAGTCAGAGGAGAGATCCATGAGAGGAGTGTCGCTAAAAGATAAAATCCGAAACGAGGAAATACGCAGAAGAACTCAAGTAGTGGAGGCTACACAACGAATAGGCACACTCAAGTGGCAATGTGACATATCTATTAAAGAGACGACGGTCGATGGGGAAGAAAAGTAATGGAATGGCGCCCAAAAACTGGCAAACGAAGCATTATCCGACCCCCTACAAGATAGACTGACGACGTAAGAATAATAGCGGGAGCGACTTGGATGCGGAAGGCGGATGATCGAAGAGGATGGAGACTCATGCGGGAGGCATACGTTCAACAGTGGACGGACACAGGCTGATGATGATGAATACAAAATAAGTGTCATGCAATCCACAGATGATATTTATGCATCACTATCACCATCTGTTAATATTCTCCTTTATGTGTTAACGTAAAAAAAAGATGGCCAGCGTAGATACGTTTTAATGTGATTTTAAAAGCGTTTTACGTGTTTTTTTTTCGCCAATCTAGAACGTTACCTAACAGTGAAGCAACGACACTGCCCCGTCTTCTTCCTCTCCACGGTGATTATTCATAATTTCCATTGTTTGCATAGTTTCCGCGTTATTCGGGGTGTTGCGAATTCGGCGCAACACCCATTGTGTTCGTTGCCTATGGATGTTGAATAATAAATGTAACAACATTAATTAAAGGTCACAAGAAGTAGGCAACTATAAGGATGTTCGAAAAGAGCAACCTAGTTTGTTAACCCTTTCGTATCGGTTGGCGGCATATACCGTCAAAGATTCCCCGACTGTAGACATCGGTTGACATGACATATCGTTTTGCTATTTTCAGTACCTATTTTGACATCTACGGTAGGAAATTTTAACTGCAGTCATTCCCTTTATCAACTTACACGTATTCTTTACAGGAATCTGTAAAACATGTATATTATATCGTTAGGTTTCGAAACAGGATTTTTCTGTAATCCACATGTGTCAATGCCACCGTTTGTTATAGATAATAGTTTTTTATGCATCATCTGATAGCGCAAGGATAGAAGAATCAATGTGATATTTGAAAATAGGTCAGATAAGGACATTATGCGTCAAATACCCCGAATATGCTCATTTCGAACTCTGTCCGCTCTAGTCACACCGCCCGCCCACCTCAGCATCTTCATCTCTGCCACATGAATCCTATCCAAGTCGCGCTTCAGCGGGGTCCAACACTCCGATCCGTAGAGCATAGCTGGCCTTGCAGCAGTTTTGTAGATTTTACCTTTGGTCCTAACTGGAATCTTGCTGTCACACAAAACCCCAGAGAGAGACCTCCATTTCAGCGATCCTGCGTTTATATGTTAGAGTTCCGGAGGAAAATTGCTGCTCTCAAACATGCATTCCTTCTTATTTGCGGCGCAATTCACAACCCTGCGATTCTTGAATATCTTAACATCCACGTTCCAGATAAGTACACCCGTGCTCGTAGCCATCCATTGTTTTTGATCCCAGTTGATACTTGCGGAGCACTCGATTCAGTACAATGGGAATGGCGCTCCTAAATGGCCTACCACCACACCTCGGTCATTTTCCTCTTTTGTCGATGGTACTGTTCTCCTAGATCTCTGTGATCCTTGATACGTGACATCTTCTTCATCTATTATGTTTTTTTTCTCTATTTTATGTATTGTATGTTTATGTAGACTCTATATTTCTTATTCTTTGATCCTTGGAACTGCGGTTCTGTTAAAAAAAATGTTTCAATAAAGGGTTTCAAGATGGGATTTAATACGCGTACTTAGAGATTGTCCTAAATTATCTTGAGTATGGAATTTTTAACTAATTTGTATATTTTTTCTGTTCCAGTGATTCCGCAAAGCTGCCGATACAGGGGTGCCCGTTTCGAATGCGGTTTAAGCATTTCCTGTGTATTGGGAGGAGGCAGGCCTGTCGATCTGTGCTCCGGGGGCATGATATGGGCCTGCTGCGTGGACCGCGAACCCGCAGAGAAGCCGCAAGCAGCGCCCCTGCACAACGTCAGTAAGTATCATCAAACTAATCTCCTACATGCTAAAAGAAGCAGCAGTATCAATAAATGCCCTGAAGGCATGATACGGGCAAAAGAAAAAACCTAGTTCTAGATTTAATTCATAGAGCTAATAATACTAACTACTATTTATCTAACTGCTGAGTTGATAAGCTATATATATAGCCTTGTCGGAAACATCAGGGTCAGATCTTGTCTGTCCAGAAGTGACTGACGTCGTTGGCGTTACTCTCGGCCATCATCAGGTCTTCTTGGGTGCAGCTACTCGGACGCAGCGCACACTCCACAAGGTGGGACAAGGTCTGCTCCGCGCCGCAGTCACATTCAGTCGGTACGCTGTAAAACTGCCAGGCTTTCGTTTGTTTACTCATCTTGCATAACTCCGGTCTGAAGTCTGTTAAGGGACCCCCATGTATTCCACCCCTGGTCGTGTACAGGGGGTAGGTCCTCTTTTATCCAAGCGCATCATCTAAGATACTTACTTATCCTCAGGTGTGAGGCGGGTAAAGGCCAACTCACTGTACTCGAACGAAATTTGGCACAATGCCTGATTATATTACAAAATTAAATATATTTACTACAATCTGAGCTTATAAAAAACTTAAAATACTTGAAACCACTACAATTTGATACAAGCTACAAACAATTTATTAAAAAATATATATATTTATGTATGAAAATAATAATACCTACCGCTTTGCGAGCGGCCAAGTACCTACTGATAATCTATGGTAATAAATAATGAGCGTCGTTATTGTCTATAGTGCTGTTACAAAATGGCCGCCTGACATCAGCTGTTACGGTTACGCATTTCTTTTTTCTGCAATAACATAATATTATCATTACATTATTTACCTATGTCGTGATTCTTTCCATTCTTTACGCATGCTATGAGCATTGTCTCTGTCGTATAACGGTATAGAATTCGTGCAGAAGCTTCTAAACGCACTTGTAGCGTAATTTTTATATTAACTATTACACAAAAGACATTGCTGTTATGTCATGCCTTCGTGAAACGTATTAAATTTACGTCAACACGTAACATAACGCTTAGATGGCGTGCCCTTTGTTCAAGACAGTAAACGAATGTTTTGTCAACATTTTAAGCAGAATCAAAAACAAGACGATTCCATCATTGGTCTACTTGGAAGAAGTGTCGGAATGTGTGAAATTGGTGGATCTACACTCTACATTAGGGTGTTCCAAATTTTTTTTTTTCGTTTTTTTTCAAGGCTCACCCCGTCGCTTTATGTGAACGGTGTCCAAATAATTGTAAAAAAAGTGTCACGTCATTAACCCTCGCATTACTATGTTAAAAACTTCCGCGCGTTCCGATGGTGTCAACTCGTTACACATTCTGATTTAAAGTGAATAAAATGAGAAGAAATTCGAAAAAATGAAAATATTCAAAGATATCGCTTAATTTTACAATAGTTGATGTCAATAAGCAGTAATAATTGACATTTAATAGCTAAAAACATGAAAAACATCAGACGAAGACCTCAAACGGCCAGACGCACCTTCGCGCGTGAACTTCTGAGAGCTACTAACATTACTTAGCCTGTCGATATATCGATGAGCCGATATCATTTCGAACTAGCCGACCAACTGAGGTTTCCCGTCTCGCTCACTCATATTAGTACGTCAGCGAGAGTGAGGAGTATAGATGCCGCCTCATCTGGATATTTTTTAATTTTATTTTCGCACACGCTTCCGACAGGTCGAATGAATACATGACAGTTGACGCGTCTTGATTATAGTGGTGAATTTATTCCGGATTTTAGAAAAATATTTCCTGCTCCCGATGAGCGCCTATTATTATAAATATATATTTTTTTCAATACGTAAATGTATTAAGGAGGAAAACCTAAAATCTGAACCCTGTGTGTATTATATTTAGAGAGATATTTAAGTTATTACAAGCAATGTGTAGTCGATAGACATCACCGGGGAGGAGAGGTTCAAGCCACGGGAAAAGATGGCGACTTGCATCGGAACATGTCAATACTAGAATTCTAAGGCGCGCGAAAGCTGAATCCTGATTATGAAAAGCATTTTTTTCCCGTAATAAATAATAATATTTACATAATATATACTTAATTTTTGTAAGATAGAGATATAACAGAGTTTTATTAGCTGAATAAACATTAAGTTTTCAAAAGCTCCTTTTGGCCTGCATACAAAAATTTATATTAAAACTTCAACATCAAGTCTCTATCAGAAAACATTGTCCGATAGCAATAAAATTTATCATGTGAGTTACTAGGACCAAACCACATAAAAATAGAGGGTGAGCCGATTTCATTTCGAAAAAAATTTTTTTTTGTCCATACATAGCCTGCGACACCCTACTCTACACGCAATGCTTAGCCATATGTAATAAAGTAAGCGTCATAGAATCCACAGATGAAATTTCTGCGTCATTATCACCATCTGACGGTAATCTGAACGTGTTAAAACCAACTCAATACAGTTCTTTCAGGCTGGTACCGAAAAGCCTTGATATGCGATCTTTTGTCGCATATTTTTTTCGCTCGTCTTATACGCACTGACATCCTCCTCTCTCTCAAAAATGGTGTTATTCCGTCGCGTCATGGCAAGATGAGGAGCAGGTCAGCAAACAAAGACTTTCTTTTAGAAGCAAATTGACGTATATTTAAGTTAAAAATTTACAAGCTTCCGGCCAGGCGGAATGGCATGCCGCCGGCCGTAATGCCACCTTCTCGGTCGTCCACACATAGCTGACTAGTGCGGCCCGTGGTCGGTCACCAGCGCCGTCGGTGGCAAAAGTATATAACTCACACATCCTTTAGTGGACTTGTCCAAGATGCCAATATAGCAACACATGAATGTATGACAAGCGAACAGAGATATGAGACGAAATATTGTTTATCGAGGTTTTCGGTACCAGTCAGCAAGGGCGACATCGTGTTGATGTCAGCACATACAAAAATGTTATTTAATGTTTTAGATTTTAGAAGTTAAAAGACGCAGCGTTGCAGGCGAATTTGTCGGCCGATCTTTGTCATGTGGGGTGGCATAGTTCGCCAGATGGCCGCTAATAGTTTTCACCGGAATGCTGTGAAGTAAGCAATCCCCGGATGAAGAACCGAACTTCGACAGTATTCTTTTATTTAAAATAAATACCAATGTGCTTTTTGATGAGTTCTTTGCTTTAGCGACCCGCTCCACATCCATCCACCATGCGTTCCGATGACGATCTCGGCGATCTGAAGTCGCTTTATTTCGATGGGGATCAATGTTTACAAAAAAAAAGTTTATTTTTCATCATATTCCGTTCATTTTTCCGGCGGGTATAGCTCAATGGTTAAAGCGTTTGCTTTGCAAACCAAAAATCTTGGGTTCGATCCCCGACTGAGATTAAAAAAAAAGTGTTTTTTAATCGATTTCTGAGCTCTAAAATACCCCCGGTTGGCGTGAATTTGATCCCTCACCCGTAAAATGCCAGTCATAGCATATCAATTAAAATTGGTGGTAGACGAAAGTCGTCACGTGAAAATCACACATTCATAATAATTTCCTGTAATAATAAAAAATGATGCGTGAATATCGGGCTGTTGTCTGTGACATTGGCGGATCAACACTCCACTTAGCCATATGCACCATAGTAAGTGTCATAGAATTCCACAAATGAGAATTCAGAATTACTATCACCATCTTTCGGTATTCTCCTGTATGTGATTACATAAAAAAAAGTATTCCTCTGCATGCGCTTAGTTTACTTGCGATTGCAAAGAATAATTTAAACAGTGAGAAATATTCAGTGATTAAGATGTTAACGAATTCGTTAAGCGCTTGTCGAAACGCGCAACGAAATAACGGCAATCGTCCAACGGCGGCCAACGAAAAAAACCACGTAATCGCCGTTCAGCAGTTCCATATCAGCTTTTTTTTTATCTATTTCTTATCTCTATCAATACCCCCATCAGCTGTGCTTTTGATCTTTCATCCGTAAAATGCCAGTCATAGCCTATTAATAAAAAAAATTGGCGGTAGATTAAAGTCGTCCCGTGGATTCACAGATCAGACATCAGCATTTCTATCACAATCTATCAAAATGAATATTGTTTATGTAATCACATGCAGGAGAGCACAGCCGGTTAAGACCAGTGCACTCTATAATGCTCAGCCAAGGAGGCTGGACGCTGCATTCGGGCAACGTGTATTGTGTTCGTGTTTGCGTGTGGGTTGGGGAGATTGCAAGTGTATATTTATATGTTTCTTGAAGAGATTGAGATTGTAAGAAGGAGGAAATACTAGAAGAATATTACAAAGTTTACTGGTGGCATTAAGGAAGGAACTTTGCAAGCTGCCAGTTCTTGGTCAACACATATTAATCGTGTATGGACGTTCGGCAAGTGTAAGACGAGTTTGTCGGTTGTGTTTGGGTGCAGGACGAATTACTTTTTTAAGTTCCGAAGGGCAGCGACCGTGGTAATAACGATAGAAAAGAATAAGTGAACCAATCTTACGCCTGTGTTCCATTGATTGCAGACGTAAGAGTGTCATTGTTTATCAAACGATTTGCTCTTCTTTTGAACTGAGTCAATCAAGTTTAGAAGGTATTTAGTGTCTCAACACATAAGTGACTGCCGTATTCAAGGACAGGTCGGATTTGTCCTTTATATAGAAGAAGAAGTTGTTTATCGTTGAAATACCTCAGTTATCTATATAACACACCTAGTTTTTTGGAATCGGGACCGGCTTTATACTTAATTGACTCGTAATATTTGACATTATTCGAGATTCATACTTCAAGGATGTTGTTTTTGGAAGAGAACAACCGTTGAAAGATACAGGATCCATAGCAGTCTTCTTGGTGGAGAAAGTACATGATTGGATTTTGTAAATGTTGAAACTGACGAGGTTGAGGTCGCCCCATCGTGAAACCCTTTCAAGAGACATGTTCATCTTCTCCACCAGAGATTCCCTAGCAGCAGATAGTTCCGAATGTTTCGGAGGCTTATGGAAGATTATACTCTCATGGACAGTGCTGTCGTCGGCATAACAGTGAATGTTTGCGCATCGAAGCAAATCATTCACATGCAGAAGGAAAAGAGTGGGCGACAGCACGGAACCTTGTGGAACTCCCGAGTTTAAAGCGAGACCGGCTTTATGCTTAATTGACTCGTATTATTTGACATTATTCGAGATTGATTCTGAAAGGATGTTGATTGAAGAAACATACATTTTTGGCAGCGTTTTGTGACGACCATACGTTCCATTTAGGGAAGCTCATACCAAATAATGATGATGATGGTATTGATACATATACTCCGTTTTAAACTGAAACAATAGCACACTGTATTTCTCATCACATACTGTATTTAAATACAAATTTAATTCAGCAAATTGCGTAATTTTTGCAGTAAAAATTGCCATTCTCCGATTCCTTTATACAGGTTTATACAGGTACGTTACAAAAGTAATGTGTGTTTAAACGTTAAATAAATAACTTCTCAAAAGAAATCGACAGTCGTATACAACTGGAGAGGGCAGCACTGAGAAGGCTTATTATATACATTGTCTAAGACGAAAATTCCGCAATGTATTCCAACTAAGGCGTTTAACAATGCAATACCTGTATTAACTTAATTAAGGCGCAAAGACGTAGAATCTAACAGAAAGTTTACACATAACAACACAGGCGGGTATATTTCAATGGTCAAAGCGTTTGCTTTGCAAGCCGAAGGTCATGGATTCAATCACCGACTGAGATTAAAAAAAGGCCTAGTAAGGGAAGCCATTGAAATAAAAAAGACATCGCATCAACATCAACAAAAATGACGGTTTGATTCTCAAAACAGCATGGCTTCCACCTCTAGCACATATTCAAATACCTGTACATACAAGCAACGACAACCGCAGTCCGACATGACGTTCTTGGAGGTATGCTCCTTAGAACATTCTCACCGTACACGATTCTCTGTCATGACGCTCGTGGAGGTGCGTTAGGCTGACGGCTACTAACTACCTCCAGACATCAGCTCATTACTAAGTCATCAACCCTGAAGGAGACCCCTGCAATTGCGGTCGAATTATTGGAAATTAGTAATTCGCAACACACGGCTAAAGCCACAAGACCACATTCATACTTACACAGTGCATACTGCCAATTGATTTAACTTAACACCGAAACTTTGATTAGTTACTGAACAAAGAATTACAAGCCAATTTTTAAGCATTTATTCAGATCCTAAAAGTACTGGAGGACTCTCTGAAATGCCTTATTGTCACAGGTTCGATGAAAGGAAAATCGTTACCTATCTCCTTCTTATGGTGGTGGGTGAGCGACAACAGTCGGACAATATAGACAGGGACCGAATGTTGGCCGGAAAAAGCCAACACCCAGCTAACCTCATCAGGTCAAGCTGGTTAGGGCACTCTATTGTCCTGGAGGTAGTAAATGCTCTCCTAAGGCGGATGAACCTTTATGGTCAACGGCATTAGGATGAGGAAATAAAGGGGAAAACACCACATCAAATGCTTAAAAAACATCGCGTGTATCAGCAAAAATGATTGCATCTCAAGGAGAAGAGTGGAGTTCGAGATGTAAGATTTTGTTGCTGCAAACCAATCCACCGGATTGATACTACGAAGAAGATTATACACCACAAATCGCTACGATTCTGTAAGCTCAGATGCCTTGTCTCAGAACACCTGTATACCTGGACGTCCACATGGGAACATATAGTAGATGGTTTACAGGAGCCTCCAGGGCAAGAGCTTACAACATGCATAGACTGTGTATTATTGTGAAGCATTTTTGCAAGTCAAATAAGTTTATTTTTTGCGAGAAAATTCGCATTACTTGCAGAAAAACAGCCTGTATATCGAATGGCTGGATTAAAATAATTAAATATTCTATCTCGTAATAGCAACAGCTGTTAGTATTGCGTGCATATGTCCGACACGCTTCGGGGAGCAAGAGAAATGAAAAAAAAAACGGTCCAAATACGACGTCCCTGGCTATAATTTAACGCAAGGTACTAGAAATAATGAGTTTTGCTACCAAATATTATCGCAAAATACTTAGTTTACTTTGATAAATAGTTATATTTCCCAGACCTTTGACCATTAGAGGAACTTCCATTAGAGGAACACAAATAGAGGTTGTAAGCGACTATACCTATCTGGGACAAGTAATACAACTAGGACGAAGTAACTTCTCAAAATAAATCGACAGGCGTATACAACTGGGATGGGCAGCATTTGGAAAACTATAGTACATTTTTAAAGCGAAAATACCGCATTGTCTTAAAACTAAGACGTTTAACCAATGCATCCTTCCTGTATTAACTTATGGCGCAGAGACGTGAAATCTAACAGCAGGTCTTATAAATAAAATTAAAGTCACCTAGCGTGCCATGGAGAGATCTATGAGAGGAGTGTCGCTAAAAGATTCAGAATCCGAAACGAGGAAATACGCAGAAGAACTCAAGTAGTGGATGCTACACAACGAATAGGCACACTCAAGTGGCAATGTGACATATCTGTTGAAGAGACGACGGTGTATGTGGAAGAAAAGTATTGGAATGGCGCCCAAGAACTGGCCAACGAAGCATTGGCAGACCCCCTGCAAGATGGACTGACGACATAAGAAGAATAGCGGGAGTGACCTGGATGCGGAAGGCGGAGGATCGAAGAGGATAAAGACTTATGCGGGAGGCTAACGTTCAACAGTGGACGGATACAGGCTGATGATGATGACTTTGTTTACGATGGTTTGAATTCAGAAAGAGCTTATATACCATATTTGAAGGGGTGAAGTGGCTTTTTAAATTCAATCCGCAATATTCGGGACTCGCAGCTACACTATTAAAACAGAGTATCTTTTATAAATCGCACCCCTTGAAAATCATCACAAGATTTTTTTTATGTAAAGCATGTAAAGAAAACTACCGACAGGTCGTGATAGTGATGCTGAAGTCTCATCTGTGGATTCTACGACGCTTACCATGGTGCATATGGCTAAGCGCTGCATCTGGAGTGTTAATCTGACAACGTCATAGACTACAGCCCGAGATTCACGCATCATCCTTATTATTACAAGAATTTACTATGAATGGATAGTCTTCACGGGATGACTTTCATCTACCAGCAAATTTTAATAACAGGCTATGACTGACATATTACGGGTGAGGGATCAAATTCACACCTACCGGGGTATTTTAGAGCTCAGAAATCGATTATTTTTTTATTTATTTTTAATCTCCATCTGGATTGAACCCACGACCTTTGGCTTGCTAAGCATACGCTTTGACCATTGAGCTATACCCGCCGGCTAACCCATACACAGAGGTCCTCATAGGAACATAGAAGGTTCCCGGGACCTCCAGGGCAAGAGTTCACGAACTTTCATACACTGCGGCTACATACTATAGGGTCCGCCATTTAACGTTTTTTTTTTTCAACTAGTGCTTATTTCGTGAATGGTAACACTTCACTTACGTCTGATTTAGACAGATAATTAGTTTTATCCTTCCGCTAAACGAACATGGTTGTGTATACGCTTGAACAATGCTGGGAAATATTGCGACATTACTTTGAAAATCAGGCCATTTTTCTGCGAAAATGAGCAAGGAGTGGCCGTTACAGTCAATGGCGATCGTTATCGGGCCATTTTTGTTCACAAAAATTAAAGAGGAGGATATTGGCAACATTCGGTTTCAATAGGACGGTGCTACGTGCCACACAGTCGAAGCTACACTCGATGTTTTGCGATGCTTTTCAAAAAAAAAAAGTTATTTGGCGGACCCTATTCAAGCATCAGAGAAATATTTTGGATTTTCGATGATTAGCGTTATTAAGGAGATCGGATGATCAGCCCGACGCTACGGAGGCCTGGACAATTTTTATTTAAGTTCTTAACCCTTTCGCATCGGTTTTCGGCATATGCCGTCAAAGATTCCCCGACCGTTGATATCGGTTGACGTGATATATCGCTTTACTACTTTCAGTACTCATGTGACATCTACGGTAGGAAATTGAAAATGCAGCCATTCCCTTCATCAACCTACATGTATTATTTACAGACATGTAAAGCATGTAAATAAATATCGTAAGGTTTCGTCACAGGAGCGATTTTTCTGTAAACCACATGTGTCAATGCCACCACATCTGTGGAGTTACATAATGAACGATTGTTAAATATGACAGTTTTTTATGCATCATCTGATAGCTAAAGGATACAAGAACCAATGTGATATATGAAAATAGGTCAAATAAGTACATTTATGCTTCAAATACTAGTTTTAAGAAAAGAAATGGTTTGAAAAATTCACGGTACAATTTGTATTCCACCGAGCCGGAACGAAAGGGTTAGGCTCAACCATATATCCTTTATATATTAGTTTGTATATCAGCTCATTGGTTCGAGCATATGGTTATATTTTCCTTGCGTTTTTGCTAACGATATTGCGAATGTCTCGGCTCGGTGAGCAGCGGACGAAGCGGCACACTCTCATTTGCCATTTCACGGTTCGAATCCCACTGGAAATCATCTTCTACAATGATCGTAGAACACGTGTTTAGAAATGGAAGAAAAAAGTGAAATGGAATTTCATTATAATAGTGGTAGACAGTGTTTGCTGAGTGAACGACTCCATGCGAACAATTATGGATTCGAATCCCTGCAAACCTTGATTTTTTTATGTAAGCACAAAATATTCGCCTGTTTTTAACTGTGAACTACACATAAATTTTGACTGAATGAAAGCAATGCGTATCCTGATAAAGCAAACCAGTATTAGAGAACATATCCTAAGTCAGCTGTCGCGCGCCTTAGAATTCTAGTATTGACATGTTCCGATGCAAGTCGCTATCTTTTCCCGTATTTTTAATGAAGTGAAACTTTTTTTTATAATTATTTGGACATCATTCACACAAAATGAGGGGGTGAGCCTTAAAAAAAAACTTTTTAAAAAAAATATATTATTAATAAACTATAAGTCGAAATAAGTGGTAAGCTTGGTGAAAACCCTCCCTGTCCCGTCCTGTTTTTGGATACCCAGATGGGGTCGCGTTACTGGGCGCACGCAAAAAGCTACTTGTTAGAGAGTGGCTGAAAACCTTTTCGTGATTCGAGGTGCATCAGTTAGATGTCAAATAGACCTCAGTCTAAGACTGCGAAGTTAATATACTACAGCGAGCCTAGAATTGCCTTTTTTGGTAACACGTTGCTTACCACGAAATACGTGGGAATGGATGAGGAAATGGTAAACACATATAGTGTTTGAAGTAAACGTATACAGATAGTGATGCTGAAGTCACATCTGACGATTCTATGATGCTTACCATTCATATGGATAAGCGCTGCATGTGGAGTGTTGATCCGTCAACGTCATGGCTTAAGTCCGACATTCGCGCGTCATCCAATTATTACAGAAATTCACTATGAATGGGTGGTGTTCACGGGACGACTTTCTTCTATCACCAATTTTGTTTAATAGGCTATGACTGACATTTTACGGGTGAAGGATCAAACTTTCACCAGCTTGCAAATCCATTGATTTTTTTTTAATCTCTTCTTCAGTCTCTCTGTCGAAGGTCAACGGTTCGATCTTCGACGGAGAGACCTTCGAATTTGCATGTACTGATCGGCTTGATAAAGCCTTTGCAGCCTGTTGCCGAAAACCTTGATATGCGTTATTTCGTCTCTTTTTGTTCGCTCGTCGGACATGTATGTGTCGCCATATTGGTTATTATAACAAGTCCGGTCACGGGTGTGTTATTAGTATTGAACATGGCTATCTGTAATTAGTGCGCCATTAGTTCTCTAAATCACCACTGGATGAATTTCGGTGCAGGGTGTCACCGACCACGGGCGCCCGGTGGCCAGTAATCGGCTGTTTCTTAATATTTTTGTTACTAAGTTATTTTCTTAATACCCTGTATCAATATTAAATGCGCATCGTCTCGTATATTCGCAAAGGCGTGGATTCTATGTGGTTTGATAGCCAGGGAAAGTGCTGCCTACAGAGTACGGTAATGATGGTAATAAGTCTGCTTTATGACCATGTGTAAAGAAAATCGGAAATTTAATAAGAAACAACATGGTAACAACCACTATAATACATATAAGACGCTTTATGAACATTGTATAGATGCCGCCTGGTATAGCTTAGTAGTTAAGCATTTGCTTACAATGCTAAAGATCGTGGTTTCGATCTCCGAAGGACATGAAAAATAAAAAATATTATATTATCAAAAGTATAAGCGATTGTTTGTCATTCAGATGCCTTCGTGTAAAAACCTGTACAAACTTGATTTTTATAAATTTATTTAATAAAATGAACATCCTCCTCTATTTAAATTGTCATTTAATTGCGTGGTGGAAGGATGAGGAGCAGATTAACAACACTAAGACTTTTTTTGAAGCGCATTGACATATATGTTTTGATAACTTTACAAACTTCCGGCCCGGACGTAGTCACAGCATTCAGGCCGGGCTAACCACTGACTGGGTATCAGGCGCCGTGGTTGGTGACATCCAGCGCCGCAAGTGGCGATCTATATGACTAGTCCTCCTAACGGCATTATAAAATGACAACACACGCGTGTCCGACAGCTACATAACGTTTCGCCTGTCGGACTAGAATTGACTTTCGACTGCCGGAACACTGTGACATGCAGCGCCGCCAAGATAATCACGAAAAAAACAATTAAACATGACAGTTGAACCAACATGAAATGGAGCAACTGTTATAACAAATAATATGACGTATGCGAACGCCGTATAATTTTAATTAAAATAAGACTAACATTATTAGATGTGCATGTTAGGCGAGCGAACAAAAATAAGAGACAAAAGATCGTATTTCGAGGCTTTACGGCATCAGCCTGAAAGAGCTTTATCAAGCTAATATCAATTAAAAGGTATTATTACAAAAATAGCAGTGGAATACTTGGATTGCCCCGATACAGGATCTAGCCCCTGGACACGACCAGGGGTGGAATATATAGAGGTCCTTTAACAGATTTCGGACCAGAGTATGCAAGACGGGGGCACAAATGAAAGCCTGACAGCTTTACAGCGTGCCGACTGAATGTGACTGCGGCGTGGAGCAGACCTTGTCCCACTTTCTGGAGTGTGCGCTATGTCCGAGTAGCTGCACCCAGCAAGACCTGATGACGGCCGGGAGTAACGCCATCGACGTCGCCCACTTCTCGGTAGACAGGATCTGACCTTGTTGTTTCCGACACGATTATATATATAAATACTAAATGTGTTGTTCATCGTTCATGTCCATCTTAACTAACCAATCATTCATTTTCTTCCACAGGTGATCTTATACAACTAGTCGGAAACATACCAAGCGACAGTTTCGCTTCGTACGACGTACACAAACCGACACACTCCAAGCCACACTCTCAATACGGCGAACCAACCATTACTTACTTGAACCCCGCATACGACAGACCGAAACCAGACTATAACCATCACAAACCAGACTATAACCATCACAAACCAGACTTTAATAGCCACAAACCAGATTATAACGATCACAAGCCGGATTTTAACAATCACAAACCAGACTTTAACAATCACAAACCAGACTTCAATAGCCACAAACCAGATTATAACGATCACAAGCCGGATTTTAACAATCACAAACCAGACTTTAACAATCACAAACCAGACTTCAATAGCCACAAACCAGATTATAACGATCACAAGCCGGATTTTAACAATCACAAGCCGGATTTTCACATTCACAAGCCGGATTTTGAAACGCAAAAGCCCGACTACAACTGGATAAAGCCAGACTACCACTTTCACACCAAGCCCTCGTACCACGAGACCACCACCAACCAGATACCACAACCAGACGATTATTATACCCCGGATAATTACCAGTCGCATACGTCTAACCAGGATTACGACTCTGAAGGGGACGCGAGCTTTAGGGGTAAAATTAATTTTAAAAATTAAAATTAAATGTATCTTTTTAGAGCACAGTTATTTATTGGGAAACTCTTGTAGAGCTTTGTAAATATCACTTTATATAGTATTTTTATATAGATTTTTCTTAAGAATTTATATATTTATGTTTTTTGAGCACTTTCTTCTTCATTTTACAACTTGCTTTCAATATTTTTATGTTGTATATTAGGTTTGGTTAGGCAATAATTTTTCGTAGAATTTTTATTTTATGTAAGCATATACATGAGAATACCGACAGATGGTGATAGTAATTCTGGAGTCTCTTCTGTGGAATTATTTGACGCTTACCATTGTGCATATGATTGAACGCTTTATGTGGAGTGTTGATCCGCCAACATCATAGACTACAGCCCGAGATTCACGCATCATTTTTTTTATTACTACAGGAGTTTACTATGAATGTGTGGTCTTCATGAGACGACTTTCGTCTACCACCGATTTTAATTAATAGGCTATGACTGTCATTTTACGAGTGATGGAACAAATTCACACCAATATTAGGGTATTTTAGAGCTCATTGATCGATTAGAAAATCGGGGATCGAACCCACGACCTTTGGCTTGCAAAGCAAATACTTTGACCATTGAGCTATGACCACCAGTAATAGTTACTCTTTGGTACTTTGTTATATATAGCCAATTTATAAAACACGTATATTATATATATCTATATACACAACACTTACTTTACACTTTAGTCTACCTTTATATGAAACTTTTCACCTTTCACCACTCGCACTATGAAAACTATATATATTTCAACACTAGAAACAAATAAGCCGCGTGGAGAAAGGATGCAGGAGCAGATCACAAAGCAAAAGAACTTGCTTTTGAAGCACAATCCGCATTTATTTTTAATAAAGACTTGATTTCCTCGCCCGACCGGTACATGACGTTTCACCGGCCGGACTAGAGTTGCAAAAAACAAATTAAAGATGACAGTTAAACCAACATGAAACGGAGCAACTGTCATAACAAATAAAATGGCGTATGAAAACGCCGTGATATTTTATATGAAATTAAGACTGAGCTGAAAAGGGTTGCGGAGGACCGAGAGGAATGGAGATCGAGATGCAAGATTCTGTTGCTGCAAACCAATCCACCGGATTGATACTACGAAGAAAGAAAGACTAATATAATCTGGTGTGCATGTCAGGCGAGCGAACAAAAATAAGAGACAAAATATCGTTTTTCTAGGCTTTTCGGCATCAGCCTGAAAGAGCTATATAAAGCTGATATCAGCTTCTTAAAGAGTTATTTTTGTTGCTTATCTGCTCTGCATCCCTCCACCACGCATTCTGATAACGATCCCGGGGACGTGAAGATGATTTTTCGTTAGTAACGGGGATTATTACTATGCGTAACGGTTTAAGACTACATAATTAGGACTTCATCTATATTTAATTTATTTTTTTATTTATTATTTTATGCAATATTTCACCTTTACAGCTTGATATCTTATTTGCAAATTAATGTAGCGTTTTTTTAACCTTCTCTTTGAGTTTTCTGTGATCAAACCGTCATCCCTGTTGATGTTATCACAGTACGTATTCTTTCCAGGTTGCGGGGAGCTGTACACTCGGTCTAACCGGATTGTCGGCGGACACTCGACGGCATTTGGTTCACATCCGTGGCAGGCAGCTTTGGTCAAGTCTGGCTTTCTCAGCAGGAAGTTATCGTGCGGAGGAGCGCCTAGTGTCCGATCGCTGGGTGGTTACCGCCGCGCACTGTGTCGCCACGTGAGTATTTGTGTCACCACATTTGTGTCACGCTACATGTGTCATGATTTTTGTGTAAACTTGCAAGAATTCACATATATTTTGTTTTACTTCAGTCATGATGTTTTGTTTCATGAACATTATGTCATATATAATCTCCTACACTCTGGGGGCATGATATGGGCAAGAGAAAACGAAGTTCTAGATTTAATTCCTAGAGCTCATTTTACTAACTACTATGTATCTAACTGCTGAGTTGATAAACCCTGATCACTGGTCTATCCAACTATATATATATAATCGTGTCGAAAACAACAGGGTCAGATCATGTCTGCCCAGAAGTGCACGACGTCGATGGCGTTACTGCCGGCCATCATCAGGTCTTCCTAGGTGCAATTAATCGGACACAGCACACACTCCAGAAGGTGGGACAGGGTCTGCTCCACGCCGCAGTCACATTCAGTCGGTCCTCGTCTTGCATACTCCGGTCCGAAATCTGTTAAGGGACCTCCATATATTCCACTCCTGGTCGTGTCCAGGGGCTAGGTCCTCTTTAGGGGCAATCCAAGTATTCCCCGTAGTTGTGCTTCTCCACATGTTCAGCCGCTGGGTTCTCTTAGGTATCGCCAGTTCCGTTGTCCTCTGTAAAAAACTTCTTCTTGATTTGAGCCGTGTGGTTATTTTTTGATACCCAAAATAGAGTGGAGTGTATCGTGGGTTGCTTTGGTGAGCTCCTTCTTGGTGGTGACTTCTCGCCGTATGTTTGGTGGGGCGATACCCGAGAGTTGATATAGCTTTAATGTTGGGCTAGGTTTTAGGCACTTTCTTGGTACGGACAGACCTCGCCCACTTCTCTTTGTACTACCACCAAATTTGACTGCAGCCAAACCCAAGCAAGACCCAAGTCTGCGCCTTTCATCTCAACAACAGACTTGCCAAGAGAAAGAGCCACATTACTTGGAACGGCTTGGTGTTATAGTACTGTGATACACGTAAATACTAGGGGTTAAACTTGATAGGACCCTAACTTACCAAAATCACTGTCAGTCTGTTAAGCAAAAGGTGGCCACCAGAAACCACCTACTCCGTAAAGTGGCAGGTGAGAAGTGGGGAGCCCAACCAAACCTGATCCGCACAAATGCTTTAGCCCTCTGTTTCTCTGCTGCCGAGTATGCCGCGCCCGTATATATTGATTTAGTAATATACTATAATGTTATAATTGTTTTTTGTTTACAGTACACCTAATTCTAACTTGAGAGTGCGACTCGGGGAATGGGACGTGAGAGCACAAGCGGAGAGGCTGGCTCATGAAGAGTTCAGCGTGGAGAGGAAGGAAGTTCATCCATCCTACAGTCCTACAGACTTCAGAAACGATGTGGCGCTCGTCAAGCTTGATAGAGCTGTTGCGTTCAAGCAGCATATACTACCGGTAAGTCTAGGCAACTGAATTATAGACAATACAGTAGAACCTCATATATATTGACATCAACGTGATTTGTCTGATTTTATTCATGGGCCCTTGCAGAATGGTGCCGAAAACCTAGATATACAATCTTTCGTCTCTTATTTTCGTTCTCTCGTCGGACATGCATGTGTTGTACATGACTGCTTGTAATTGGTACGCCATTAATTCTGTAGATCTGGTGCCAAAAAGCCTAAATTTTGTCTAATATTTTTGTTTGATCGTCTGACACGCACATATGAAAATTTCACAAGATATTTCATATTGCCACTCGAGTGTGCCTATTCGTTTTACATTCTCGACTACTTGAGTTCTTCTTCAGATATCCTTGTTTCGGATTCTATCTTTTAGCGACACTCCTCTCATGGATCTCTCCATAGCACGCTGGGTGACCTTTATTTTATATGCAAGACCATCAGATAGATTCCAAGTCTCTGCGCCATAAGTTAATACAGGGAGGATGCATTGATTAAACGCCTTAATTTTGAAATATTGCAGAGCTTTCGCTTGTAAATAGTACTATTTTTTTACAAATTCAGCACTCAGTACTGACATCAGCATAATATAGCCCCAGCTGACTGGTACCGAAAACCTCGATATACAATCTTTCGTCTCTTATTTCTGTTCGCTCGTCGGACATGAATGTGTCTGCCATATTGGCATTTGGGACAAGTTTTATAATCCGCCGCTTGTGGCGCTGGGCAAGAGATCATCACGAGCACAGCAGTTGCGTGTCGACCGTCAAGGGCGCATTACGGTCGGACCAACAGGTCATTCCGCATGAGCCGGAAGTTTGTAAAGTTTATCGTAAATATATGTCAATGTGCTTCAGAAAAAGCCTGTGTTATTAATCTGCTCCTAATCCTGCCATCACGCGACGGAAAAATAGCCTTTTGAATGAGAAGAGGATATTAGTACATACTAAAAATTATTTTCCAGGTGTGTTTGCCACCAAAGCAGGTAAAACTTGCAGGAAAGATGGCGACTGTTGCAGGGTGGGGTCGCACAAGACATGGTCAAAGCACCGTACCTGCTGTACTCCAGGTAAGTCTTACATCAATTATCTATATGGCTTCAATAAATATGTACTTGCTATCACACAAAATCCCCTCTCTGGGGTTTTGTGTGATAACAAATTTCCAGTGAGTACCAAAGATAAAATCTACAAAACTGCTGTAAGGCCAGCTATGCTCTACGGATCGGAGTGTTGGACCCCGCTGAAACGTGACTTGTATAGGATTCATGTGGCAGAGATGAAGATGCTGAGGTGGGCGGGCGGTGTGCTAAAGTGGACATTCTGAATGAGCATAATCGGGGTTCATTTCGGGTGGCCCCCATACCTGATAACATAAGGGAAAATCGCCTAAGACGGTATGGGCATGTGACACGGAGAGATGAGGACCACATGGTGAAGAGAGCCCTCAACATACCAACGCTGAGAAGAAGACCTGGAAGACCACAGGCAACCTGGACTGCAACTGTAAACAAGGATCTGAAAACTCTGGATTTAACCGAGAATGCAACGCAAGACAGACAGACATGGCGAATCTGCGCAAGGAGAGCCGATACCAGATGATGGGAAATGGCAAGGCTAAAGAAGAAGCTTTATTAAATATTTGCCCTTTCTTTATAGTTTTTTATTTTAATTATATTTTTTTATTTTACAGGAAGTAGATGTCGAGGTGATTCCTAACGAGCGATGCCAGCGCTGGTTCCGGGCAGCGGGAAGACGCGAAACTATACACGATGTATTTCTGTGCGCCGGATACAAAGAGGTTAAAAAAATTATACATAAATAAATCAATAAATTTTAAATATATACCAAGGGATATATATATAATTGTGTCGGAAACAACAGGGTCAGATCCTGTCTGTCCAGAAGTGGGCGACGTCGAAGGCTTTACTTCCGACCATCATCAGGTCTTCTTGAGTGCAGCTACTAGAACACAGTGCACACTCCAGAAAGTGTGACAGAGTCTGCTCCACTCCGCAGTCACATATACATCTGTTTCTTGAAGAGTTCCAGATTGTATAAAGTAGTAAGCACAGATACTGAAAGAAATTTCAGACTTTTTAGATAGTATGTAGGGTAGAATTTTGTAGAATGCTAGTTCTTGGTCGACACATTTTTTTATTGTTGTTAAATAATCTTGAATTCTGCTAAATTAAATTGATTATAGCTTTTTTTAATAGTATACATACCATCTAGCGGCGTACTCAGAAAGTTAAATTTAATTTTCACTTTTAACTTTACTTTTCCAACAATAGATATCGTTATAATCTATATTTCAATGCACGTTCTTACTATCTTTTATATTTATTTAATTATATTATTTTATAGGAAAATTTAAATAAAATTAATAATTTATTTTACACTTCTAAGTTATTGTGTATACAAGTATCATGTTCATATAACAAACCGAGCCTGCTCTTGCCTCGGAGGCTCCCGGGAACCATCTATGTTTCCATCTGGACCGGGTATACATGTGTTATGGGATAAGAAATAGACAATCTGAGCTTATAGAATTGTTGAATCGTCAATTTGCAGTGTTTATTTTGACACCAGCATGATATAGTCCTTGCTGACTGGTACTGAAAACCTCGATGTACAATATTTCGTCTCTTATTTCTGTTCGCTTGTCGCACATGAATGTGTCCGCCATATCGAATTTTGGACTAGTTGCGTAGATCGTCACTTGTAGCGCTGTGCGACAGCCCATCACGGGCGCGTCAGTCGTGTGCCGCCCGTCGGCGAGAGCATATTGCATTGTGGCTTGGCTTGAATGCAGTGACATAAGTTTGTAAAGTTTATCGAAAATAAATTTGCCTCTGAAAAAGTCTGTGTGTTATTAATCTGCTCCTTATTTTGCCCTCACGCGACGGAATAACAACTGACATCAGCATGATTTAGCACTTCCTGACTGGTACTGAAGACCTCGATATACAATATTTCGTCTCTTATTCTCTGTTCGCTTGTCCGCTCAATTGTGTGTTAGTTATAGACATCACTACCTGAGCGCTGGGCGACAGCCCAAGCGTCGTCGAGCGGGCTGTTGAGTGTGGACGACCGAGAAGGTCGCATTACGGCCGGCGCCATGTCATTCCGCCTGGCCGGAAGCTTGTAAAGTCTTAACGTAAATAAATGTCAATGTGCCTCTGAAAAAGTCTTTGTTCGATGACCTGCTCTTCCTTCTGTCCTCACGTGACGGAATAACATCCCTTTGAAAGAGTGGAGGATGTTAATTGGTATACTACAAATATGGAGTGCCTATGGTAAAATATATATTTAAAAATGTAGTGTATTTTTGTAACGGTTTCTCAATCTTTTTTGCAGGGAGGTCGTGATTCCTGTCAAGGAGATTCAGGGGGACCACTCACGATGAAGTTGGAGGGGCGCAGCACCCTTGTTGGGCTAGTGTCTTGGGGGATAGGCTGCGGAAGAGAGCACCTGCCTGGGGTCTACACTAATATACAGAAATTCGTGCCTTGGATAGAGAAAGTCATGAATTGATGTGGAGGAGAATGTTGACGTAACAGAGAGGATAGATAAGGTCATGAATTGATGTGGAACAGAATGTTGTAATAATAAAGGATAGGAAATATCACGAATATATGTGAAGGAGAATATTGATGTAACAGAGAGGATAGAATAGGTGATGAAATAATGTGGATGAACATAGGGTTGATGTAACAGAGAGGATAGAATAGGTCACGAATTAATGTGAAGGAGAATGTTGACGTAATAGAGAGGATAGAAGAGGTCATGAATTGATGTAGAAGAAAATGTTTGAATAATAAAGGATTGGAAATATCATAAATTTATGTAAATGAGAAAATTGATGTAACAGAGAGGATATAATAGATCATGAATTGATGTGGAGGAGAACTTTGATGTACGGTATAAGATTTCTTCATAGAATTTCACAACTGATGAGTTGGAGAGAAATTGCTTAAGAGAAAGGATAAAAAAGTAGACAATAAATAAACATCAATAAATAATACATGTAAATTATACGTTGCAAGAAATGGAAGAGTACAGTTATGAAGTGATATAAAGGAGATGATCGATGTAGCAGAGATAGAGCGATCTAAGACCAGGATCGACTCAACCTTGACCCGCTCCGTGCGGTACCTTGCTCTAACGCTGTATCATTGATTGACACTACGTCGATCGTTCTGTCTACTGGTTAGCTTGACTGAACGCATTTCCGACGAAATGCGTTCAGTCAAGAAAATAGTAAATTTGTATGTGATATCGAATTGTTAAAGTTTTCGTTATTATTATATGAAATATGTGTTAAATTACTTTTTATAATTGAGTATTAATTAAATATGTAAAATATAAAACGGTGCTTATATTAGTATTAACGTGTATTACCATTTAGTTTGTAGATCGCTATAAACGTGCTCGGACTCACTTGAAATGAAAATTCTTCAAATTTTATCTGATTTGCATGCTTTAAAAAATGTAAAATATTTTTTTTTAAGTAAATTTAATGAACGTCACAAAAAACCAGCCACATGACCGCTTACTTGGACTGTCCTTGACTAACTACTTACAAAACTATCTCCCTACATCGTATGTACCTCCAACGCATCACGTTTGTTCGAATATTTAAGATACAGTGGAACCTATCATAACGAGCACCTCTCATAACGAGTAATTCGCATAACGAGCAAAAAAAAATGTGAAAAAATTCTCCCTTAACGAGCGACATTTCGCATAACAAGTAACGCAGAAAGGGGAAGTCACATAACGTATGACGCACTTGTGAGCCGGGACTTCTGCGTCCTTGCGTCAGTCTGTGTTTAGCACTCGTACCGTTAGCACGTCAGTGTTGCATGTGAACACACATTTTTCTTAACTTATGTGGAGACATTATTTGTTTTTTTTTTTTGAGAGTTTGGAGGCGTCACATTTTCACCAAATTTCGGTCAAATGTCGGCTAAAACAAGTGTCTCTAGACAGTTTTCTAGTAAAACACAATTAATTGCGAGTTATGCTCGTTATAATAGGTTCCACTGTATATACTTTTTTCTTACTGACGAACGTCACTCGGGACAGTGAAAAATGGTACATTCTGGGCGCCCGAGTCACGTTCGTCCGTGTGTTTAGGGCGTTTCTAATAAAACTTATTTTGGCTTTCTGTTTGCAGAAACGTATGTATTTTTTTTTGCACTTAACTTTATTCAAGAATAGTTTTAATTAACAGATAATTTATTTATTTAACGTTTATAAATAATATTACAACACGGGTAATATAGAAAGAAATAAATTGATTTAAAAAATAAAACTAATTTTTTTTTTCAATGTTTTCAGCATTCACTTTGAGTTGCATTATAAATTATAAATATTTATTTATTTATCTTGTTTTTACATGGATCACGTAAGATAAGTTCTCTATTAGGAGACTGCAGTTTCGACTAACTCGTAGCCTTTCTCAATCCTTCTCTTTTTAAGAGATAACTATTTGTTCTTCTTCGTAGTATCAATCCGGTGGATTGGTTTGCAGCAACAGAATCTTGCGTCTCAATCTCCATTCCTATCGGTCCTCCGCAACTTTTTTCAGCTCAGCATAAGCGCTACAATTCATGTCTTCGAATACTTGCTGCAAATACTCCCGTATAGGGCGCCGTCTACAGTTTCTACCCTCAACCATCCCCTCCACAATATCGTGAAGAAGACCATCGTGGCGCATGATGTGACCGATCGCCTCTCTGAGATGGTTCTTATTAGGTGCCTATCTTCCTTGATTATCCCGAGAACCTCATTGTTCGTGACTATTTGTTATGCTATAGTTATCTCTTAACAAGAGAAGGATTGAGAAAGGCTACGAATTAGTCGAAACTGTGATCTCCTAATGAAGAACTTATTTTACGTGATCCATGTTAAAACAAAGTTAATTAAATATAAAAATATAAAATAAAAATTATTAAAAAATAATTTTAATTTTTTTTAAATAAGTTTAAAAATGTAGAAATATTTAATTATTTTATTTAATACTGATTTAAAAATCTTCTTCGAATTCTTTTGCTTAAAAAGTTTTGTTGATAAGAAAAATTAAGGTATAGTTTCTAAATTTTAAAAAAAATATGCATATAAATGTCATTTTACGTTTTTTTTTTTTAAATAAAAAAATCATTTTTTCTAAATGATATTGTGGCTTTTGGGTGTATCCGTGTGTGGCAAACTTCCTTCAACCTAAGAAGTTAATTTTTCTTTAATTTAATTTACTAGTTTTAATTTTATATGAAATTCCATTTAATAAGTTACATGTTTTATTTTTTAAGAATGGATATATACATTTAATATTTAATTATTTTTAGGTAAGAACGTATGTACGAGTATTTTTATCTTTTTTTAAATATATTTTGTACTGAAGTTTTTTTTTTTTTTTTTAAATAAATAAAATAATGCTGGCGAAATTTCGAATTTTACAATTATTTTTTCAAACCTTTTTCAGGATTCTTAAATATTTAATTTTTTGTTTAGGAGTTGTCAGTTGTGTGCCGACCGCGACCAGGTTGTATTATGGCCGGCCCGGCATGTTATTCCGCCAGGGCCGGAAATTTGTAAAGCTCATCATGAAAATATATATGCTTCTGGAAAAGTATGTGTGTTGTTCTTCTGCTCCTCATCCCGCCACCACGCAATTCAATAAAAAACTTAGAGAGGAGGACGTCAATGGATATTCTCATTTTTAAAGTAAGTTGTAGTAAATACGTATGATCGGAAAGCAAGGGTTAATGAATGTGAATTAATTTTTTTGTTTAACATTTTAGCTTTGCTGTAAATTTAGGGCATGGGTTCCAGTACCGGCTTTAGACCCTACGGCGCCCTAGGTCATTTTTTTGTGGCGCCCCATTTTGTTTATATACAAAAAAATCTAAGCAATATTGGTTGCCCTAATCGCCACTAGCTTAATTGACGCCCTAGGGCACTGACCCACTTCGCCACCCCCTAAGATCGGCACTGATGGGTACAATACTGTCACTGTCACTTTCTCACATTCTGGGGATTTTCCTTCTTCTATGGTCGGCCTGTCAGCCTCACAGCCTCTGCCAAAGCTGCCTCTTTGGTACAATTCACAAGAATGTGCGCTTCCTGACAAATCTATATCAATATTATTATTTTTTATGTAAACGCATGCAGGAGAGCAGACCCGGTCAATACCAGTGCACTCTATGACGCTCAGCTAGGGAGGCTGGACGCTGCATGCGAGAAACTTGTGTTGTGTTCGTGTTTGTGTGTGGGTTGGGGAGATTGCAAGTGAATATTTATCTGTTTTTTGAAGAGATCCAGATTGCATGAAGGAGGAAATACTAGAAGAGTATTACATGGCTTACCGGTGGCATTAAGGAAGGAGCTTTGCAAACAGCCAATTCTTGGTCGACATGTATTAACCGTGTATGGATGTTCGGCAAGTGTAAGACGAGTTTGTCGGTTGTGGGAGGGTGCAGGAGGACTTAGTTCTTTAAGTTCCGAAGAGCAGCGACTGTGGTAATAACGGTAGAAAAGACTAAGAGAACCAATCTTGTCGCCTGTCTTCCATTCATTGCAATATCAACTATATCAATTGGCAGATATTCCACTGTAACTTTACTCACGTTCTGGGGTTTTTCCTCCTCCTATGGTCGGACTGTCAGCCTCACAGCTTCTGCCAACGCTGCCTCTTTGATACAGTTCACAAGGAGGTGCAGGTGGCAGGATGTCAGTGGGAATGGATGAAGATTATTGGAGGAGGTTGATAAAAAAGTTTTTGAAAAATAAACGCGAGTTGTGAAACGAAAACATGTTCTTTGCATTGTGAACCTGATCCTGCAACCTGTCACACAGTAATTCGATATCTAAATTCAGAGAGAACAATATCAATATGTGCTTCTGTAAAAGTCAGCGTTGTTCTTCTGGTCCTCATCCCGCCACCACGCAATTCAATAATGAATTTAGGCAGGTGGATGTCAGTGGGAATGGATGAGGATTTAATTTACTTATTTGATTTATTTATTAGACAGAACCGAAGTTCCAAGACACAAAATGAGAAACAGAGCATACATTTATATAAAATACAAACAAAATATAATAGAATATAAAAATAACACAAAAGAAGAAGAAGATGACACGCGTCAAAGATCATAGAGATCTAGGAGAACAATACCATCGACAAAAGAGGAAAAGGATGTAAGAAAAGGATCGAGTTGTGCTGGTAGGCCATTTAGGAGCGCCATTGCTGTTGTACCAAATTGAGTGCTTGAAGCTCCACAAGCATCAACTGGGATCAAAAACAATGGATGGCTACGAGCACGGGTGTACTTATCTGGAGGTGTACTTATGAGGATTGTTGGAGGAGGTTGATTATGAATTAAAAAATTTAAATATTAACTTTTTCATTTATTGTAGTCGTTTGAAATATTACACTCAGTTTAACTGATCGTTAAGGTTTGACAATGTAGAGGTCTTGTATTGTTGGTTCAGCAGTTGGGGTAGTCAGGACAGGCAGCCGCTGGTACTCCAGCTGGGTAAAGTCTAGTTGTGAAGCCGGGCAGAGGAAGACCTGAACCTATCTTGCAGAAAGGATAGTTGGGGCAGGCAGCTGCGGGGACTCCAGCCGGCCATCTGCAAATAAGATAATATTGATAATACCAAATCGACAAAGCTTTTTTAGGCTTTGAAGACCAGTGCGCTCTATGACGCTCAGCCAGGGAAGCTGGACGCCGCAAGCGGGAAACGTGTGTTGTGTTCGTGTTTGTGTGTGGGTTGGGAAGATTTCAAGTGTTTATTTATCTGTTTCTTGAAGAGATCCAGATTGTATCAAGGAGGAAATACTAGAAGAGTATTACAAAGCTTACCGGTGGCATTAAGGAAGGAGCTTTGGAAACTTCCAGTTCTTGATCGACACACATTAACCGTGTATGAATGTTCGGCAATTGTAAGACGAGTTTGTCGGTTGTGGGTGCGAGCAGGAAGAATTAGTTATTTATGTTCCGAAGAGCAGCGACCCTGGTAATAACCAATCTTACGCCTGTGTTTCGTTAATTGCAGGTTAGACGTAAGAGTGTCATTGTTTATTTGTTGTCATTGTCTTCAAGAATAGGTTGGATTGTCTTTTATATAGAAGAAGAAGTTGTTTATCGTTGAAATACCTCAGTGATTTATATAATACACCTAGTTTTTTTGGAAGCGAGACTGGCTTTTTACTTAATTGACTCGTAATATTTGACATTATTCGAGATTGATACTCCAAGCATGTTGACGGAGTTTGCTTTTAGAAGAGAACAACCGTTGAAAGATACAGGATCCATAGCAGTCTTCTTGGTGGAGAAAGTGCATGATTGGGTTTTGGAAATGTTGAAACTGACGAGGTTGAGGTCACCCCATCGTGAAACCCTTTCAAAAGACATGTTCATCTTCTCCACCAGAGATTCCCTAGCAGCTTGTTAGATACATGAGGTTGTTGCTTACTCTGTTCGGGTGATAACGGGCATGTTGTACTCTGGCTTGGGCATGCCATCAGAGGTGTATCTCGCTAGAAGTTCATTGTCGCAATTGGGGTAATCGGGGCACAGGGCGGGCATGAGACCTGCAGGATACCTGTGGAAAATGAACAAAATTTTACTAACTTCCCTCCCTAATTTATCGAATAAATACGAAGTCATTACAGGAATACCTGTTGGAATCACTTCCTCTGGAGACTTGCGCATTTAGAAATACAAATCAAGTGCAATAGAGCTCTTCTAAATATGCTACCAGCATACATCGAACCTTTTTTCACATTCATCCCCACTACACTTTTACGAATGTTTAAAAAAATTTATAACAGTATTACTAAACAACATTCTAGAAGTGCTTTTTTGATAATGAGATAAAGGTTACTAGTGTGTAGTTATAACTTGGTTGATCATAGAGCGGCACGTAACACAGTGATATCACCGGTGGGCGGCGGTTATTCATCAGGATACGGAGGCCTCGAAAGTGACGAGAAGAGGTCTGGTCCGTATGGTCGTCTGCTTATCTAGGGCCTGCTTATCTTCCACCTTGAGAGGTGCAATAGTATTTGAAACGACCCCTGGTGACGGCGATTCTACCAACATATTAATTGAAGAGAAAAAAACGAATATAGTTTGTTTAGAGGTAATAAATTCCGTATTTGGTCTCCTATATGGGCTTTATAAAAGACAAATTGGGCAGATAATTCGTGGTAAATGGCTAATAAAATAAGAAAATTTTAATGCAAATTTACGTTACTAAAGGGTCTGCCAAATAACTTTTTTTTTTTGAAAATGGGGCGCAAAACATCGAGTGTAGCTTCGGCTGTGTGGCAAGTAGCGCCGTCTTGTTGAAACCAAATGTTGCCAATATCCTCTTCTTCAATTTTTGTGAACAAAAATGGCCCGATAACGATCGCCATTGACTGTAACGGCCACTCCTTGCTCATTTTCGAAGAAAAATAGACTGATTTTCAAAGTAATATCTCAATATTTTTCAGCGTTGTTCAAGAGTAAACACAACCATATTCGTATAGCGGAAAGATAAAACTAATTATTTGTCAAATCAGACATGAGCTAAGTGTTACCATTCACGAAATAAGCACTAGTTGAAAAAAAAACGTTAGATGGCGGTCCCTATATTATCGATTTTAACCGAGATGAAAAATCAACTATAGTCAAAGTTTATCAAATCTACAATACACATATGAAATGCTACTTCACTCACTCATAGCCTTTAGATCAGAAGAAGTCTATCTTTTAATTTATACAATGAGTTTGATAAAATAAACAACTTACATTTTATATATATCTACTATAGTTTAAGATGAAAGATCAACTACAGTTAGAGTACATTAAATCTACATTGCACATCTAAATTAATATTTCACTTACTCATTGCCCTTAGTTCTAAAGTAGTCTTACTTTTGATTTATACATTGGGTTAAATGGTATGAAAGATCAACTACAGTTAAGATAAAGCAATTTTATAATACATGTCAACTTAAATATTTCACTCACACATTGCCACTAAGGCTGACGTAATGTATCTTTTGATTTATACATTGAGTTGAATGATATGAACGATCAATTGTTATATATATTTATTAAAACTTAAGATGAAAGATCAACTACAGTCGAAGTAGAGCAATTCTACAATGCACGTCTACATAACTACGTTGGGTTGAATGATATGAAAGATCAAATTTTATATATACATCTGCTCTAATTTAAGATGAATGATCAACTACAGTCGAAGTAGAGCAAATTCTACAATACACGTATACATACATAACTACTTCACTCACATATTGCCGCTGGTGCTGATCTAATCTCTTTTTTGTTTTATGCACTGGGTTGAATGATATGAAAGATCAAGTATTACATATACATCTGCTATAATTTAAGATGAATGATCAACTACAGTCAAAGTAGAGCAAATTCTACAATGCAAATCTGCACAACTACTTCACTTACATATTGCCACTAGGGCTGACGTAGTCTATCTTTGGTGTTCCGTCCATGTTAAAACGTGCCATCATGACATTGTCGCAGTAAGGATATTCGGGGCATACTGCAGGATGGACTCCGGCAGGGTACCTAATAACCATTAACCACTTAACGTGACTATTTACCTTATATCAGACACTTTTAATCTATCAACTTTGTATACATAGAATAATTGTTATCATATGTTGATTCGAGACAAAAAGTTTCTCTAGCATAACTAATGTATGACGCACTTGTGAGCCGGGATTTCCGCGTCATTGCGTCAGTTTGTGTTTAGCACTCCTATCGTTAACACGTTAGTATCGCATGTGATCACACATTTTTCTAAGCTTATGTCTAGACATTATTTGTATTTTTCTTCGTCTTGTTTTCCTTTCCGATCCCATTACTGGACGCACGCAAAAAGCAACTGTTATTTTACCAAAGCTTAAGTACTACATTTGGCTTGCAAAGCAAATGCCTTTTTTTATGTTAACACATACAGGAGAATACCGACTGATTTTGATAATAATTCTGAAGTCTCATCTGTGGAATTCTATGATGCTCACCATGCTGCATATGGCTAAGCGCTACATGTGGAGTGTTGATCCGCTAACGTCATAGATTACAGCCTGAGATTCACGTATCATCTTTAATTTTTACAGGACCTTACTGTGAATGGGTGGTCTACACGGGACAAACCCCCCCCCCGGTTGGTGTGAATTCGATCCCTCACCCGTAAAATGCCAGTCATAGCCTATTTATTAAATATGGTTCTAGACGTTAGTCATCCCGAGAAAACCACCTATTCATAGTAAATTCCTGTAATAATTAGGATGATGCGTGAATCTTGGGCTGTAGTCCATGACGTTGGCGGATCATCACTCCACATGCAGCGATTAATCATATGCACCATGGTAAGCGTCATAGAATTCCACAAATGAGACTTCAGAATTACTATTACTATCTGTCGGTATTCTCCCATTCATAGTAAATTCCTGTAATAATAAGGATGATGCGTGAATCTCGGGCTTAAATATATGACGTTGGCGGATCATCACTCCAGACGCAGCGCTTAATCATGTGTAACACGGTAATCGTCATATAATTCTATAGATGTGACTTCAGAATTACTATCACCAACTGTTGATATTCTCCTGTATGTGTTTACATAAAATAAAATAGAGTATATATTTAAGAATGACTTACTCCTTGGTCCTGGAGATGTGAGGAACGTAGTACTCAGGTTTAGGCATGCCCTCAGGGGTGTATCTAGCTAATAGGGCATTGTCGCAATTGGGGTAATCGGGACATAGGGCTGGAAATAGTCCAGCTGGGTAGCGATCTGCAGCAGCCTGAGATCCTACAATAGCCGCAAACAGGAAGACCTGAAGAAGGAAAAAGAAAGAGTAACAATTAAGAGAGGCAACCATATAAAAAGAGATATTTGAAGTTTATACAGAGTACAAAGTTCTAGTAGCTTTATCACCTAAGGGCTCTTTCCATTTTGCAGGACCAGTTTTTTACTGGATACTGCTAAAATCATACCTGTGTTCACACACAGAAGTTTGCATCCTGTTTTTTTACGGGATAGCATTGCCAGTCGGAGAAGAAAATTCAGACGCAATGGACGTGAATACTTTCTGATATTATGCTGGTACTTTCGCCGCCGAAAGCAATGCAAAAAAATAACATTTTGGGTTCACCCGATTCTAAAACTACGGTCGAGATTAGGCATTTTGTAATCTCATGGATGATTTGAGAAAGGATGAATCCAATTTTTAACTACTTCAGAAAGACCATGGCCACGTTTGACAAGCTTTCAGAAAATGTGAAGAATAATCTAAAAATCAGGATACAAATATGAGAAAATGCATAATGCCTGAAGAGAAGTTAGTAATATGTTTGACTTAAGAATAAAGTAAAAAACCGTATGCAGGATGCTAGTGGGAACACTACCATTAAACTATGTATAAACTAAACTGGATACCGTTTTTTACTGGATCCAGTCGTCCAGTTTGTATTGGCAAAACCGTACAGCACATTTCAAACGGATCGATTTTTTGCGGTATCCTGCAAACCGAATGCTCATGTGAATGTTCTTTTCTTCTTCTTCGTGTCAGTGACGTCAAATTATTTTTTTCCCAGTATCTGGCAACATCGATAGTTAGTGTGTTGTCCAGCATTAGGTCCTGAGATGTGCAGCTTGTTGGGCACATGGAGCGGCATCTCAGGTGTGAGGCGGTCTGCAGGTCTCCCAGTCGCACAATCGTGTCTCTCCCTGCCGAAGCATTCCCCACCGCTCGAGGTTGTCCTTTGTTCTACCAACTCCGGTTCTTAATCTGTTCAGGGATTCCCAGGTCCGCCAGTCAAGGTTCTTGTCATTTGGGAGGCCTTCCTTTGGAGTAATGAAATCCTCTGGTGCGATTTGTTGCCAGAGCTGGAGTCTCTCATTTTCAGGGCCGGATGTGAGAGGTTGCGTAGATTTCAGAAAGCTGCTTCGCGACTTCAATTTGGTTGATTGCCTTACGCATTTCTTCGGCGCATATGACTTTGCGTCTTATTTATTTATTTATTTATATACAGAATCGAAATTACATTTTTTTTTTACAAATATTTAGAAACATAATACATAAATATACAATAAATAGAGAAAATAATAAAAATTAAAAATAGCACAAAACAAGTAGAACAATACCATCGACAAAAGAGGAAAAGGATGTAAGAAAAGGATCGAGGTGTGCTGGTAGGCCATTTAGGAACGACATTGCCGTTGTACCAAATTGAGTGCTTGAAGCTTCACAAGCATCGACTGGGATCAAAAACAATTGATGGCTACGAGCACGGGTGTACCTATCTGGAACATAGAAGTTAAGACATTCAAGAATCCCAGGGTTGTGAATTGAACCGCAAAGAAAAAGGAATGAATGTTATGTGTGGTGGTGCGATGCCAGCCAAGGGGTATAGTTTAGAAATGGGTGTTGGCTTGAGGCAGACTGTGACGACTCTGCATGCATCATTCAGGGCAGTATCCACTTGATTACAGTAGGCTTATCGACTCCACACTGGTGCCGCATATTCTCCAGCTGAGAAACAAAGTGCTAAAGCTGAGGTACGAAGAAGGGATGGTTGGGCTCCCCAGTGAGTGTTGATCAGCTTGCGGATGAGGTTGTTCCTTGTTGCAACTTTCTGTTTGGTGTTGCTGCAATGACGCCTGAAGGTGAGGGTGCGATCTAGAGTGCCTCCGAGGTATTTTGGATGATCGATATGTTCCAGTACTCTACCTTCCCACGTGACACGAAGCTTTCGGTTAGCTTCCCTGTTTCTAAGGTGGAAACAGCAGAGGGGAGCATGAAAAGAACCTCCACGCGGTGCCCCCTGGAAACGGAATTTCGGACTTTCTCTTCCGGCCAATCTTTTCAACCCAGCGACAGCAAAAATGTGAATGTTACCACAGTAGCACGTATACTACTAAACTTGATCCTGCGAAAAACCAAACCCGCAATAAACGGGACTTTGCCGTGGGAAAGGGCCCTAATAAGATTCAATTTATGCCCTACAACCTCAATGAAGCCTCAAACTAAATTGGTTTGAAAATGAATATGGATAAAACTAAAGCCACGATAAACAGTCATATTTCTTAGAATTTGAGCCGATCTCAATTATAGGAACACGAACAAAGTTGTACACAACTATACTTTTTTACGACAAGTAAATCCAACTAGGACGAAAAAAATCACCAAACTAATTAACAGACGGCAACTGGGATGGCCAGTATTTGCAAAAATAAAGACCATTTTCAAAGCAAAAAAAATCTCAATGTCTTACAACTAAGGCGTTTATCCAATGCATCCTCCCTCTATTGACTTACGGCGCAGAGACGTGGAATCTAACAGCATGTCTTCCACATAAAATAAAGGTCACCCAGCGTGCTATGGAGAGATCCATGAGAGGAGTGTCTCTAAAAAATATAATCTGAATCGAGCATATCCGAAGAAGAACTCAAGTAGTGGAGATTACACAACGAATAGGCACACTCAAGTGGCAATGGAGAAGAAAAGTATTAAGTCTTTCGCATCGGTTGTCGGAATATGCCGTAATAATATTCCCCGACCGTTGACATCGGTCGACGTGATATATCGTTTTGCTACTTTCTTAGAATAGTTTTTTATGCATCATCTGATAGCTAAATGATACAAGAACCAATGCGATATATGAAAATAGACCAGATAAGTACATCGATGCTTCAAATACTAGTTTTATAATTGACAGTATAATTTGTATTCTAAGCGAGCCGTGTTGAAAGGGTTAAAGTGTCTCTAAAAGATGTAATTTGAAGAAGAATTAAAATAGTAGACGTAAAAAAATAGTAGGAATTAGTAATTAAATACAAACATACATTTATACATCAAATTATATACGCATCAATTCATTCAGTAAAAATATCGGCAGACGCGGGATTCGAACCACGAGCCTTGCAACCTTTGCTCTATTCTACACATCGCGCAGTCCACACGACCATTCTCCGCCTGAGCAAATACGCGAAACCTGATGTATATATATACCATTGTTAACAACATATAAAGACAGATGTCTCTGTAGTATATATTCAGAGATATTTTTTCTGAATGGATAGATGCGTATAAAATTTGATGTATAATTGTATTTGTGTATTTAATTACTAATAATATTGTGGCTTTTGGGTTTAGCCGTGCGTGGCGAATTTCTATTAAATTCTAATTTCGTAAAATGATAATCCTGACGCCAACTCACAACTAAATCATCAATCCCGAAGAAGACCCCTTCAATGACGGTCGAAATATTGGTCAAAAGAAATTCGCCAAACACGGCTAAACCCAAAAGCCACATTATCAAATCTGGCCGTGAAAACCTAAGAAGTTATTTACTGTTGAAATATAGTCAATGATCTACAAAATAAGATTAGAAAAAATATTCTAATAAAAATTAAAAAACGATTTAATAGTAGGAATTGTTTTATAAGTAGTTACACAAATTTAGCGAAACATACGAGTATGTAGAAGACTACTTACTAGTTTGAAGTACATGTTGTTTAGTCGTTACTTGTTGGTTCGATGGTTGGCAAAGTAATGTGACTTCTTGGATGCCGGTGACCTATTTATATGGATTAGGTTCCTTGCAGCATCTATACTTGAGGCGAGATGCTTTGTGGACGAGAAAATCGACTATGCAGGGATGTAAAAACTTATACAGTGAAACCTCGTTATTCCGTTTTAGTCAATGTGCTCCGGATAAAAGTCTTTGTGTTGTTTAATCTGCTCCTCATCCTGCCACCACGCAATTCAATAACAAACATAGAGAGAAGGATGTGAATACTCTATACTGCCAATAATTAATGTAAAATAAATGAATAAAAATCTTCACATAAAATGGAAATCTAATCTTATCTAGCCTAACCTATTACTATATATGATTATTTATTTTTAACTTGACATTATTTACTATTAACTAGACTGCTATGGATCCTGTATCTTTCAACGTTTGTTCTCTTCCGAAAGCAAGCTCCATCAACATTCTTGGATTATCAAATCTCGAATAATGTCAAATATTACGAGTCAATTAAGTATAAAGCCGGTCTCGCTTCCAAAAAACTAGGTGTGTTATATAATAGATCACTGAGGTATTTCAACGATACAACTTGTTCTTCTATACATAGGACAAATCCGACCTATCCTTGAATACGACAGTCACTTATGTGTTGAGACACAAAATACATTCTAAACTTAATTGACTCAGTTCAAATAAGAGCAATTCGTTTGATAAACAATGACACCCTTACGTCTAATCTACAATCAATGGAACACAGGCGTAAGATTGGTTCACTTAGTCTTTTCTACCGTTATTACCACGGTCGTTGCTCTTCGGAACTTAAAGAACTAATTCCTCCTGCACCCACTCACAGCCGACAAACTTGTCTTGCACTTGCCGAACATCCATACACGGTTAATGTGTGTCGACCAAGTAATGTCAGTTTCCAAAGTTCCTTCCTTAATGCCACCGGTAAGCTTTGTAATACTCTTCTAGTATTTCCTCCTTCCTACAATCTGGATCTCTTCAAGAAACAAATAAATATACACTTGCAATCTCCCCGACCCACACACAAACACGAACACAACACACGTTTACCGAATGCAGCGTCCAGCCTCCCTGGCCGAGCGTCATAGAGTGCAATGGTCTTGACTGGATGTGCTCTCCCGCATGCGTTTACATAAAAAAAAACTGAAAATTTATTACTTCTTTTTTACTAACAATTTATTATTTTTACTAACGTTTTTATGTATCTATTACTAAACATTTCTTAAATTTACTGACCGTTATTTCAATTAAATATTGACAAAATATTAACTTGCTATTTATATACGAGGGACATCAGTAAAATAAGGTTCCCAGTTATTTTTCACAGTGTAAAACGAAAGTTCAAACTTTTACCTATTTTTCTACATAGTCGCTACTGTGGTCACTTGTATACCGTGCTATATACAAGGTCACTCAACGTGCCATGGAGAGATCCATGAGAGGTGTGTCTCTAAAATATAGAATCCGAACCGAGGATATCCGCAGAAGAACTCAAGTAGTGGAGGCTACACAACAGTGATCATACTGAAGAATTCTCAGAATTTCCTGGAGAGACTACGTCACGAACAATGAGGTTCTCAGCATAATCAAGGAAGATAGGCACCTAGTAAGAGAGGCGATCGGTCACATCATGCGCAACAATGGTCTTCTTCACGACATTGTGGAAGGGATGGTTGAGGGTATTTCTACCTACTGTAGAGGGAGTATTAGCAGCAAGTGTTCGAGGACATGAGTTGTAGCTCTTGTGCTGAGCTAAAGATGATTGCAGAGGATCAATAAGAGTGGAGATCGAGATGCAAGATTTTGTTGCTGCAAACCAATACACTGGATTGACTCTACGAAGAAATTAATTTTCGTTTATACCGTACTATATAAATACAAGATATTCCTGTATTCAAAAAAACACGGTATTACGCTTCACGAGCCCTGGTAATTGAAGCCGCAGACAGTTCGGTAAGTATTGAATATTTAGATATAACAAACTGTTGCAGGTATGTTATCATACTGATGAATTCATTAGCATTATTAATACAGGTAGACTGATGTTTACGTTTACGTTTCAGAGCACCGAACACTCCATTAGAGTTTAAAATGTAACGCAATAGCAATTATCATCAATTGGATATCAAAAACTGATTACTACCAACAATTGATACATAAATAACTACTTAGGTTTTAACGGTTAGATTTGATATTTTTATGGCTTTTGGGTTTAGCCGTGTGTGGCGAATTACTCTTTTCCAATATTTCGACCGCCAATGCAGGGGTCTTCTTCAGGGTTGATGACTTAGTGAGTTGTGAGTTGGCTGACACGGGACATAAGTTTTCATTCAAACCTGAAATCGTGGCTTGAACGCAAGGAAAATATACACGCCTAGTAAGGGAAGCCATTGAAATCAAAAGACATCCCATCAACATCAACAGGGATGACGGCTTGTTTCTCAAAACAGCATGGCTTCCACCTCTAGCACATACTCAAAAACCTGTACAGACCAGCAAGGACGACCACAGTCTGACATGACGTTCGTGGAGGTACGCTCCTTTAACATACTCATCATGACATTCGTGGAGGCACGCTCCTTGGAACATACCTACCGTACACGACTCTCCGACATGACCTCGTAGGGGTAAGTTATGTTAGTCGTGCACGGTGGGGGTATGTTCCAAGAAGCGTACCTCCACGAACGTCATGTCGGACTGTGGTCGTCCTTGCTTGTCTGTACAAGTCTTTGAGTATGTGCTAGAGGTGGAAGCCATGCTGTTTTGAGAATCAAACCGTCACCCCTGTTGATGTTGATGAGATGTCTTTTGATTTCAATGGCTTCCCTTACTAGAACTGTATGCTTGTACTTATATTTTGACCACCATTGCAGGGGTATTCTTCAGGGTTGACGACTTTGTGGTCGTGAGAAACACTGTGTGCGAAAAATACCGGGACGGCAAGAGCCTTGACTGGCAGACCTGAAAATCTCTGAGCAGATTGAGAACCGGAGTTGGTAGAACAAAGGACAACCTCGAGCGGTGGGGAATTCTTCGGCAGGGAGAGCCGCTGTTGTGCGACTGCGGAGACCTGCAGACCGCCTCACACCTAAGATTCTGCTTCATGTGCCCAACAAGCTGCACACCTCGAGACCTAATGCTGGCCAACACACGGGCTATCGATGTTGCCAGATACTGGGCAGAAATAATTTGACGTCGGTGACACGAAGAAGAAGAAGAAGACTGGGATGGAATATAAGATGGTCTCCAGGGAGTCCTAAGCATGTAATCGATAAATAAATTTAAATCGAAACTAAATATTAGACAAAACAAAATTAATTTAAAATTATAATTATGCAGTTTCACCAAGTATTGCCAGTTGATAACCTTTATGTTAATGATTATATTTCGCTGGTTAATCGTTGAATGGATTGAAAATGGAGTACTGAATATGTCATTACTTGTTAAATGTCACTGATGAATCGTCATTTGGGTCACCGGCCCGACTGATAGACACCGATAACTTCTGATCGTTAAGTGTGTTTCGTGTCTTGTACGTAAATGACGAGCTTCAGGCGACACGCTAATGGCAATAACTAAAGGAAAATAACTGTCTGATTGAGGGAAAAAAAAACGAAAACAATTTTCTGACACTGCAAGTGATTGGTCACATCATGCGCCACGATGGTCTTCTTCACGATATTGTGGAGGGGATGGTTGAGGGTAGAAACTGTAGAGGGCGCCCTAGACGGGAGTATTTGCAGCAAGTGTTCGAGGACATGAATTGTAGTGCTTATGCTGAGCTGAAAAGGGTTGCGGAGGACCGAGAGGAATGGAGATCGAGATGCAAGATTCTGTTGCTGCAAGCCAATCCACCGGATTGATACTGCGAAGAAGAAGTAAGTGATTATTTTTCATGTTCCCTTCTATGTTTGTTATTTTAAGTTCAACCGCCTTTTCAGAAGCCACTTTAAATGTTTACATATAGACGGGTATCTCAAAAAAAAAAATGAAAAAAAATATTTTGGATCCATTAAAGGTTTTGTTCTACAAACTAGTAAAACGAAGGTTTTTTTTTTAATTTTACTGACATCAGCATAATGTAGCTTTGCTGACTGGTATGAAAAACCTCGATATACAATCTTTCGTCTTTTACTTTTGTCGCTTGCCATACATTTATGTGTCCGGCATATTGGGACTAGTTATATAGTTTTGCCACCGACGGCGCTGGTGATCGACCACGGGCCGGAAGAGTCAGCTATGTGTTGACGATCGAGAAGGGCGCATGACGGCCAGCGGCATGTCCTCCCGCTTGCCCGGAACCTGGTAAAGATTATCATAAATATAATCAATGTGCTTCTAAAAAAAAGTCTTCGCTTGCTGACCTGCTCCTCATCCTGCCTTCACGAGACGTATTAACCCCCTTTTGAGAGAGAGGAGAATGTTAGTACATTGTAAATGGTTATTTTTCATATCCCTTCAATGTTTGTTATTTTGAGTGGATTCGAACAAATGTACGGGTATCTCAAACAATAATGTATATTTTGACGTGTTATTTTTGACATCGGCGTGTTATAGCCCTTGCTGACTGGTACCGAAAACCTCGATTTGCAATCTTTCGTCTCTTATTTCTGTTCGCTTGTCGTACAGAAATAAGGTGTCAACAACCGCGGCGCCTGGTGCCGCTGTCAGTTGTGTGCCCATCGCGAAAAGGTCGTATTATGGTCGGCCCGGAATGTTATTCTGCCTGGGCTGGAAGTTTGTAAAGTTATCGAAATACATGTCAATGCGCTTCAGAAAAAGTCTTTGCGTTGTTAATCTGCTCCTCATTCTGCCACCACGTAATTCAAAAACGAACTTAGAGAGGAGGATGTCAAAAGTAATTATTTATAATTTAATTTATTTTATATTAATAGATTAAATACATTTAAAAATATATGCATTTATAAGAAACACTTAGAAACAGTTATTTCACTGATAAAACTCGTATTAATTACTTATATCTATGGAAAAACTTACAGAATGCATTGGGTATGAAAATTTATGTGCATTAAATCATTCTGTTTATAATTGGGTGTGGTTAGTAGCGATGCATTGAATAATATGGAGGTCCCTTAACAGACTTCGGCCTGGAGTATGCAAGACGAGGACACAAATGGAAGCTTGGCAGTTTTACAGTGGACCGACTGAATGTTACTGCGGCGCGGAGCAGAGTCTGTCGCACATTCTAGAGTGTGCGCTGTGTCCTAGTAGCTGCACCCAGGAGGACCTGATGATGGTCGGGAGTAATGCCATTGACGTCACCCACTTCTAGGCAGACATGATCTGACCCTGTTGTTTCCGACACGATTATATATATTGTACAATAGCTTGCAACACTCCATTTGCAACTTCTTAAGCACTACTCCAACACTTTTTTCCCCATCTCTTCAACAGTGGTGGGGGGTGAGCGACAACATCAGTCGGCTAATACAGACAGGGACCGAATGTTAACCGGAATAAGCCAACACCCAGCTAACCTCATCAGGTCAAGCTGGTTAGGGCACTCTATTGTCCTGGAGGTAGTAAATTCTCTCCTAAGGTGGATGAATCTGATCAGTCATTCTATCGCCATCAATAAATGCACTGCGATGTCTTCTTCACTAGTGAAAAGTATGCTAAATCCCATTACCTCAAATATAACTCCATAAAATCAGTCGTTTGTGTCTTCAACCACAATAATGAACCACTGATCATACCCACAGTGAGTCTTGAGGGCAGGGATCTAGCGACAGTGTCTTCAGTAAAATACTTGGGTCACATCCTCACAGATGACCTACGTGACATTGAAGACAAAGAGCGGCAAAGAAGAGCAATAAGCGTTCGGAGCGGTATGCTTTCTCGGAGGTTCTACCATTGTAGTAATGCTTTCAGGAAAGTGCTATTCAAAGCACACTGTATGGCATTATATACATCCGAGCTCTGGTCTAGCTATTCTAAACGAGAGTGGGAGAAGCTCAAAGTTGCGTATGATAATTCATATCGCCAACTTATGCAACTCCCTAGATTTTGTAGCGCATCTGACATGTTTGCGGAGGGCGGAGGGCGGAGTCCATTCATTCCCAGCATTATTGCGTCACCGTGTTGCCGGCTTCTGGAGCAGGATAAGGAGGTCCAACAACACCATCATCCTGGATGAAGAGGCAATGGCTCAACTCCTCCCTGAGACATCGCTGGATGGAGATGTTGCAGCGACCATCATGAATAAACTTTTATATTTATATATAATTACTATTTTGTATGTACTATATTAATATAAAAAAAAATAAAAAATAGACAATCTGACCTTACAGTACTGTGAAATTTGCGTTGCTCATATGCATCAAATATTGAACGAATATGGCAAATAGATCATATTTAGATGGCGCTTGTTCCAAACTGCGTATATCGTTATAAAGATGGTGTTTACTGTAAATTTATATGTGTATCAGTTGGTTAGTATTAGTTTGATGCGTTCACATCATGCGCCACGATGGTCTTGTTCACGACATTGTGGAAGGGATGATTGAGGAGAGAAACTGCAAAGGTTGCCCTAGAAGGGAGTGTTTGCATCAAGTGTTCGAGGACATGTATTGTAGTTCTTATGCTGAGGTAAAGAGGATTGGTACTACGAAAATGAAGTATTAAGAGTGTCTGGATACAATGTATTAGAGAATTTCGTAAAACATTTATGAAATTCCTTTCGTATCGCATTCCGCATACTATTCCGTATATAACGGTTATAATTAATAATAGATACATAACGATATACATTGATAATTTATATTTATTGGCCATTATTGATATATACAGGGTTATGAAATGGCGAAGAAAAATTAGCATGCTCTTTTTACTTGATATTGTGGCTTTTGGGTTTAGCCGTGTGTGGCGAATTTCTTCTCTCCGTTGTTTGGACCGCCATTGCAGGGATGGATGGACTTCTTCAGGGCTGATGACTTTGTTGTGAGTCGGTGTCAGGAGGTAGCTTAGCCGTCAGCCTAACCTATCTCCTCGAGCGTCATGTCGGGTAATCGTGTGCGGTGGGTATGTTCTAAGTAGAGTACCTCCACGAACGTCATGCCGGACTGTGGTTGTCTTTTCTTGTATGTCTATGCTTTTGAGTATGTGCTAGAGGCGGAAGCCATGCTGTTTTGAGAATCAAGCCGTCATCCCTGTTGATGTTGATGGGATGTCTTTTGATTTCAATGGCTTCCCTTACTAGGCGTGCATGTTTTCCTTGTGTTCAAGCCACGATTTCGGGTTCGAATGAAAGCTTATGTCCCGTGTCAGCCAGATGCTCTGCCAGTGCTGACGCCATTGGGTGGCCTAGTCTGCATGATCTCTCACGTTCGCTTACTCTTTTCGCAATGGTTCTCTTTTTAATCATTTTTTTTTCTACAAATACTCAATTTCCTTAAAAGAAACTGTCAATTTGCATGGCAAGACAGACGCTGTATTGCATTTTCTAACCAGTTTTAGCACACTGCCATGGACAGTTGCGTTACAATAGAATCGTAAAAAAAGCACAAAAACTATGAATGGGTGGTGTACACAGATCTTCTGTCTATCATAAATTTTGATTTAACACTAGAATATTGGTAAATATTAAAGGTTTTTTTTTATGTAAACACATACAGGAGAATACCGACAGATGGTGATAGTAATTTTTTGAAGTCTCATCTGTGAAATTCTATGGCGCTTACCATGGTGTATATGGCTAAACGCTGCATGTGGAGTGTTGATCCGCCAACGTCATAGACTACAGCCCGAGATTCACGCATCTTTATTATTACAGGAATCTACTATGAATGGGTGGACGACTTTCGTCTACCAGCAATTTTAATTGATAGGCTATGACTGACATTTTACGGGTGATGGATCAAATTCACACCAACCGGGGCATTTTCAAGCTCAGAAATCGATTAAAAATCCTTTTTTTTTTTTAATCTCCGTCGGGGATCGAACCCACGACCTTTGGCTTGCAAAGCAAACGCTTTACCATTATGCTACGACCGCCGGCAAAAGGTGTGGCTGGTATGTAATGTAAACTTAGTGGTTAAAGCGTTTGCTTACCAAACTGAAGTTGTGTATTTGATCCCCGACGGAGATTAAAATATAAGGTTTTTAATCGATTTCTACGCTCTAATAATACCCCAGTTGCTGTGAATTTTTTATCCATCACGCGAAAAAATGCCTTTCATAACCTATGAAATAAAATTGGTGGTAGACGAAAATCGTTCTATGAACACCACCCATTCATACTGATTTCTTGTATCAAATTGATGATGCGTGCATATTGGGCTGTAGTCTATGCCGTTAGCGGATCAACACTTCACATGCTCAGCCATATGTGAAATGGTGAGCATCTAGAATCCATAGATGAGACTTTAGCATTATGTCGTCCATCTCGTTTGGTGAAATCCTTCCTGTCTCGACCTGTTTTTGGAGACACAGATGGGGACTCGTTACAGGACACACGCAAAAAGCTACTTGTTATAGAGTGGCCTCCCGTGATTCTAGGTGCATCAGTTAGATGTCAAATAGACCTTAGTCTAAGGCTGCGAAATTAGTATACTGGACTTTACCCGCCTCACACTCGCATCACACCGGAGGACAGTTAAATATCCTCGATGAAGCGCTCATTCAGATTATGATTAGCTAACTGATAAGTACAGTGGGAGGCCCCTTTGAACAAATGTGAACACTGCACAGAACTGCTAAAAAGAGAGAACCCGTGAAAGATATAAGAAACGCATTCACGGGTTAGAAAGATGTTAAAGACTATAACCATCTGTCGATATTCTGTTGTATGCGCTTATATAAAAAATACACGTTTTGAAAGAAATGCGCATTTACCGAACGATTTCTCTGCATTATTTTCAGAAAATGGAAATCCCTGAACAGATTAGGAACTGGAGTTGGTAGAACAAAGGACAACCTCGAGCGGTGGGGAGTGCTCCGAAAGGGAGAGCCACTATTGTGCGACTGTGGAGAAATGCAGACCGCCTCACACCTAAGATCCTGCTCCATGTGCCTCAAGACCTAATGCCGGGCAACACACGGGTTATCGATATTGCCAAATACTGGACAGAAATAATTTGACGTCGCTGACACGAAGAAGAACAAGAAAATGGACATTGCTTTTGTAACTGACCCTGTTTGCAGGAATCTCGTTCTTAAGTGACAAAAGATGAATTATGCATTCACACTTTGAAATTATATTTATTTATTTATTTATGATAACAGCTCAATTATTTTACATGTGTATTACTTCGATAGTAACTAATGCAATTGTGGAATACTTAAGAATATAAGTAATTAGGTTTCAGGGCAAGCGACTCAGTTATTGAACACTTTACGTAGAAATTATTGACATCCTCCTCTCACTCAAAAATGTGTTATTCCATCGCGTGAAAGCATAATGAGCAGCAGTTCAGAAAAAACAAAGACTTTTTCAGAAGTCTTTGTTTGCTGACCTGCTCCTCATCCCGCCTCACGCGACACCCTTTTTGAGAGCGAGGAGGATGTTAATACGTATTTGAAGGCTTCTCGCTTTCTTCGTTTCCCGCACAAATAATTTTTTGGTCCATTGAAAAATGATACAACTAGGTTTTACAGTGCTTTGACACAGAATCTTGCATCTCGATCTCCATTTCTCTCGGTCCACCGCAACCCTCTTCAGCTCAGCATGAGCTACAACTCATGTCCTCAAACACTTGCTGCAAATATTACTGTCTAGGGCGCCCTCTACAGTTTCAACCCTCAACCATCCCATCCACAATGTCGTGAAGAAGACCATCGTGGCGCATGATGTGATTGATCGCCTCTCTGAGATGGTTCTTACTAGGTGCCTATCTTACTTGATTATGCTGAGAACCCCATTGTTCGTGACGTGGTGTCTCCAGGAAATTCCGACAATTCTTGTGCTTATATATATGAGTATTTCCGAAGTAAGCCAGTACTAGCCGCTTCACCTTACACTTGAAGTAATGGACTAATGTATTGCTAAATTATTGAAATCGTATCAGGTATCAAGGCCGTTCAGTGTTGCTAGTGTAAATAATTAATTATGCATTCAAAAACAGCGCGAATAAATCATTATTTAAATCTCATATAAATACCTACTCCAACAGCTGCTTAAAAATATAATAAAAAACACACCTGTAGAAGAATACTGACAGAAGGTGATGAATCGATCTTGTTTTATTGGAAACGAGCACAAAAGAGCACAACTGGCCAAGATCTGTAGGCTCTATAATAACACTATCAAGTCCGATTACACAATATCTGTGTAATCACCAGGCCGGTCACACAACATGTGTGTGATCGTTCTGCCAACGCTTAGTAGCCGATTATACACAGCTTGTGATGTTTTTTCAAGCGTTAGTGGTTGATCACACAACACATGTGTTGTTTTTATTTTCGAACATATTTCAAAGATCTCAAACATTTTCAGTGAGGGTCATATTTAATTTTATTTGAACACATTACGACAGATTTAGCAATTCTTTAAAAAACAGTCGGCCTCCAGCGTAAGTTTAATCGCGTAACGCGCGGACTGGATAGTGATAATAATAACAAAAAGTATTTATTCAGTCACTAGTGCCATAATCAAAATTTTACATACAATAATTCCAAGCAAATACAGCAAAAAAAAAATTTAAACAGAATAGAAAGAAAATATAAATCGGCATGTACACATACACCACATTATTATTATTACACTACTCGGTGAGTGGAGCACCGGATCACATCTGGATGCCCACGTGAAGGCGCATCCAGTGCCCCTCCAACCGTGAGTCCCACCCTATCCGCACATACAGCGACCATTGCGTTGGGACTGCCGCACCCACAGACAAACGCAACGCTTTCTTATTTTGGCAATGAAGCCATCCACTCGCGCCTCCGTCAACGTGCCTGAGGGACTACAGTATCGCGGCAGACTCTATAACATTCGGAATGCGTTGTTATACTAAGCCCGAAGTGGCAGGAGAAAAATAATAAATTGGCAGAAAATAATTAATAATAGGTTACGTTATATTAGGTTAGGTTAGGTTTTCTTTTTATGGATTAATTATTTTTATTACTTAAATATATTGGATTGACGCGTTGAAAAAAGAATTTTATGTATAGTATATGTATATTTAAGTAATAATAATATTGTAATATAGTCAATGATCTATAAAAGTAGATTAGAATATTGAAATAATAAAATAATATTCTAATAAAAATTAAAAAAAAAATTAATAGATTAATTATTTATTTATTTTACATGATTATTTTCCAATATTGAATATATTAATGACATTTTAATTTTATAACTGACCACATTCATACTGACACATTGAACACTGGCAATTTTTTTATTCTACTGTCTAATGATTTTATTAACTGCCGATTGATTTAACTTGCTGCCAAAACCTTGAACTAGTTACTGAATAAAGAAATACAGGCCAAAAAAAAATCTCCAGATTTGGAACAAATATGTTGACATCAGCACGATGTAGCCCTTGCTGACTGATACAGAAAACCTCCATATACAATCTTTCGTCTGTTATTTCTGTTCGCTCGTCATACATTTATGTGTCCGCCATATTGGGACTAGTTATATAGACCACCGCTGTGGCGCCGGTGCGACAGCCGATCAAGTCAGTTGAGTCCCGCCTATTATTCCCGATATTGTATTGTGGCTCGGCCTAATGCTGCGACTAGGTCGAGCTCTAAATTTGTACAGTTTTATCGTAAATATAGGTCAATGTGCTTCTGAAAAAGTCTGTGTTATCAATCTGCTCCTTATCCTGCCATCACGCGACGGAATAACAACCTTTTTGAAAGAGAGGAGGATGTTAATATAATGTCGCAGATCTAACTTGCAACTTATAGAATGACAGTGTGTCTCTTTTACCACTCAACTATAACCGTCTAATTTTCGAATAAATTTAAATTTTAAAACCGGAATTTTTATTGAACGACATGTCTTTTTTTCAATTCGAATCTTCCGACAAGAAGACAGGCGCTTTGAAATGTGGTAGACGATGTGTCTTCCGGGCAAGGGGTGGGGCAATCAAACCGCACGATTCCAAGCGTCTCTCGTACAACCTATACTCACCTAGTGCTTAGAAAAGAGTTTGCTTGGCAAGCCGAAAGTCGTGGGTTCGATCCCCGACGGAGATGAAAAAAAGTTTCTTGATTTTTTTTGTTCGTTTTTTGAGCTCTAAAATACCCCCGGTCTGTGTGAATTGATCCCTCACCGTGAAATGCCAGTCATAGCCTATTTATCAAATTGGTCTACAACTGGTGTACTGGCCATCTCGCTAACCTAACCTAACCTATGTCCAGTGATCGTAGAGTGCAGTGATAGGTCTCGTTAACGAAATAACTAAGGTAAGGTTAAGTTAGGTTAGCGAGACATCCAGTGCACCAGTTGTCCCGTGCACCAAATTACCCGTGCACCAGATGTCCAGTGCGCCCCACGTTGTAGTCGAGGAGTCGTTGAACGAATTGTCTGGAGACGAAATGCGGCGAAACTACGGAGAACAGGGGTGGGACAATCAAACCGCACGATTCCTAGTATCTCTCGATCAACTTATATCCACCTTATGCTTAGTGAAGGTTTAATTTTTTTGGAAATGTGGCCTATTCTTCGCATATCCGTTCTATATCTAGAACATATGGTGACCACAAATTGCCGTCAATTGCCGGGCGGTATAGCTCAGTGGTTAAAGAGTTTGCTTGGCATGTCGTGAGTTCGATCCCCGACGGAGATTAAAAAAAAAATTATTAATTGTTTTTTTAACTCTAAAATACCCCCGGTTGGTGTGAATTGATCTCTCACCGTAAAATGACTGTCATAACCTATATATCGAATTGGTCTACAACTGGTGTACTCTAAGATCCTCTGCAACCCTCTTTAGCTCAGCATAAGAGCTAGAGAGGGTTTTTGTATACCTTGGAAGTACGATCACCTGGGATGGCAGAACAAAAAAGAGAAGTCAACAGTCGCATACATCAAGCAAGGCTAGCTTTCAATAAAAAAACAAAAATTCTTGAGTCGAAGAATATTTCTTTAAGGCTCCGCAAGCAACTTGCCAAAACACTTGTTTGGAGCATCTTAATGTACGGCTGTGAGACATGGTGCTTATCTGAAAGTGATAAAAAAGACTAGAGGCCTTTGAGATGCGGTCGTACAGAAGAATTCTCGGAATTTCCTGGAGAGACCACGTCACGAACAATGAGGTTCTCAGGATAATCAAGGAAGATAGGCACCTAATACGAACCATCTCAGAGAGGCGAGCCCGATGGATTGGTCACGTCATGCGCAACGATGGTCTTCTTCGCGATATTGTGGAGGGGATGGTTGAGGGTATAAACTGTATAGGGTGCCCTAGACGGGAGTATTTGCAGCAAGTATTCGAGGACATGAATTGTAGCGCTTATGCTGAGCTGAAAAGGGTTGCGGAGGACCGAGAGGAAAGGAGATCGAGATACAAGATTCTGTTGCTGCAAACCAATCCACCGGATTGATACTACTACGAAGAAGAGCTAAAACTCATGTCCTCGAACACTTGCTGCAAATACTAAATGGTATTTTCAAACGCACGTTTTTTTTTAATACTTTTAATGAAACCTAGTTTCGTTTCAATCGATTTGAAATTCCATCTTACAAAAACCATTAGAGACTTAAAAAATTGGCCATCTTATTATTCTTTGTTTATTTTTTTTTATAAGTAATGAATATGCATGATGGACCAGTTATTAACATTTAACGTTTGTCCTTGAATCGTTTTTGCTCTACTTTTTTAATTTTGCGATCGCTTAGGTTTTTTAGTACATTTACGTTATACAGCGAAACCTCTCATAACGAGCATAATTCGTAATATCAAATTACTCTTCTAATGTATTCGTAATAGATGAGGAATAAAGAAGAATGAGTTAAATTCTCCACTGTCATGCTTAACATTGCAGGTTCGATGTTTTTGATTTGAAAACTATACCCCTTGGCTGGTATCGCACCACCAAACATAACACGCAAAGTCATATGCGCTGAAGAAATGCGTAAGGCAATCAACCAACCGTCCCACTGCTTGTGTAATCAGATACCCCCAACACACAGACTGAAGTCGCGAAGTAGCCTTCTGAGATCCAAACAACCTCTCTCTACAAGACTCCAGCTCTGGCAACAAGTCGCATCACAGGATTTCATTGCTCCAAAGGAAGGCCTCTCAACTGGCAAGAACCTTGACTGGCGGAATAAATCCCTGAACATATTAAAGAAAATAAGTTGGTAGAACAAAGTACAACCTCGAGCGGTGGGGAATGCTTCGGCATGGAGAGTCACTATTGTGCGACTGTGGAGACCTGCAGACAGCCTCACACCTAAGATCCTGCTCCATGCGCCCAAAAAGCTGCACATCTCAAGACCTAATGCTGAGCAACACACGGGCTATCCATGTTGCCAGCTACTGGGCAAAAATAATTTGACGTCACTGACACGAAGCAGAAAAAGATTTGAAAATTAAATTAAAAATCAAGTATTTTAGAGCAAAGGGAATCCTTATGTTCCCATAAAACAATTCAAATCGACGTTATAACTGCGTGTTATAGTAAAGTAGGTCCTTTTTTTTGGATCCGTTTATTTTTATTTTTTATCTTTAGTATAGTTCCAACAGCTTTCTTAAACAGCCGCAGTCTATGCAATTTAGAGGACTCTAGCCCTGGAGGCGGCCGGGAACCATTTATGTTTCCATGTCGACCTCCGGGCTTAAGGGCGTTCTGAGACAGGGCATAGACAATCTGAGCTTACAGAACTTCCAATACGGAGCGCATATAGTAAAATGTGTATATCAAAGCTACTGACATCAGCACGATGTATCCCTTGCCGACTGGTACCGAAAACCTCGATATACACTTTTTCGTCTCTTATTTATGTTCGCTTGCCCGCTCACGGGTGTGTTAATGATAGACACCGCCAGGTGAGAGTCCGATAATGAGGCGCCAGCTATGTGTTGACGGCCGAGAAGGTCGCATTACGGCTGGCGGCATGTCATTCTGCTTGGCCGGAAGCTTGTAAAACTTAACGTAAATATAAAGTCTTTTTTTGCTGACCTGCTCCTCATCCTGCCCTCAAGCGACGGAATAATAACCTTTTGAGAGAGAGGAGGAAGTTACTACTTATCATACTTGACGGCATTACACACAAACAAATAAGCAAGCAAATTCAATTTTTGTTGTATTTATAAGATTAAAATTACGTTTTTAGTCAGAAAAAATTTAAAGCAATTCAAAATAGTATTCAATTATTCCAAGTGTCGCTTTTATTTGCATTGACAGTGCAGATAGGCAAACCTGTTTAGTGGGCTATCGTATTGTTGACCATGTAAAATGATTATAGACTAGCAAACTATGTCCATTAAGCCCCCTATAACGTCTAGATCAGTGATTCACAAAGCGGTCTAGGGGTCTATGAGGACCTGCAAGGGGTATATGGCAACATAAAAAAATAGGGGTCTATGAAACGAAAATGAGGGTAGTCGCTGGTTCCGCCTAATTTCAAGGGATTTATTTATTTATTTATATACAGAATCGAAATTCCATTTTTTTTTTTACAAACATTAAGAAACATAGAGTATACATAAATATACAATAAATAGAGAAAATAATAAAAAATAAAAATAACACAAAAGAATAAGAAGATGACACGTGTCAAAGATCACAGAGATCAAGTAGAACAATACAGGAGACAAAAGAGGAAAAGGATGTAAGAAAAGGATCGAGGTGTGCTGGTAGGGCATTTAGGAGCGACATTGCCGTTGTACCAAATTGAGTGCTTGAAGCTCCACAAGCATCGACTGGTATCAAAAATAATGGATGGCTACGAGCACGGGTGTACCTATCTGGAACATAGAAGTTAAAACATTCAAGAATCCCAGGGTTGTGAATTGAACCGCGAAGAAGAAGGAATGAAAGGGATCTGGCCAGACCTCGCTACCCGCCGACACCTTATTATACACGTTATACATTTATGAAGTGTGATATTTCTTAAAGCACTGCCCAAGATGTAGACCAGGTTTTCTGGAGCAGGTTTCCAAAATGTTTCTAAATTTCAAGAGGATATAAGAAATTAATTGCATGATATCGCACCAACCATTTTTCGGACGGTAATGGAAAAAATTCAGTCTAGATTATAGGAGTGTAATAATAAACAAGGTTTTCATTTACACACTTTAATCTTAAAAAAATAAAACCCTTATTTGTTTACTTTAAAACTAAATATATATATTCTGATACATACGATGCGTTTATTTTTTATAGCCATTTTACATGTTAAGAAGTTATTGGTCCACCTCCTGAAAATGTTACAGTGATTATTTAGTTTTTTTGATGCGTCCTGCCGGAGTACTCAAAATACTGATATCCTCCTCGGTTATTTGGTACATCGATTAACTGGATGAAGGATGCAGGATCAGGTTCACAATACAAACACTTGTTTCTGTTTCACATATTACGTGATTATTTCTCACAAATGTCGCCTGCCAATTTTGGCGTATGCAAACACCGCTTAACTTTTACAATTAATATTATATGTGCATGTCAGGCGACCGAACAAAATAAGAGATAAAAGATCGTTTTTCGAGGCTTAACGGCATCAGCCTAAAGGAGCTATATCAAGCTGATATCAATACCTTATGCGGATTTGAGTGCCTTTTGAGTGTAAGACCACTGAACCAATGTTTTAAAAATAAAAAATAAATCACACTGAGTAGGAGGGGGTCTACCAAAAACCTAAAATCATGGCAAAGGGTCTACGAGATAAACAAGTTTGGGAACCTATGGTCTAAATCATAGGTTCCCAAACTTATTTCACTCGTGGACCCCTTGACACGATTTTCGGTTATCCGTGGACCCCCTGATCATCATCATCATCAGCCTGTGTCCGTCCACTGTTGAACGTAGGCCTCCCGCATGAGTTAGGCCTCCCGCATGAGTAAGGCCTCCCCCTGATAGTCACTTTGAATTTTTATTTAAACAAATATAAAAGAATACAGTTAAAGATTTTAGTGACGATAAATACAATCCTTTTTTCCTTCTTTTTTTTCGTAAAATTCGCCACACACAATATTCATTTTTAAGTGGCGTGCACTTAAAGATGAATCTTGTGTGTAGCGTGGGCTTCATTTATCCATGATACTACAATTTTTCACAGTTTTACATAATTTTACACAATTTTTACACAATTTTACACAATTTCATACAATTTTACAGAATTCTAATCAATATACAACATGGTTCTTATAATTACATAAATTTTCTACAATCTCGCCCAATCTCAACCAGACACCCTTTAAGGTACTCAATATTTAATTCTATATATTATACATAAAGCATATACATTCCCACCAAATCAATAACAAGAGCAAAATTAAAAAAGACAAAGGTATTTGGCGAATCGGTATTACAGTATAATACTTATTGTAATATAACACATAATAGACAATTACAGATTATTGATACGAAGGTATATTTTAATTTTTTCTTTTCAAATCAGAATATAAATATAAATTAAGAGATTAAAATATATATATATATATATATACAATGATATATATAGAAATAATATCAGATATATATAAATAATAACATTTCAGGTAAATAAATAACTTCTTAGGTTTTCACAGCCAGATTTGATATTGTGGCTTTTCGGTTGAGCCGTGTGTGGTGAACTTCTTTCAACCACCATTGCAGGGGTCTTCTTCAGGATTAATAATTTATTTAGTTTTAAGTTGGTTTATTCAGATCATACATTTTTTTTATCTTTAAAAATATATATAATCTGAATAAACCAACTCAAAACTAAATAAATTTATTAATCCTGAAGAAGACCCCTGCAATGGCGGTCGAAATATTGGTTGAAGGAAGTTCACCACACACGGCTCAACCCAAAAGCCACAATATCACTTCAGGTACATATCCTTGTTCTCATTGTTATGTGACGACGTCAGTTCTGTTTGTTAATAGTTTTTAGAACTTTTCTACCTTTTCGATCACTTTTCTTATATCAGTGATCGCTTTAATTTCCCGAGGCAGACTATTGAAGTTTACTACTCCATTATATTTGTAACAATTTTGTAAATTAAAATTGTAACGAACCCAATCATAATTTACGATCTGTTACAACTAGGCGAAAAATAAATGCATTTAATGGGAGGGATGAACTTGATGATTTAATAATAGTTTTTCAACATTTGGCATCAATTTCGTGAGACTTAATCTCAAATCTCCTCGTTTGATGATATTCAGTTTGTTTCTTTTTTTGTTATGAGATTGGCAACTGCACTGAAACCCCTTTCCACTAGGTATGAAGATGGAAAAGCAAGTAAAAACTTTCTCGTAATATTCCACAATGCGGGATAAGTGACAGGTATGTCTTTTTGAAGCCAGAATTGCTGATATCCTTTATTAAACTGTGCTTTGAGTTCTTCGTTAGTTGATATTCCGATTATTTCCTCTTGTAATATGACATTCGTTTCTTCAATGTCACCACCATGTGGATTTATTATCCACTGCGGTATTACCATAGTCAAAATATCCTCAAACTATGTTTCGAAGTCTGAATATAGGGCATTTATATGTTGAACGTAGGTTGAAACATCGTCTTCCTGGCAGCTTATCTGTGACAGATTGGGGAACTGGGAAAATTCGCCCCGTCCAATATTTTGCTTCCTTAGCTTTATTCTGGCAAGAAACGCTGAAATGATGGACTTTGTTTGAATCAAATTAAGACTGTCACCTTGTAATTGCAAGTTAACCGCATTAAATTTAGTAAACAAATCTCTTAAATAGGCTATTTCCGTTTTCCACATCATTAAATTTTCTTTTAAAATTCTATCTTTATCATCCAGAAACTCTAAAATAGTGTCAAAGAGAGCAAAAAATCTTGTCAAGCACAATCATTTCGACAGCCAGCGCACTTTGGTGTGAAGGAGTAAATGATGAAAGTTCTCATCATTTTCGTCACACAACTGCGCAAATAGCCGCCTATGCAACGCATTGATTCGGATTCGATTTACAACATCAATGACTAATTGAAGAGATTCATGCAATCTAATATTCAGATTCTTAGCAACTAAATGTTGTCGATGAATGACACAGTGTATTGCTAACACCCCGGGTAAATTTTGTTTTAAATAGCTTATAAAGCCACGATAACGCCCAACCATGGCAGGAGCTCCATCTGTAGCAACTGACATAATATTTGACAAAGGAATTTCTTTTTCTGTGAAGTAATCCTTCAAAACATGAAATATTGATTCGCTTTTAGTGTCGGTTGGCAAAGTTCTCGCAAATAGCCGTTCTTCGTGGATTTCTTGATCCATTAAGTAATTTGTGTTCTTCGGTGTCGGCGAGTAACGAGATCCTGGCCAGATAACAAAATTAGAAGGAACCGGCGGTGAGATGCGATTCGCTTTGTAGACCCCCATTTAAATAAGGGTTGGACTCCAACCCGTATTTTAATTATTTTTGTCACAGGCTAAAAAATTAATTTTTGCACTTTAAAATATTTACATCACACATATCTCATTTATATATTGCTATTTATTGTAACTTCCAAATTAATAATGATGTGTCTAAATTTCTAATAATTTTATATTGAACCCTTCGTGGACCCCCTAACGATGTTCATGGACCCCCAAATCAATTTTAATTTTCCATGGACCCCCTGGATGATCCCATGGACCCCTGGGGGTCCATGTGGACCACTCTGGGAACCTATGGTCTAAATAGATAAATTTAGATTCAGTATTACATAATAATAACTGGATGTTATATATACGGCTGCTGTTTGCAGGCTACTTATGTAACCTGAGAATACGGGTTCGATATCCTTACACCTGCTGCTAATGTTCACATTACCTTGAAAGATGCAGGATAATTTTTTTATAATGAATATTTGCCATATTTTTGTATTTTTATTGTAAATTTTTAAGCATTTTTATATATTTTTTTAATATTATTTATGTTTTGTTTTTTTGTTTACTTATTTTCTTTAATTTTAGTGGTTGGCAACATTGGTTGGACTTCCTTTTAGCCCTCTGTCAGTGGCAATACGATCTGAAAGATAAGGCGACGGATATATTAAGTATAAAGCCGGTCTCGCTTCCAAAAAACTGGGTGTATTATATAGATCTCTGAGGTATTTCAACGATAAACAACTTCTTCTTCTATATAAAGGACAAATCCGACCTATCCTTGAATACGGCAGTCACTTATGTGTTGAGACACAAAATACCTTCTAGATTTGATTGATTCTGTTCAAAGAAGAGCAATTCGTTTGATAAACAATGACACTCTTATGTCTAACCTGCAATCAATGGAACACAGGCGTAAGATTGGTTCACTTAGTCTTTTCTACCGTTATTACCACGATCGCTGCTCTTCGGAACTTAAATAAATAATTCCTCCCGCACCCATCCACAACCGACAAACTCGTCTTACACTTGCCGAACATCCATACACGGTTAATGTGTGTCGACCAAGAAATGACAGTTTCCAAAGTTCCTTCCTTAATGCCACCGGTAAGCTTTGTAATACTCTTCTAGTATTTCTTCCTTCCTATAATCTGGATATCTTCAAGAAACAGATAAATATACACTTGCAATATTCCCAACGAACATACAAACACAAACAGAACACACGTTTCCCGCATGCAGCGTCCAGCCTCCCTGGCTGAGCGTCATAGAGTGCACTGGTCTTGACAGGCTGTGCTCTCCTGCATGCGATTACATAATAAAAAAATTGACAACACTCAAAGAGTAGGGTGCCCTTTTCAGAGCCTTCCAGTATAATCAAAGATAAAAAAATTACGTTAGGAAAGGAGTTAAAGTTAGATTTGGATTGGGGGTCATATGTGAAATAAAATACATAATTTGCAGTGTTTTATATATTTTCGAAACGAGTATTACGTTCATCTAACATTGGCTAAAATATGATACTCTAAGTTTACATTATCATTACAATTATAGTTTAAAATTTTATAATACATCCATTATAACAGAAAAACATAAAATAATTATTAGGGTATTAAATTTGCGATTTACGACATATACCTCAATGAATCTGTATTGTTAAGATGTTTTTGTCGATATAGAACATCATTTAGCTATCCATTTTATGGCAAGCGTCACAGAATCGCCAGTATTATCGTACAAGCATGCAAATCAGTTATTACCCTTAAAAAAACATGTTCTTTAAACGTTTTTCTTCTGGAAGACTTTGTGATATCAGTTGTATCAATAATTCTAATACAATTAATTTTTTAGATCTAACTTTATAAACAACCTAAGTCTTAATCAATTAAATATGTTTAATTTCAAATAAATGATACATTAAAAAAACTATGTTCATTACGTTTCAAATGTCTAGTTATTTCTGAGAGAGAATAATGGTCTATGAAAATGATCGTTTGTCATTAGATTTTGTTTTCTGAATATCTTTTTTTTTACAATAAAATCAGTCTAAGACGACGAGGAAAGGCATCCCTTATTATTAATGAAAATATTAATTATTATTTTATTAATTTTGCCCCCTTAAATGTCTGTAAATTCATTAGTAAAATATTAAATCTCGGATAGAAAAAAATGCAAATCAAAATTTCTATATTACGAGACTTACAAAGATTTTGACGTTTGACTGTTCATTTTGGAATATTTCAAATCATACTATGGTGTTGCCAGTACTTAAAAAATAATATTTCAAATATAGGGAGGCATTTCATTTGAATAAACTTGAAAAAATAATTAAATAATTAAATATATCTACGAATATTTATTTAATAATGCTTTATTATTAAAAAATATTTTTTTAAATTATAAAATATACTTAATTGACATAAAAAAATATGAAATACATTTACATTTCATATTTTCCAATTTTATTTTTGTTGGGTATTTTTATTTATAACGTAAGTATATTTTTAAATAAATTACAATAATATAAGAATCATTTTTAAATACAGTCGATTCCGCTTAATTGGGACACCGCTTAATTGGGACAGCCGCTTATTTGGGACAAATCTCAAAGAAACCAAACCAAGAAACCAATAGTAAATTTATATGTTTAATTGGGACAACATTCCGCTTAATTGGGACAGTAAATTTTAAGTAATGAAAAAAAACAGGATATGTTGCAAGTTCTTATTATTATCTATGATGAATTTTCAAGAATAGATAACAATTTACCGTGTTACGATGATAATGAAGACTGTGAGGATTCAATTGTAGTGTTATTTTATGCAGGAAGGAAATGAAGGGAGCCCTACATCCGCACTGAATATCTGTGCTGATTTTGTAGAACTGAATTGTTACAAAAACAAAAGACAGACCACACTTGACTCATTTTTGCATTGAATTAAATTGTATATATATTTTTAAAAAATGCATTGTTTAATTTTATGTGTGTATTACTGGCCTTAGTTTCCAAAACCAAATAAATGAATTTAAAAAAATGTGAAATTCGCCTAATTGGGACAAAATGCCCGAGTCCCGATGTGTCCCAATAAAGCGGAATCGACTGTATATATATATATATTTGTTGTATTGCCTACCTGGGGCATATGGCCACCATAAGCAGCCGATCCAAGTCGGCTCACAATCCCAAAGTTCTTTAGAATACATTATTTTGAATGAAGAGGATACTTTTATATATATATATATGTATATTTATATATATAATCAGAAAAAAACATATATTTACTGCTCTCTAGTTGGAGCATATTGCTATCATAATTCAGAAAACATATTCTATAGCTTGCCACAAGTTTACAAAGGCTACTGTGGAGCACGCACAACCAATATAAGTTTTTTTAAGAACTACGGGCGATTAGTCCGATACTCCTGTGATTATTATAATATGTAAAATAATGTTATATTTAGTTTATATATAGTTTTTTTTACATTTCTTTTATTGCATTTCTACACATTTCTATGGCATCCTCAAAATTTATGAGGCTCTTAAAATAACGCTTTTTTTCGTAGTTTTCCACATATATATATGTTATTATTTATACATAATATAGTTATATAGAAGCTTTAAACACTGATCTGCTTCAAAAAAATAAATATTTTATTATATTTTAAAAAAAAAGTGGGGATTTTCTAATGTATGGTCGTGGGTTCGATCCCAGAACCAAGATTAAAATTATCACAAATAGAAAGAAAGTATTTTATATTCACATCCCCTTTACTTAAGTATAGACGACTTCAAGTCACCGGGATCGTTATTAGGACACATGGTGGATAGATGAGGAGCAGATGAGCAACATTAAGACCTTTTTAGAAGCACATTTATTTAATTTAAAATGTTGACAAATTTTCGATCTGCTCGAGGAATGAAGTGTCGTTGACGCCTCGAGCAGACACAAACTTACGACCGAGCGGTATGAATCGGTGACACCCAGCGCTGTAATTCATCCAGCGGCGATCCACATAATTACACGTGTCAATCAAGTAACATGGCGACACATACATGTCCGACAAGCGAACAAAAATATATGACGGAAGATCGTATATCGAGGCTTTCGGTACCAGCCTGAAAGAGCTATATCAATCTGATATCAATTGAGATTTTGTTCGCTCGCCTTACATGCACACCTTATAATGTTACTTTTAATTTTATATAAAATAACACGGCGTTTGCATACGTCATTTTATTTGTTATGGCAGTTGCTACATTTCTTTTTGGTTAAACTGTCATCTTTAATAAAAAAAATTGCCGTGATTATCTTGGCGGCGCTGCTTGTCTCAGTGTTTCGGCAGTCGCCAGTCAACTCTCGTCCGGCCGGCGAAACGTCATGTACCGGTCGGACGAGGAAATCAAATCTTTATTAAAAATAAATGCGAATTGTGCTTCAAAAACTTCCTCCACGCGACCACGTGACTAACCCGCGACTTGTCGCTTCTTTTTAAAGACTGAGGATATCACAATATATATATATATATTCGTACATAAATCATTATTATAAATAATTATATATAGTATAGCTTGTAGTAAAGTATGGCAGATCAGTGTATCTAAATAAAATACATTGCATTTAATATATTTTCTGATTTTATTTACATAGGTATTATCATTCTTTCTTTCAATGCAGCCAACGTCAGCTTATATATATATAATCACTTTATATATACTTAAGAAAATAAAGCATAATCCCTGAGAATATACCTAAATAATTGATATTTATTAAAGTTTTTAACGTTTCACATGCTTGCCTTAAATACGAGGGTATTCCGTAAAATAAGGTTCCCAGTGTAAAACATGTTTAATTCCATGAATGCTTACATTTTTGTAAAGTTCAGTCTTTTACCTATTTTTCTACGTAGTCGCCATTGAGGTCAATGCGTTTTTGCATGCGGTATACGAGCTTTTGAATGCCCGAGTCAAGAAAGTATGCCGCCAAGCCACGCAGATACCTGAGAACCGCTTCTTCCAGCTCTTCTCTGTCCCGAAATGCGTTCCACCCAGGTGTTTCTTCATGTCAGGAAAGAGATGGTAGTCACTTGGTGCTAAGTCCGGGATGTAGGGTGGGTGTTTGACAATACTCCAACCAAATTTTGCAATGAGCTCGTTGTCTTCGGTTAATTCTTGGCACCCACCTCGCGCAAACCTTAGATTACCCTAGATTCTCTGTCAAAATCTTGTCAATAGAGGTTTTGCTGACATCAGGGATCATTTACGAACCGTCACTCTTCGATCTGAGAGCATCGCTGCCTCTACTTTTGCGATTGTTTCGTCAGAAACAGATGGCCGTCCGGAACGCTCCTCATCATAAACGTCATGGAAATGCGATCCACCCAGGTGTTTCTACTAATAGCTTGTACACGAACATTGAGTGATTTTAAGTATCTTAACTTTTATACAAGTCATAATTTTAGTAAAATAATTTATTTAGTTTTATAGTCAGGGATAATGCTTAATTTTCTTTAGAACAACTCATCGCATAGATTAAATAAATAAATTTTATTTAGTTTCTAGTAACAGTGATTTCTATAAAAATATTTAGATGCAAAATAAATGTTTATATAGTTATACATAGTATATGTGCGATAATAATTTAAAAAAATAATTAATTTTTAAGGACCACGATACTCAGCAGTATACTTCACAATGAAGAATATGAAATCGCAAAATATACCTAAAATTTAAATGTGCATAAAAACAATTATTTATGAATTTCTGTCTGCCATGTCTGCTTCCAAGATAGAGCATATCTTCACCATAAAGTTGTCATATTCCAAAAAAAATATTCATGCAGTTATGAGAACATTTTTAAAAAATTTATTGTTTACTTTTTTAAGTAAACACATACAGGAGAATACCGACAGATGGTGTTTAGTGATGCTAAAAAGTCTCATTTGTGGATTCTATGGCGTTTACCATGTTCCAATATGGTTAAGCGCTGCATGTGGAGAGCGTTGATCCGCCAACGTCATAGACTACAGCCCGACTTTGACGCATCATCAATATTATTACAGGAATTTACTTTTGTATGCCATCAATTTTAATTAATATGCTATGACTGGCATTTTACGGGTGAGGGATCAAATTCACACAAGCCGGGGATATTTTAGAGCTCAGTAATCGATTAAAAATATTTAATAATATAATACCCATGATCTTTGGCTTGCGAAGCAAACGCTATAACCATTGAGCTATACCCGCCGGCAATGTTATGAGCATAATATATAGTGCATCAAAATTAAAAATGTTACTTTAAATATTTACATATATTTTTTTTTAATAGACTATATTTTTATTTTAACATTTAATAACAATTTAATTGTTTTCTTTTTTAAATATTTGGCATTTTAACGAATATATGTAATTTTTAAATATATATAATATTCTTTTACATGTAAAATATATATCCATTATATAAGCAAGCATCTAAAATATATATATTTAATTTATTTGTTAGCAGAAAATATAGATATACTTATTTATGAATTAATATACAATTAAAATAAAAAAAAAACAAAAAAAAACAATATATTTCTGTTAAATCGTCTATTTTCATATAATGTATTAATTTTACATTTACTCTAGCCGTACCTACCTAGCTAACAATTTTTTTCGCTATAGCAACACTCGCAATTCCATAGACAACCAACGCCGTGCAAAAATCAACCAATAGAAAATTTCAAAAAATAGAACGTTTTTAAATTGACTTGTTTTGTTTATTCGTTGTTAAATGTTTAAAAGGAATGTCAATTATTATACATGAAAAAAAACCTTTCAATTATTTAATCTTGTTTTTCACTTCAAAAACATACATTTTATTATCACTCTGATACATGTCCCCATTCTTTGTTACAACATTGAATCATGGCATAACACTAAAAACCAAGGAATACTTGGATTGCCCCGAAGAGTACCTAGCCCCTAGACATGACCAATTGTGGAATATATGGAGGTCCCTCAACAGATTTCGGACCGGAGTATGCAAGACGATGAGACAAATGAAAGCCTGGCAGTTTTATAGCGGACCGACTGAATGTGACTGTGGCGTGGAGCAGACCCTGTCAAACCTTCTGGAGTGTGCGCTGTGCTCGAATAGCTGCACCCAGGAAGACCTGATGATGGCCAGAAGTAACGCCATCGACGTCGCCCACTTCTGGGCAGACAGGATCTGACCCTGTTGTTTCCGACACGATTATATATATACCAAAAACGGTATGATGGTGATACACACCAATTGGCAGAATCTATCTTCCATCTCCATCTCTTTTCAATCTATGAATGCGATTTTATCTTTTTTACTGAATCATTCTCTTTAGCACTTCTGTGCAGTTGCCACAACTGTTCACGATTGATTTTTGCACGACGTAGACTATACTCAAGAAAATAAAAGCATGATATCTGAATATTTACATAAAAAATATATTTTTCATACATTTACCTCAAGGAACTAATACTTCATTTCAGTATTGAAACAAACATCCTCCTCTCTTAGTTCGTAATTTCGTGGCGGCAGGATGAGGAACAGATTAACAACATACAGACTTTTTCTGAAGCACGTTGACATATTTATTTCGATAACCTTACAAACTTCTGGCTCGGACCTAGTCACAGCATTCAGGCCGGGCCAACAACAATGCGATCTTGCCGCCGTCGGCACACAACTGACAGTGACTGGACTTGCATGTACGACAAGCGAACAGAAATAAGAGACGAAATATTGTACATCGAGGTTTTCGGTACCATTCAGCAAGGGTTATATAATGCTGATGTCAAAACTTTTATAGAAGCCAGGATTGTAGTAAATTTGTTTTATTTCATTACATACTTTAAATATTTACGAATTATACACAAATATTAGTGAAATGATTTCCTGAATTCATTTCACGTTCAGAAACAAATATCCTTATAAGAAACAACTCAAATCCCGACCACTTTCGAGTGAGGTCGTCGAAACACTTACTAATTCAGATATCATACAATTTTCTCGAGTACAAATTTTATCAGCACACCTATCATAAATGATTAATAATTTTTTTAATGATTCAATTGCAATTCTATGGCCTAATCAGGGATCGTCAAATTATAGCGTTTTTATATTTTGAAACGTGTTCAAGCCACTAATTTTAAGCTAAAAGGGGCCACATCCGGCCCGCGAATCTTAGTTTCATTTTGACGACCCCTGACCTAAATTATACAACAATAATAGTTTTTTTTTCTTATTATTCTTCTTTGTTAAGTAATAAAAAACTCTTTTTTACAAATACATATATAATTGGCAATATGGGAGACGATATCATTGATGGTGTCACGACGAATCGTTCCCAGACAATTCGTTCAAAGACTCATCGGTAACGAAAGTAGGGCGCACTGTACGTCTGGTGCACGAGACATTTGGTGCACGGGACTATTGCTGCACTGGATTTCTCGCTTACCTAACCAAACCTAACATAAGTAATTGTCCAGTGATCGCTTGGTGAAAACCCTCCCTGTCCCGTTCTGTTTTTGGAGACCCAGATAGACGCAATTCTGTCTGGAAACCCAAATCCCGTAATTCTAGGTGCATCAGTTAGATGTCAAATAGACCTCAGTCTAAGGCTGCGAAACTAGCATACTACAGCGAGTCTCGAATTGCCTTCTTTGGTAACACGTTGCTAACCACGAAATACGTGGGAATTGATAAGAAAATAGTGAGGTTGGGAAATGGATTCTGCAGATAGCAGGCATCAGTTAGGAGTCATCCAGGAGAGTGTCCAGTGATCATAGAGTTCAGAGATCTATAGGTCTCGTTAACAAAATAACTTAGCTTAGGTTAGGTTATCGAGACATTCAGTCCACCAAACGTCGTTACCGATGAGTCGTTACACGAATTGTCTGGGAACGAAATGCGGCGGAACCATCTTTGGCGATACATTTATAATACAAGTACTTTGTAAACAAATTCAGATAACTCCGTATGTAATTGGACTTTTCAATGTTTGATTCAAATAGCACAAACTAAACAACCGACACACTCGTCTTACACTTGCTGAGCATTAATACACCATCGAGTTTGCCTTAGTGGTAAAGCGTTTGCTTACCATACCTCGCGTACGACGTTCGAGAGAGAATAAAATAACAAATATTTTTAAGCTCTGCAAATATCCCCGAGAGACATAGTTCAAAAGTAAAAGCTTTGTAATTCAGACGCTGTCAGTTCAAATCCCGACCAAGCTTGATTTTTTTAAAATTATTTTTACCATCCCTTAACGATCAAAAATTGTTCAGGCCTCGGGAGTATCAGGCTGATCATCCGATTTCATTAAAAACGCTGTTTACTGAACACACAAATATTTTTCTGGTACTACAGCCGCATCCAATGCGAGATGCTTTCGAGAACTATCTATGTTCCCATGTGGAATCCCGGTTGGTGTGAATTTGATGTCTCACAGGTAAATATCAGTCATAGTCAATTCATTAAAAATGAAATAAGTCCTACACACCACACATTCATAATTAATTCTTGTTAAAAATTGATTACGCGTGAATGTTGGGTTATAGTCTATGACGAGGGGTATAATATGAATGTTTTATATCTTGAATGTTTTAACTTCTACGTTCCAGATAAGTACACCCGTGCTCGCAGCCATCCATTGTTTTTGATCCCAGTTGATGCTTGTGGAGCTTCAAGCACTCAATTCAGCACAACGGCAATGGCGCTCGTAAGTGGCCTACCAGCACACTTCGATTCTTTTCTTACATCCTTTTCCTCTTTTTACGATGGTATTGTTCTCCTAGATTCTGTGATCTTTGACACGTGTCGTCTTCTTCTTCTTTTATGTATATATATATATATATATTTTGTATGTATTGTATGTTCATGTATACTCCTTGTTCTTTGTACTTTGGAACTGCGGTTCTGTTAAAATAAATTAATAAAATAATATGAAAATTTAGAGGAACATTGATTGCGTGTTCAGCAAGAGTGCGACGAGTTTATCGACCGAGTATGAATTTGTTATAAAGTACTCACACCAACTAATACAATACAATAAACAAGTTTTTATATATTTCTTTAACACATGACAGTTTTCTATTATTTAGTTTTGTTTTCTAAATAGCGTTTGGTGTTAAGAGAAAACAAAAACAATAGTTTTTTTTGGAACAAAATTACTTGTATATTTCAAATATTCGTAATACTTTAGAAGCGAAAGAAGATTTCTTCGATGAGGCGTCGAAGTAGAGGAATGGTCATCAAGTAGGGCAAAACCGCTGTACACGATGTACAAGGTTCATTGTTCAAATCAAAGCTATATCAACTCTCGGGCACCCCACCAAACATACGGCGAGAAGTCATCACCAAGAAGAAGTTCTCCAAAGCAACCCACGACACACTCCACCCTATGTTTGGGAATCAAAAGATAACCACACGGCTCAAATCAAGAAGAAGATTTCTACAGTCGACAACGGAACCAGTGATACCTGAGGCCACCCTGCGGCTGAACATGTGGAGAGGCGCAACTGAGGGGAATGCTTGGATTGCCCCGAAAGAGGATCTACCTCCTGAACACGACCAGGGGTGGAATATATGGAGGTCCCTTAGCAGACTTCGGACCGGAGTATGCAAGACGAGGACACAAATGAAAGCCTGACAGTTTTAAAGCGGACCAACTGAATGTGAATGCGGCGTGGAGCAGACCCTGTCACACCTTCTGGAGTGTGCGCTGTGTCCGAGTACCTGTACCCAGGAAGACCTGATGATGGCCGGGAGTAACGCCATCGATGTCGCCCACTTGTGGGCAGATTTAGCATTATACTGACGATCTTACGACAAAAAAAAAGATTTTTTATCTTCTCTTAACACCTTAACAATATATATTTGATTAACAAACAATATATATGCAAATGTATTATTTGATTTTAAAAATCAATATAAAGTTTTAATACTTGTTTCAAATAACATTAATATTCTTTTTTAAATAAAATATACTCTTTTTCATTTTATACTCAAGCATCCAATATACTTCATTTCGAATTACGTTTTTCTATAACATTCCATATAATACACTTAGAGTATACATTTTGCATAGTAATACAGAGTGTTATTGCGTTTTAGACGAATCTTTCAATTATGGGTGGGTGCAGTAGGAATTGATTATTAATGTTTATTGGAGCAGCACCCGTAGTAATAATTGAGTAAATGCCTAAGTGAAACATTTGAATTAATTACGAATGAAATATGAGAACGATATTTCACTTAGTTTTGATAAAATTCATGATTTTTTAACAAACCAACACCATCTAACTGTCAATTTAGATAAAGTTGTCTATTAAAAACATTTTGCTGGCACTATATGCTCCAACTAGACAGTTTTTAAGTAATATAACTTACGATTGATCGAAAAATAATATTACATCAATGTTGCAAGCAATTTTATGTCAATATATAAGAATTTAGAGCATTTTAAACAACGTTTTAAGTACCATGTATTTTTATTTATAATATTTTAGAATATTAACACATTTCAATTTAAAAAAAATTGGAAAAATATCTAATAATTTGAATAAAATTCCAAAAAACATTCGATAAAAAAAATCCTCTGCGGCGTTTTACATTAACTTCGATAATATATATATATATACAGTCGATTCCGCTTAATTGGGACACCGCTTAATTGGGACATCCACTTATTTGTGACAAATCTCAAAGAACAGAAACCAAACCATTAAACCAATAGTAAATTTGTATGTTTAATTGGGACAAGATTCCGTTTAATTGGGACAGTAAATTTAATTAAAAAAATTAATATATAAAATTAGACTAAGTTGACGATGATGATGATGAGTCACCTGTGGCTTTGACTAACCAGGAGGCAAAAAAATGTATGGCCGTGTTACAGCGTTATTTTATGCAGGAAGGAAATGAAGGGAGCCCTACATCCGCACTGAATATCTGTGCTGATTCTGTTAAAGTGAAATACCGATGTGTCCCAATATAGCGGAATCGACTGTATTTTAAATAAACTTTTTTTGAAATAATCACAAAATATTGAATATGTATATATATTTAATTTATTTTTTATTTCTCATTTCGTCGGATATGATTTTGATCTTACATTACATATTTATTTATTTAGAAACTATATAACGTTCAGCATTTCTACAACTAATAATATTTACGTTAAATATATATATTTTTTATATATTTATTTAATACATCTAGAAACATTCATTTAATTTATTTTTAGGTAACATCCATTTTTTTTAACAATAAAAGCCATTTTAAAAATGTATTTTCATCATCGATGAAAGTACTGCAACAAGAATATACAACAGTGTAGGTATTATATATATATTTTAATAGAATATATAAAATCATATAGAATAACGTATCTCCGGGTGGGGACTGCTCGAGACAAAACAACCAAGACAAATAAGAAAAACCTTCAGCCACCTGGAATGTTCGAATATTACTGCAGAACGGCGCCCTAGACGGGAGTATTTGCAGCAAGTATTCGAGGACATGAACTGTAGCGCTTATGCTGAGCTGAAAAGGATTGCGAAGGACCGAGAGGAATGGAGATCGAGATGCAAGATTCTGTTGCTGCAAACCAATCCACCGGATTGTTACTACGAAGAAGATAGAATAACATAAAAATAAAATATGAAGTATGAAATATATTTAATATAATTATTTAAAAATAAAAAACCAATGTAAATAATTTATATATACCTATTTATATTTAACATTTAAAAAATATGAATAAATAGGTATTTTAAAAGACGTAAATTAAAAAGTGCATATTGTATTGAAAGTGTGAAATATTATTATAATAATATCTGTAGGTATTTTATGCATTGAATATTTTTTTAAATTTTAAATTATTATAAATTTATACCTATTAAAAATATTTTTTATTACTGGCAATTCACATTAATTTAACAAGTTTATAAAATGATCAACAAATGTCAATGCATTGATATAAAATAAAATATTTTTTCGTATTTGTAGAATATAAAATATGTGTATTTTTAATAGAATATAATTATAAAATAACAATAAATAGAAACAGTCAAATATTTATATATATATTTATCTAAAAAAAAATTCAAAACAATCTCGCAAATCTTTACCATTCCATTTTGTGTAAATAAAATCAATAAATTTATCTATAATAAATATTAAATATTTTTTATGAACACTTAGAAGTAACACAACAAATATAGTATAGGTATATATAGTTTAGGTATCTATAGTTTTTTCGTGTGGCAACATTGATCAATTAAATTTACAAGTGCGGCAACAGTGGAGAAATAAAATTGTATTTTCAAAAATTATTCCTTTTTCAAAATATGTAATAATTTTATCACAATGAATTTATTCCGTGCCATATTTGTTTCCCATTAGAAGCATATGTCCTCCACTTACTGCAGCCCAATTTTATTTTTCTAAATCATACAAACATCCCAAAGTTTCAATGAATATATTACATAGTCAACAAGATTTGTTGAGCTTAACCCTTTCGCATCGGTTTTCGGCATATGCCGTCAAAGATTCGCCGACCGTTGACATCAATTGACGTGATATATCGTTTTGCTACTATCAATACTCACTGTGACATCTACGATAAGAAATTGGAAGTGCATTCATTCTCTTTATCAACGTACATGTATTATTTACAGGAATCTGTATAGCATTTAAATAAATATTGTTAGGTTTCGTCACTAGAGCGATTTTTCTGTAAGCCACATGTGTCAATGCCACCACATTTATGCAGTTACACAATGAACGTTTGTTAAATATAACATTTTTTTATGCATCATCTGATAGCTAAAGGATACAAGAACCAATGTGATATATGAAAATAGATCAGACAAGTACATTTATGCTTCAAATACTAGTTTTAAGCAAAAAAAAATGGTTTCAAAAATTCACGCCGTATTGACAGTATAATTTGTATTCCACCGAGCCGTAACGAAAGGGTTAAATCTTTATGAAAATAACTGTTTCTTAACTGGAGCATATTGCAGCTATGCGTTGTGGCTGTTGTTGTAGGAGCACAATCAATACATTATTTTCAAGGAGGCTGGGCGATCAGCCCGACGCAACAATAATTTACATCAAATATTTATGTATTATAGAATATTTTATACATCAATTGAATCGTTCTAATTATTTTTTATCATTTTCAAAATTACGATATTTATTTAAACTGAATTTTCAAAACATTTTTTTCTAATCTACGCATGTGTTATTTTTAACGTTATTTCATTTGATACATTTTTTTTTGTTAAAATTCATATTTCTATATATATATATATATTTATGTACTGAACATCGACGAAGTTATATGTATATAGAATACAACAAAAAAATTATTGGACGTTATCCGACTTACACCCGCACCACAACAGAGCACAACAATAATTATTATATCAGTATTTGTATAGCGCTTTTTTATTACCTGCTGGTCATTCCGGCAGCGCTTCTTTGCCTCTCTGAGTAAAAAGCTGGGTCTTGAGTCTGCTTCTGAAGGATGCCTCCGCATTAAGAGAACTTATACTTTCCAGCAGCGAGTTCTAGGTCGTTGGTGCCGCGTAGCTGAAACCACGATTGCCAAAGACGTGCTAGGACTACCTCCCGTCATCTGCATGGTGCATCTATTTGCTCTGGCTGATCTGTCTCTCCAACGACCGTTTAACCCTTTCGTATATAACATAAGATTTGCCGACTGTTAGCATCGGTTGACGTGATATTTCGTTTCGCTACTTTCTCAGAATAGTTTTTTATGCATCATCTGATAGCTGAATGATACAAGAACCAATGTGATGTATGAAAATAGACCAGATAAGTTCGTTTATGCTTCAAATACTGTTTTTATAATTGACACTATAATTTGTATTGAACAGATTTAAAAAGAAAATTAAGAACGATCATTCAAAGAGTATGGTTTTCCTTTTCTTTTGATGTTCAGTACATTTTGTTAGGTGTTGTTTTTTGTTGGTTTCGTTGTTGTTTCTTAGGTTTCTTAGTTTACAGGTCTTGTCCCAGCCTGTCCATCTCGTTGAGAAGAAAGTCAATGTCTTTCTCCGTGACTGCTGCCGATGATATGATGTTCCTGAAGTAGTTGGGGCGACGATCATCCGGTTGGTAGCCTACCATCAGAGTTCCTGTCTGCATCATGCGACCCTTCATGATAGGACAGATCTAGAAAACAGAAACCACAAGATTAAATATGATGTATCATAGTAAATATCAAAGCTTTATCAGCTCTCGGGCATCGCTCCACCAAACATACGGCGAGAAGTCACCACCAAGAAAGAGCTCAGTAAAGCAACCCACCCTATGTTTGGGTATCAAAAGATAACCGAACGGCTCAAATCAAGAAGAAGTTTCCCACACTCGACAACGGAACTGGTGATACCTGAGGCTGAACATGTGGAGAAGCGCAACTGAGTACTTGGATTGCCCCGAAATGATGTTCTTAGCAAAATCAAGTAAGATAGACACCTAGTGGGAACCATCTCAGAGATGTGATCGGTCACGTCATGCGCCACGATGGTCTTCTTCACGACATTGTGAAGGGGCTGGTTAAGGGTAGAAACTGTACAATCCGCCCTAGAAGGTAGTATTTGCAGCAAATGTTCGAGGATATGAGTTGTAGCTCTTATGCTGAACTGAAGAGGGTTTCGAAGGACCAAGAGGAGTGGAGATTGATATGCAAGATTTTGTTGCTGCTAACCAATCCACCGGATTGATACTACGAAGAAGAAGAATTTTCCGGCGGGTATAGCTCAATGGTCATTGCGTTTGCTTTGCAAGCCAAAGGTCGTGGGTTCGATCCCCGACGGAAGTTAAAAAAAATATTTTTATTTGATTTCTGAGCTCTAAAATACCCCCGGTTGGTGTGAATGTGATCTCTCACCCGTAAAATGCCAGTCGTAACCTATTAATTTAAATTGGTGGTAGACGAAAGTCGTCCCGTGAAGACCATGCATTCATAGCAAATTCCTGTAATAATTAGGATGATGCGTAAATCTGGGGCTGTAATCTATGATGTTGGCGGATCAACACTCCACGTGCAGCGCTTAGCCATATGCAATATGGTTAGCGTCATAGAATTCCACAGATGAGACTTCAGAATAAATATAACCATCAAATACAATATTTATTTTTCAATTTAAAAAAGTCGAGCTTAGTCTGGTTTTGAACCGACAGCGTCTGAATGACAAACAAACGCTTTTACCACTGGACCATGCCGCCCGGCAAACAATTTAGATAGTTAAATATTATTCATAGTCAAAATTAGTGGTAAGCGGATTCATGCTCTGTTTTCTTGAATATAGTTTGGTGGTTACCTTTCCAAGTTCAGCCTCCCTCCTGGCGTCGTGCCGCACGGTCCGCAGCCGGCGTGGAACGTACCAGAAGCAGACGTTCACCAGCTCAGGCTCCAGGATGAGGTGGAACTTGTCTCCAGAAGCCTTGATGCGGTTAACCATGTACTCGGTTAGCTCCATGAGACGGTCCATGAGCCGCTCAAAGCCTTGGGTTCCCTACGATGGAAAAAAGAACGAGCAAATTGTCAAAATAGTTCATAATCCGCCCTATCTTTGGAAAAGGCAGTTAACTTTAGATTGAATCACCAAAATAGCTTCAAGACTTGTTGACTTCTAAACATTCAAAAAGTGCAGTGTTTTTAGTTTGGCTCTAATATACTATAACAATAATTTTAAACAACATTGTTTTATTATTTATAGTCGAAAGTTATAAGAATTGTTGAACACATTGAACATTGCTAATCACTAAGAGCATTGTCGATTTATTTGAACACTGTCGATCACATTAAAAAATGTTGATGACTGTGAACATTGTTGATCAGTATGAACGTTTTTGATAACTTTTGACATTATCAATCATTGTAAAAATTGTTGTTCATTGTAAACACTGTTGATCACCGTAAGCACTGTCAATCACAGTGAGTAATTGTGAACATGGTCGATCATTATGAACATTGATCGTCATAATGAACACTGTTAATTACTTTAATTATTTTTGATAGCAGTGAACATTGTTAATCACTGTGCACATTGTCGATCATTGTGTACATTGTTGATCATTATGAACACTGTTAACACTGTAAACATTTTTTTATCGCTGTGAACATTGTTGATCATTGTGAACATTATCGATCATTATGAACATTGTTGATCACTTTAAACATTGTTGATCGCTGTGAACATTTTTGATCAGGTTGAACATTACCTTGGCCCTCCACTGCAGCCACAGCTTGAAGATGTCGTTGTGGCGACCGCACTGGATGACCTTGTCGCCTGTATCGTACTGAACGTCATAGAGCTTGTCGGTCATGAACAGGTACTCAGCAGACATCTGGTTGCAGCTGATCAGGAGACCCTGTAGAAGAAGAAATACCAATCAATTAGAGCGAAATCCATGAAAATATAATCAATATAATCAATAAAGCCAACCAAAAGACCGGCTTACCACAAGGCAGTGTACTTGCTCCCATACTATTAAATACATATACCAATGACCAACCCACTCTTAAAGACACAGATTCTTATATATATATGCGGATGACAGGTTTGGCAGCGCAAGCGGTAACGTTGGAATAAGTTGAGGACATCCTAAGCCCCTGGCTAAGGATGTCCTCAACTAAATTCTTCGTGATATTATACAGTATATTATTTCTTCTCTATAAATTCGGAATGTTCGTGTCCCCATTTGACCTTTTCCTTACACGCACAACAACTCCCTTCTCACAAATCCTATCGCAATACTCACGTACACCGACATTCCGACATTTTTAATACATGTATTTGACAGAACATGACTTTTGATAGATTATTTTAATGCGAGCAATTCGTACTTTTGCTTCAGTTGTTCAGCACAGATTACTTCAACTATTATCCCTATTATTATCCACTACATTGCTTCTAGTTGAGGGTGCTTCCGCCACGTTTGAGGGTACTCGACTAAGGGGTTAAAGCACTACGTAGAGATGCGAGAAATCACTGGTTCGATGCCCAAATAAAGCGTACAGCAAAAAATGTTTTGATCATATTTTTTATGTAATCGCATGCGGGAGAGCACAGTCGGTCAAGACCAGTGCACTATACGACGCTCAGCCAGGGAGGCTGGACGCTGCATGCGGAAAACGTGCGTTGTGTTCGTGTTTGTGTGTGGGTTGGGAAGATTGCAAGTGTATATTTATCTGTTTCTTGAAGAGATCCAGATTGTAGGAAGGAAGAAACACAGACGCTGCAAGAGCATTCCAAAGCTTACCAGTGGCATTAAAGAAAAAACTTTGGAAACTGCCAGTTCTTGGTCGACAAACATTAATCGTGTATGGATGTTCGGCAAGTGTAAGACGAGTTTGTCGGTTGTGTGTGGGTGTAGGAGGAATTAGTTCTTTAAGTTCCGAAAAGCAGCGACCGTGGTAATAACGGTAGAAAAGACTAAGTGAACCAATTTTATGTTGTTATACATTGATTGCAGGTTAGACGTAATAGTGTCATTGTTTATTAAACGAATTGCTCTTCTTTGAACTGAGTCAATTAAGTTTAGAAGGTATTTTGTGTCTCAACACATAAGTGACTGCCGTATTCAAGGATAGGTCGGATTTGTCCTTTATATAGAAGAACAAGTTGTTTATCGTTGAAATACCTCAGTGATCTATATAAAACACCTAGTTTTTTGGAAGCGAGACCGGCTTTTGGTCTAAGCGCACCCTCAGAAGTGCCCCTCGAAGTTGCTTCCGCCACATTTGGAGCACATGTTGCACACTGCGTCGGTGGATATTAAAAACAACCCTCTCTGTCCCAACAATGGAGTTACTTGCGTATAAAATTGCTTGCAGCGACCCTTTCTGATGCAAAGGAAGTCTTCATCTAGCAGTGGACTGTAAAATCCCTTTTTGCATACACGCTGCATGTAAAATTTGCAAAACATGCCGCTATATCAGATGCCACTGCTCTTATACTTATTTCTTGTATGAGCGACGTCATATTGATCCAAATAACTGGAAACTTCCATAGCCTGTCTTCTTCGTAGTATCAATCCTCGATTGGTTTGTAGCAACAAAATCTTGCATCTTGATCTACAATCCTCTCGATACTCTGCAACCCTCTTTAGCTCAGCATAAGAGCAAAAATTAATGTCCTCGAACACTTGCTACAAATATTCCCGCCAAGGGCGCCCTCTACAGTTTCTACCCTCTTCCTTCCACAATGTCGTGAAGAAGACCATCGTGGCGCATGATGTGACCAATGGCCTCTCTGAGATGGTTCTTACTAGGTGCCTGTCTTCTTTGATTATGCTGAGAACTTCATTGTTCGTGACGTGGTCTCTCAATGAAATTCCGAGAATTCTTCTGTAAGGCAACATGTCAAAGGCCTCTAGTCTTTTTTATCACTTTCAGATAAGCACCATGTCTCACAGCCGTACACCAAGATGCTCCAAACAAATGTTTTGGCAAGTTGCTTGCGGAGCTTTATTATTAGCCTGTCTATTGCCCAATAAAAGTCCTGGAAATAGTAACTGGTCAACCGCATGGGCATCGGCCACATATATAATATTTTATATGGTATAATTTATACCGTATTTATACTCGTATATTATATTTTAAAGCAATAATTTCGCAATGTCTTAAGACTAAGGCGTTTAACCAATGCATCCTCCCGCTTAAGGCGCAAAGACGTGGAATCTAACATTAGGTTTTACACATAAAGTAAAGGTAACCTAACCTAATCTAAGGATTTGTACAATCATCGTAGAGTCCAGAGATCCATAGGTCTCGTTAACCTTTTCGTATCATTTCGGTGGAATACAAATTATACTGTCAATACGGCGTGAATTTTTCAAACCATTTTTATTTTGCTTTAAACTAGTATTTGAAGCATAAATGTACGTATCTGACATATTTTCATATATCACATTGGTTCTTGTATCCTTAAGCTATCAGATGATGAATAAAAAACTATTATATATATACATGTGGTGGCATTGACAAATGTGGTTTACAGAAAAATCACTCGTGTGACGAAACGTAACGATATTTATTTACATGCTTTACAGATTCCTGTAAAAAATACATGTAGGTTGATAAAGGGAATGACTACAGTTTCAATTTCCTGCCGTAGATGTCACAATGAGTACTGAAAGTTGCAAAATGATATATCACGTCAACCGATGTCTACGGTCGGGGATTCTATGACGGCATATTCAAATAACCGATGCGAAAGGGTTAACGAAATAACTTTGGTTAGCTTAGGTTAGCTTAGCGAGACATCCATTGCACCTATTGTTCCGTGCACCAAATTTCTCGTTCACCAGACTTCCAGTGCGCCTACGCCGTTACCGATGAGTCGTTGAACGAAATGTCTGGGAACGAAATGCGGCGTTACCATTCGAGTACGTACTTGATTGATTAGACGGGTCCCAGTTGGCGGGAAAAACGACTGACAGTTCACAAAAAGAAAGTGAAGTTATGTCGGGGAAAAAACACAAATCACACTGTGTATTAAACTGCCTCGGGGGAACCCTTAAATTAAAATATGCCCGAAGTTTTTGTTTGGACCGAGGGATTGCTGAACGACGCAGATATACTAGGGGAAGTACGCACAATACACCATCATCACCATGTCATACGTACATAACTGGAACATATGGTTGTCACGAACTGCGGCCACAAAGCTGATATGCTCCTCGCTTCATACCATGTCATCTCTGTCTTCAAGCTATTGTATCTTCTTTCTTATCTCTGTCAAAGAAACGAAGGTCGATGGGGAAGAAAAGTATTGGAGTATATACGGAGTATACCTACATTGGAGAGACGTAGAACAGTGTTTTATGGTCTCCCTACTATCGAACTCATATCGACCGGATTAAAACGGTCCAACATCGCTTCTTGTCAAGAGTTGCACGACTGATCGGCCTTGAGAAAGGTAGCTACTCTTATGAAGATATAGAGAGGCGACTTAATGTATCTACATTGGAGAGACGTAGAACAGTGACTGACTTGCTGTTTATTTTTAAAATTATGAACTCCATTATCGATGACTCGACATAATTGCAGGAAATTACGTTCAATATCCCCTCCCGGTTCACTAGAGGCAGTGACCTGCTACATGTGAGGACATCCAAAACCAACTACGGTTTCTATTCTTCTATGTTAAGAATGTAAAGACTGGTCAACTCCTCTAGTGACTTGGACTTTTTCGAGCAGGACCTTCCGGCATTTCGCAGATCCCTCTACTAATGTGCTAGATCTGTTTATTTACTCATGTTCATGTTTTGTCAAAATGTATTGTCTTAGCCATAATATTTGTTCTGTTTTCCCATTTTATTTATTGTATTTTCTACTTTAACGCTCATTTTTAATGTATATTTTCATTATTTCTTTCATGAATAGAATCCATAATCGCTCTTTATGAAAAGATGTATTAATGCATCATCTACCAAGTCTTGACGGGTATTAAATCTTGACTGATTAGAAGCAGTTCAAAGAGGTTAAAGTATGTATTATTTTTTTCGCTTTGTGCGAAAATTCTGCAATGTCTAAAAAATAAAGGAGTTTAACCAATGCATCCTCCCTGTATTAACTTATGGCGCAGAGACGTGGAATCTGACAGAAAGTCTTACACATAAAATAAAGTCACCCAGCGTGCTATGGAGAGATCCATGAGAGGGAGTGTCTCTAAAAGATATACGCAAAAGAACTCAAGTAGTATGGAGGCTACACAACGAATAGGCACACTCAAGTGGCGATGGGCAGGGCATATCTGTCGAAGAGACGACGGTCGATTGGGAAGAAAAGTATTGGAGTAGCGCCCAAGAACTGGCAAACGAAGCATTGTCCGACCCCCTGCAAGATGGAGTGACGACATAAGAAATACCCTGAGTGACCTGGATGCGGAAGGCGGAGGATCGAAGAGGATGGAGACTCATGCGGGAGGCTTACGTTCAACAGTGGACGGATACAGGCTGATGATGCTTAGTTATGTGGTGCAAACATCTAAAACATTAAAAACTCTCCTTAATATCAATTATTTACGTAATACTAGGTCGTGTTATATTTTCCATAGTATAAATATATCATCCTATACATATATTTTGAAATACCCCGTCTTTAAAAAGGCGACAAGTCACGGGTTCGTCACGTGGCCGCGTTGAAGAAAGGATGCAGGAGCAGATTAACAACCCCAAAAACTTGTTTTTGAAGCACAATTCGCATTTTTTTTTAATAAAGTCTTGATTTTCTTGTCTGACCGGTATTGCGTTTCGCCGGCCGGACGAGAGTCAACTGACAACTGACGGAACACTGTGACACGCAGCGCCGCCAAAATAATCACGGAAAAATATCAAATTAAAGATTACAGTTGCACCAACATGAAATTGAGCAACTGTCATAAAAAATAAAATGGCGTATGCAAACGCCGTGTATTTTTATATAAAATGAAGAATAACATTATTAGATTTGCATGTCAGGCGAGCGAACAAAAATAAGAGACGAAAGATCAATTTTCGAGGCTTATCGACATCAGCCTGAAAAAGCTATATCAATTTTTATATAAGAATCATTGAACATTGTATTAGTAAATAATATATAATATATACTATTTTTTTCTTTCGGTGTTACCAGCCTGCCACAGATGTTACGTCCGAATGCTTTAGAGGGGCAACACTGTCAGTGTATGTAGGTACCTAAACGTAATATAGATAGTTAGGTATTTGAGAGGGGACGCTAAACTCTCTCTGGCGTCTATTTAATTAAATTCCGACACTCTGTCGGGGAATTCCGGAAACATATGTTGCCAGCTCTCTGATATTTATTTAATAAATACACGGGTAGGTATGCACAGTGTGACCATAACTTTTGTATCTACTTTTTTTTTAAAATTATGTAATCGTATCCAGAACAGCACAGCCGGTCAAGACCAGTGCTCTCTATGACGCTCAGCCAGGGAGGCTGGACGCTGCATGCGGGAAATGTATGTTGTGTTCGTGTTTGTGAATTGGTTGGGGAGATTGCAAATGTTTCTTGAAGATATCCAGATTGAAGGAAGGAGGAAACACAGACGCTGGAAGAGCATACCAAAGAATACCGGAGGCATTAAGAAAGTAACTTTGGAGTACTGAGAGTTCTTGTTCGACACACATTAACTGTGTACGGATGTTCGGCAAGTGTAAGACGAGTTTGTCGGTTGTAGGTGGGTGCAGGAGGAATTGGTTCTTTAAGTTCCGAAGAGCACCGACCTGAGCTCTAAAATATCCCCGGTTGGTGTGAGTTTGATCCCTCTCGCGTAAAATTCCAGTCATTGCTTTTTAATCAAAATTTGTGGTATACGAAAGTCGTCCTGTGAAGACCACCCATTCTTAGTGATTTCCTGTAATAATAAGGATGATGCGTGAATCTCGGGCTGTAGTCTATGATGTTGGCAGATCAACACTCCACATGCAGCGTTTAGCCATATGCAGCATGGTAAGCGTCATTGAATTCCACAGATGAGACTTTAGAATTACTATCACCATCTGTCGGTATTCTACTGTGTATGTTTCCATAAAATAATTAAGCCTTTTACGGTTCTAGTAAGATTTACCCAAACGTTGGACAACCATTGATTTTCTCGCATAGGGGAGTATAATGTTGAGGGTCGGGAATATAAGTTTTCTTAGATTTATGATCTCTCACTTCCAGGCTTCCTAAACTGTCGTTGGCAGCTGTAGCACACTTGAAATGGTCATCACTTATCTAACCACTCCTGAAAACAGTGCGTTGAAACGCCCCTTAAAACCAAACTATATTTTTGTAAGAGACATACACATCCAAGAGGGTTACGATTGATGGTAATTGATAAAATCCATGCTCATTTTCTTTGCATGATTCCTGACTTGACTGGACTTTACCCGCCTCACACCCGCACCACACCGGAGGACAGTTAAGTCTCAAATCGATCAGTTAGAAACTGATAAGTCCAGTGGGAGTCCCTCTGAACAATTGTGGCCACTGCACAGGAGTGCTAAAAGAAAGAACCCGTGAAAGAGATTAGAATCGCATTCACGGGTTGTAAAGAGATGGAAGATAGATTCTCTCACCGAAAATTCGAGCAAAAATTGTAAATAGGTGATTTTTTTTTCGTGGCCATAAAGTCTGCATGCCCGATAGTGCCGAGGCGATTCCTTCGAACTGCGTCGAAAAGGACTCCTCTTTCTTACAAGAGGAACTGACAGTCCCAGAGAATGTGCTCTGAGGTCTGGAAGGGGGCGCCACTCGGACAACTAGAGCTTGAAACTAAATTTAATTAGTGTAATCTGTCGTTAAAAGCGCCGTGCTCAGTCATTAGCTGGGTAGAGCATATGTATAATGCTATACATTGATACCCAACGACGGCTATACATTGATACTGACTGACAGGCCGCGTGGGAGTAGTTCCCTCCTTTTATCGCTGACTGCCGATGGCGCCACCGGGGAACAATGTTGCTTTCTTCTCCTACAGATAAACAGTGTAACAAAAAAGTAGATGAACTGGCCAAAATGGGGGGGGGGGGTAACTAAAAGCACAACACCCCGTTACGAGTGTTTTCCTCTCTGCTACGTCTCGAACAAGTAATTGTGACTAGATGTGAGTGACCTAGATGCGGAAGGCAGAGGATCGTAGAGGGTGGTGACTCATGCAGGAGGCTAACGTTCAACAGTGGACGGGTACAGGCTGATGATGATGATGGTCTTTAAAGTAAGTAATGCGGAATAAGTATATATTACTTACATCTTCCTTAAAGTGGATGGTAGAGCACTGCAACAGCGTCCCCATGAGCTTGTGAGGGTTCCATGTCACAGAGTCGGCCCTAAAAAATAAAAAATATAATAATGTATTAAGACGGTTATACTAGCTGGTCTGCCGCGATACTGACTGCAGGCACTGGCCTCAGGTATGTTGACGGAGGCGCGGTCCATGCCATATAATGTATTAAGACGGTTATACTGGCTATACTCAGAAGCTCTACAGCGCACTGCGGGTCCAGTATAACAACGCCTTCTGAATGTTGTTGAGTCTGCCGCGATACTGCAGTGCCTCAGGCATGTTGACGGAGGCGCGAGTGGATGGCTTCCGTGCCATAATAAAGAAGCGTTGCGCTTCTCTGTGGGCGCAATGGAATCCCAACCTAACCTATTATTAATTACCATTCATTAATTATTAATTAACATTAATTTATCTATAAATTGCATTTACTAGAATCCGTGCTCAACTAAAGTTTCAAATACGAGGGTTATCCATAAAATAGGGTTCCCAGTGATTTTTCACAGTGTAAAACATGTTTAATTCCATGAATGCGTACATTTTTGGAAAGTTCAGACTTTTACCTATTTTTCTACATAGCCGCCACTGAGGTCAATGCATTTTTGCATGCGGTATACGAGCTTTTGAATGCCCGAGTCAAAAAAATCTGCCGCCAAGCCACGCAGATACCTGAGAACCGCTTCTTCGTGATCTTTTCTGTCACCGAAATTGCGTTCCGCTCAGGTGTTTCTTCATGTCAGGGAAGAGATGGTAGTCACTTGGGGCTAAGTCCGGGCTGTAGGGTGGGTGTTTGACAATACCCCATCCAAATTTATCGTACGGTCAACATTCTTGGCAACCACCTCGCGCAAACCTTAGCATACCCTAGATCAGCGGTCGGGGAACTGGGGAAAATTACCCCAGATGGGGTAAAAATATGTTCTCTGGGGTAATAAAGAAATTTTTCTAGTTTGCTATTTCATAAAACTTACTATTTTCATGTAACTTTTTTGTTAATTTCCGTGTAAATTAATTCAATAAATAATGTTTGTTTAAAAATACATTGATTGTCTTCTTTTTTAAAATGGGGGAAGGGGTAATATCGACCTACGCTAAAATATTTTTGGGTAATATATCGACTTACGCAAAAATATTTTGGGGTAATGGTTAAAAAAGTTCCCCGACCGCTTTCCTAGATGCTCCCCGTCAAAATATAATTTTATTCCGTATTTTGTTTACTTTCAAGTATATCCTGACGATGGTGACATGTCACCTAAACCGATATAGTGATTTATAAATAAAAAGGCCTCTATTTCTTTGTTCAGTAACTAATTCAAGGTTTTTGCTGTAAGTTAAATCAATCAGCAGTAAATACATTTAATCGGCAGTAGACTAAATAAAGTGGCAGTGTCCACTGTGTCAGTATGAATGTGGTAAGATATAAAATTAAAATGGATAAAATACATTAAATATTGGTACAAATTAATTTAAAACTAATGAATAATTAACTCATAAAATGGAAACCTAACTTATTATGAATTAATAATGGTAGAAAAGACGAGAACCAATCTTACGCCTGTGTTCAATTGACTGCAGGTAGACGTAAGAGTGTCATTGTTTATCAAACGAAAAAAACCGAAAAAAGGTATTTTGTGTCTCAACACATAAGTGACTGCCGTATTCAAGGATAGGTCGGATTTGTACTTTACATAGAAGAAGATTGTTTATCGTTGAAATACTTCAGTGATCTATATAAACACACCTAGTTTTTAAGAAGTGAGACGGGCTATATACTCAATTAACTCGTAATATTTCACATTATTCGAGATTGATACTCCAAGCATGTTGATGGAGCTTGCCTTCGGAAGAGAACAACCGTTGAAAGATACAGGATCCATAGCAGTCTTCTTGGTGGAGAAAGTACATGATTGGGTTTTGGAAATGTTTAAACTGACGAGGTTCAGGTCACCCCATTGTGAAACCCTTTCAAGAGACATATTCGTGTTCTCCGATTTGTATGCGAGACTGGCATTTTACTTTATTCGATTACAAATACATTATAGAAGTAATGTGATATTTAATTTTAGAGTATGTATAACGTTAATGTAACTTTAAAGCAATTGGTGGAACTTCAGGCATATGTTTAAGTATGGATCTAATATTTTAAAGCAAAGTAAACAGCTTAAATTTGAAATATATTGAATAATACGCACTTTGTATTCCGCGCCTTGTTCTATGCAATTCTTATCGCAGTTTGTTCAGCCCCTATTGAAATTCAGTACTAAGCTAACCATTGAATTTTCATACAGACTGGATACAAATATTTGTTTTGGTCCGTGCGAAAATTTACATACTAAATAATATTTTACAAGTTTTATTTTTTACATTAACCCTTTCGTTACAACTCGGTGGAATACAAATTATACTATCAATACGGCGTGAATTTTTCAAACCATTTCTTTACTTAAAACTAGTACTTGAAGCGTAAATGTACTTATCTGACCTATTTTCATATATCATATTGGTTCTTGTATCCGTTATCTATCAGATGATTCATAAAAAAATATTTTATTTAACAAACGTTCATTTTGTAACTCCATACATGTGGTGGCATTGACACATGTGGTTTACAGAAAAATCGCTCCTGTGACGAAACTTAACGATATTTTTTTACAAGCTTTACAGATTCCTATAAAGAATACATGATGGTTGATAAAGGGAATGAAAGCACTTCCAATTTCCTACCGTAGATGACACAATGAATACTGAAAGTAGCAAAACTATATATCATGTCAACCGATGTCAACGGTCAGGGAATCTTTGATGGCATATGCCGACAACCGATGGGAAAGGGTTAAATGTTTATTGGTTTTAAATATAACAACTCAATAAAATAAAAGTGCTGACTATCTTCTTCGTAGTATCAATCCGGTGGATTGGTTTGCAGCTATAAAATCTTGCATATCGATCTCCACTCTTCTTGATCCTCTGCAATCCGCTTTAGCTCAGCATAAGAGCTTAAATTCATGTCAACGAACACTTGCTGCAAACTCTCCCGTCTAGGACGCCCTCTGCAGTTTCTTCCCTCATCTATGCCATCCACAATGTCGTGAAAAAAACCATCGTGGCGCATGATGTGACCGATCGCCTCTCTGAGATGGTTCTTACTAGGTACCTATCTTCCTTGATTATATAAAACCACATCTCAAAGGCCTCTAGTATTTTTTCATAACTTTCAGATAAGCACCATGTCTCACAGCCGTACATCAAGATGCTCCATACAAATGTTTTTGTCAAGTTGCTTGCGGAGATTTAAGTTAATACATTTTTACTTCAGATTTACTATTACCATCTGTCGGTATGAAATGCGTCTTAGACGTGCGAACAAAAATAAGAGACGATCGATCGTAGAACGTGGCTTTTCGGCACTATCCTGCAAGGGCTATATCGATATCAATTGAAATTGCAAATATCGATTATGAATCAATTTTTGTATGGCGTCAGAGAGTGTCATTTTCCCGCAGATTTGCGGCTTGGACCCCCCTTTGGTTTAGTTTGCTTTATTGAATTACCATATCAATCGACCCACGGGTTGGCGTGCGCCCCAATCTGGGGTGACAACCCCAATTTACGCCGCTTTCCAACACCCCAAATCCCCAAAGCCAAACACTAGGCGTATGCTAGAAAACACTTCTCTTCAATCTAAGATTACTATACTCAAGAAAGTGTAGCACAACCACTGATTATTTACTTAATAAATACTCAACCCGAATTGTTCTTTGCGATTGTGAATCTGGGCATCTCACCGAGATGCCCAATGCAGCCGTATATTTTTAAATTTTTATGTAAAAATATACAGGAGAATACCGTTGTGTTCGTGTTTGTGTGTGGGTTGGGGAGATTGTAAGTGTATATTTAACTTTTTCTTGAAGAGATCCAGATTGTAGGAAGGAGGAAACACACATGCTGGAAGAGCATTCCATAGCTTACCGGTGGCATCGAGGAAGGAACTTTGGAAACTGTCAGTTCTTGGTCGACACACATTAATGGATGTTCCGCAAGTGCAAGACGAGTTTGTCGGTTGTAAGTGGGTGCAGGTGGAATTAGTTCTTTAATTTCCGAAGAGCAGCGACCGTGGTTATAACGGTAGAAAAGACTAAGCGAACCAATATTACGCCTGTGTTCCGTTGATTGCAGGTTAGACGTAAGAGTGTCATTGTTTACCAAACGAATCGCTCATCTTTGAACTGAGTCAATTAAGTTTAGAAAGTATTTTGTGTCTCAACACATAAGTGACTGCCGTATTCAAGGCTAGGTCAGATTTGTCCTTTATTAGTTGTTAATCTTTGAAATACCTCAGTGATCTATATAATACGCCTAGTGTTTTTGGAAGCGGGACCGGCTTTATACTTAATTGACTCGTAATATTTGACATTATTCGAGATTGATACTCCAAGGATGTTGATGGAGCTTGCTTTTGTGATTAGACGCCAATTTTTTCATTTATCATCACATCTAGAGGCTCAGCAATTGTAAGAAACGTTTAAACTGAACTTTACCAATGATTATTTATTATATCAGTATTTGAATATCGCTTTTTTATGACCTCCTGGTCATTCCGGCAGCGCTTCTTTGCCTCTCTAGGTAGAGTAAAAAGTGGGTCTTGAGTCTGCTTCTGAAGGATGCCTCCGCTTTAAGAGAACTTATGCTTTCTGGCAGCGAGTTCCAGGCCATTGGTGACGCGTAGCTGAAAGCACGATTGCCAATGACAGTGCTAGGACTACCTCCGTCAGCTGCATGGTGCTTCTATTTGCTCTGGCTGATCTGAGTGATACACTCATTTCAATTATGATCAGTTACCAAATGAAAAGTCTAATGGGAGTCCTCTCTTAGCAATTGTGGCCACTGCACAGAAGTGATAAGGAGAAATAATCTGCTTAAGAGATTAGAATCGCATTTAAGGGTTGTAAAGAGATGGAAAATGAATTCTCTTAACGAAAATACGAACGAAATATCTAAATGCGTGGAATTATTTTTAGTGGCCACAAAGTCTGCATGCTCGATAAGTCCAAGGTGATTTCGTCTAACTGCGTCGAAAAGGACTCTTCTTTCTAACTCTTGTAACTGACAGTACCAGAGAATGTGCTCTGAGGTCTGTAAGGGGGCGCCACAGGGGCCTAGGGATCCAAACTAAATAAAATGAGTATAATCTGTCATTAAACCTGTACGTGCGAGGTGCGGATGTATCCACACCAACTTGCACTGCTCTTAAGTGCGAGGTGCGGATTTATCCCACGCCCTGAAAAAAACACGTCGCTTCAGTGCGAGATGCGGAATTATCCGAATACTATATTGGATATAATTTTGTTTCGTATTCCGACATTCCTTCGCCAAAATTTTTTTTACGATATGTATTGAGTTGTGGGTCATTCTACACATGTTTCAAATTTACTCTATTTTAAAAATAATAATGGATTTATTTAATTTAGTTCTGAAGGTGAATATAAATGCAGCATTGACCAATCAGAACACATAAAAAATCGTCCTTAAATATTCAACTTTATTTTTCATTGACTAATTGACTTATTTCGTGACTTTTTATGAAGTCTTATTCCGCACGCAAAGGGTTAAAAGTGCCGCGCCAGAGGTGTCTGTGTATTACTTTTTTGAAAAATAAATAAATAAAGTTTTTACATTTTGTAATTATTTTTTTTGTATGTGCTTACATAAAGTAATGAAATGCCAACGGCTGGCGTGGATTACGTCCGGTGGATCGCGCTTCGCGCTGGTCGGGGGTTAGCAAAGTGCAGCTCTCTAATCCTAATTGCATTCTAATGTATTCGTCTGGCAACTGCTGATGCGGAGTTGGGATGTTTACACGGAGCGACACCCTGCGCGAGAGCAGGGATCGCAAACGAGAAGAGATTCGCGAAACCCGGGAACGCGAAAAATTAACTTGCAAATTCCGGGATTGAAAACATATTAACATCCTCCTCTCTCAAAACGGGGGTGTTATTACGTCGCGTGAGGACAGGATGAGGAGCAGGTCAGCAGATAAGCACGTTCTTGTAGAAGATTACATTTACGTTAAAAACATTACATGTCTGTCCACGTGGAATGACATGCCGTGCGGCCGCGACACGGACCTTTCTTCGCCAAAGGGTGGGGACCAACTGCCAGCCGTCGGCACTTCCACGGCCCGTGGTCGATCACCAGCGCCACCGGTGGCAAAACTAAGTAACTAGTACCAATGTGGCCATACATAAAGGTATGACAAGCCAAAACATCCTAAAATACGAGACAAAAGATTGTCTATCGAGGTTTTTGGTACCAGTTAGCAAGGGCTACATCGTGCTGATGTTAATGTTATATATAAAACCTTAGGTGGGACACTGAGGCTCTCAGCATAATCAAGGAAGATAGGCATCTATTAAGAACCATCTCAGAGAGGCGATCAATCACATCATGCGCCACAATGGTCATCTTCACGATATTGTGGAAGGGATGGTTGAGGGGAGAAACTGCAAAGCGCTCCCTAGCCGGGAGTATTTGGAGCGAGTGTTTGAGGACATGAATTGTGGCTCTTATGCTGAGCAGAAGAGGACTGCAGAGGATCAAGAGGAGTGGAGATCGAGATGCAAGACTTGTTGGTTCCAACCGATTCACCGGATTCATACTGCGAAGACGGGCCTTACGATATAATATTCTAACCTTTTTTATGTAAACACATACAGGAGAATACCGACAGATGGTGATAGTGATGCAGAAAGTCTCACTTGTGGATTCTATGACGCTTACCATGCTACATATAGCTAAGCGCTACATGTGGAGTGTTGATCCGCCAGCATCATGGACTACAGCCCGAGATTCACGCATCATCCTTATTATTACAGGAATTTACTATGAATGGGTGGTCTTCACTTGACGAATATTGACTACCACCAATTATAATTAATAGGCTATGACTGTCATTTAACGGGTGAGGGATCAAATTTACACCAACCGTGGATATTTTAAAGCTCAGAAATCGATTTAAAAACCATTTTATTTTAATCTTCGTCGGGGTGCGAACCCAAGCAAAGCAAACGTTTTGACCATTGAGCCATACCCTCTGAAAGATTTTTGCTATATTTGCCACCAATGTTGATTAACAGGCTATGACTGTCAATTTACGAGTGAGGGATCAAATTCACACGAACCGTGTGTATTTTTTAGAGCTCAGAAAACGAATTAAAAACTTTTTTTTTAATCTCAAGCCAAGCCCGCCAGCCCGATTGTTTAATTGTTCAAGAGTTTCTGAATGTTTTTGATGCGTTGTGCAACCCTGGCATAGTGCACAGTAAAGTGGGGAAACATAATCTTTTTGCTTTAGGGTTGAAGTTGTTTGACAGTAGGGTTGGCAAGGATTTACTGAAAACTGGCACTTTGCCAACTTTTATTAAGTGTGGGAATAAGAAATAAGAATACTAGAGAAAAAATGGAAAAACACCTTTCTAAGGCCTGTCTTGTATTTGCACTCGTTGGGAGAAAAAAACAAGGTATATTTTTTACTCTTTCTCATTATACAAGTGAATAAAATATGAATTTAAAGCTCCGCAAGCAACATGCCAAAACATTTGCTTGGTGCATTTTGATGATTGACATGGTGCTTATCTGAAAGTGATAAAAAAACACTAGAGGCCTTTGAGATGTGGTCATACAGAAGAATTCTCGAAATTTCCTGGAGAGACCACGTCACGAACAATGAGGTTCTCAACATAATCAAGGAAGATAGGCACCTAGTAAGAACCATCTCAGAAAGGCAAGCCCGATGGATCGGTCACATCATGAGCCACGATGGTCTTCTTCACGACATTGTGGAGGGGATGGTTGAGGGTAGAAACTGTAGAGGACGCCCTAGGCTAGAGGCCTTTGAGATGTGGTGTTGCAGAAACATTGTCGGAATTTTCTGAATGCGCGCGGTTAACGAGGCTGACATGGAATAGGCTCCCACTTTCTTGAACTGCCTGTCAGACGCTTAATTTAACCTTGTTTATAACTTGCAGGGTACACGCAACTATATATACTTTTCTATTGTTTTTAACAAAAAAAAAAAAAGAAATATATAACCCCATAAGTAATAAACCCGGCTGCTTTTGGTGAGATGCAAAGATTCACAGTATAGCATTCATTAACGGTTATTTTTTAAATCGACCAGCTATACAACCGCGTTTGGTGTAACTCATAAAACTTCTTCGCTTCTTCCATCCACTGGCGCCTCCGTCAACATGCCTGAGGCACTGCACTATCTATTTATTCTTCTTCGTAGTTTCAATCCGATGGATCGGCTTGCAGCAACCAAATCTTGTATCTGGATGTCCACCGTTCTCGATCTTCTGCAACCCTCTTTAGCTCAGCACAACAGCTGCAACTTATGACCTCGAACACTTACTGCTAATACTCCCGTCTAGGTGCGCTCTCTACAGTCTCTTCCCTCAACCATACCTTCCATAATGTCGTGAAGAAGACCATCGTGGCGAATGATGTGACCGATCGCCTCTCTGAGATGGATCTTACTAGGTGCCTGTCTTTCTTGATTATGCTGAGAACCTCATTGTAAGTGACGTGGTGATTTCCAGCAAATTCTGAGAATTCTTCTGTTACACCACATCTGAAAGGCCTCCACTTTTTTCTTTAAATTGTCAGAAATAAATAATTTTTGAACAGCCCTATATTGCGATTCAGGGCGCTAATTGGAATGTAAATAATTAATTAGTCTAATTTACTTAATCTCGTTCGATTAAACAGACTGACCCATTGAACTACTCTGAAGCACCTAATGCTCAAACTCAATAGATTTCGCCGGCGAACTTAGCTTAGTGGTCAAATCGTTTGCTTACCAAACCAAGAGTCGTGGGTTCGATCCCCGACTGATTAAAAAAATACTTGTAACTCTTTCGCGTCGGTTGTCGGCATATGCCGTCAAATATTCCCCGATCATTGACATCGGTGGACGTGATTTATCGTTTCGCTACTTTCAGTACTCATTGTGACATCTACGGTAAGAAATTGGAAGTGCATTCATTCTCTTTATCAACGTACATGTATTATTTACAGGAATCTGTATAGCATTTAAATAAATATTGTTAGATTTCGTCACTAGAGCGATTTTTCTGTAAGCCACATGTGTCAATGCCACCACATTTATGCAGTTACATAATGAACGATTGTTCAATATAAAAGTTTTTTATGCATCATCTGATAGCTAAAGGATACAAAAACCAAATTGATATATGAAAAAAGGTCAGATAAGTACATTTCTGCTTCAAATACTAGTTTTATGAAAAAAATGGTTTGAAAAATTCACGCCACATTGACAATATAATTTGTATTCCACCGAGTCGTCACGAAAGCGTTAATCAATTTTTAAGCTCCATAAATACCCCCGGTCGGTGTGAATTTGATCCCCAATCCGTGAAATGACATTTATTTAAATAATTTATATTAATCAAAATTGGTGGTATACAAAAGTCGTCCCGTGAAAGCCGCCAATTTTTTAGTAAATTCCTGTAATAATTGGATGATGCGTGAATACCGGGTGTAGCCTATAACGCTGGCGGATCAACATTTCACATGAAGCGCTTATCCATGTAGATTGGCAAGCATCATAGTATATATATCACCGCGTGTCGTTATTCTCCTGTATGTGTAACGAGGTATGTTAGGCTGACGGTCAACCCTGAAGGAAACCCTTGCAACGGCGGTCGAAATAATGATACTGGAGAATTTGCCACACACGGCTAAACCCAAAAGCCACAATACCGAATCTAGACTTGAAAATCTAAGAAGTTTTTCATGGTGATAATTGCTAGGGACATATACTAATATACTAAAAAAACAATTAACATCCTCCCCTCTCTCAAAAAGGTGTTACTCCGTCGCGCAAGGGCATGATGAGGAGCAGGTCAGCTAAACAAATTTTTCAGAAGCACATTGACATATATATACGTTAAAACTTTACAAGCTTCCGGCCAGGCGGAATGACATGCCGCCGGCCGTAATGCGACCTTCTCGGCCGTCAGCACACAATTGATCCGTGCAGCCCTAACTAGTCCTAATATGGCAGACACATAAATGTATGGCAAGCGAAATAAATAAGACGAAAGATTTGTTTATCGAGGTTTTCGGTACCAGTCAGCAAGGACTACATCATGCTGATGTTTTTGTTGTCGCTGGGTTGAAAAGACTGGCGGACCTGGAAATCCCTAGACAGATTAAGAACCGGAGTTGGTAGAACAAAGGACAACCTCGAGCGGTGGGGAATGCTTCGGCAGGGAGAGACACTATTGTGCGACTGTGGAGACCTGCAGACCACCTCACACCTACGATGCTGCTCCATGTGCCCAACAAGTTGCACATCTCAGGACCTAATGCTGGGCAACACACGAGCCATCGAAGTTGCCAGATATTGGGAAAAAATAATTTGACGTCGCTGACACGAAGAAGAAGAAGAAGAAGATGCTGATGTAGCATATCAATCCGCATACCTAGTTTCAAAAAGTTAGTTTGCAACCTGTCGATAATGATGATGGTGATGCAGGAAAGAAATAACGCATTATAAAGCTTTTCTATGGAAGTGATTGACGTCGATGGGTCTTATGGTCTTCCCCCATTGTGCCTCCCGCGGATTTTAAGTAGGTGATGCATTGCCCTGGGGGACTGGCTGTGTATCGACTTGAGCGATGGGCGAATTACAATTTTATCTGTGGCTTAAAACCACTCAGTTCTAATCCCCGCCACGCGCCATCCGCCCACGTCATTATTCAACATGTTTTTCAAAACACCGCTCTATCGTATTAAGCAAAGAAAATGAGTAATATTGTATAATTTTCAAGCTTTTAATTTATTTACCATATCTGCGCCATATGTAGAGCATAAGGACACCACAATGGTCAAAGCGTTTGCTTTGCAAGCCAGAGGTCGTGGGTTCGATCCCCGACGAAGAAAAAAAAAATCGATATCTGAGCTTCAAAATATTTGGTGTGAATTTGATCCGTCAGCCGTAAAATGCCAGTCATATCCTATTAATCAAAATTGGTGGTAGACAAAAGTTGTCCCGTGAAGACCACCCATTCATAGTAGATTCCTGTAATAATTAAAGATGATGCGTGAATCTCGGGCTGTAGTCTGTTACGTTGGCGGATCAATACTCCACATGCAGCGTTCAGCCATATACACCATGGTAAGCGTCATAGAATTCCACAGATGAGACTTCAGAATTACTATCACCATCTGTCGGTATTCTCCTGTATGTGTATACATAAAAAAAAAATGATGTCACAGTGATCAAAGCGTTTGCTTTGCAAGCCAAAGATTGTGGGTTCGATCACCGATGGAGATAATTTTTTTTTTTTTTAATGGAGTGTTGATTCGCCAACTTATAATACTACTGTCAGATATTTAAGTTTCATCTAATTATTACAGGAATCTAATTATGACTGTCATTTGATAGGTTCGCTTTAACCACTAAGCTATATCTTCCGGCAGTTTTTTTTTCAAAGCGTTTGCTTGCTAAAACGAAGGTCGTGGGTTTGATATCCGATGGAGATGAAAAAAAATATGTTTTTTAATCGATTTCTGAGCTCTAAAATACCCCCGGTTGGTGTGAATTAGATCCCACACCCGTAAAATGCCAGTGATGGTATATTAATTAAAATTGGTGGTAGATGAAAGACGTCCCGTGAAGACCACCAATTCATAGTAAATTCCAGTAACAATAAGAATGATGCGTGGATCTCGGGTCTATGAGGTTAACGGATCAACACTCCACATGCAGCGCTTATCCCATATGCAGCGTGGTGAGCGTCACAGAATTCCACAGATGAGACTTAAGAATTACGTGAGAAATTTTGATTAATAGACTATGACTGTCTTTTAACAGGTGAGGGATCAAATACACACCAACCGGAGGTATATTAAAGCTCAGAAATCGATTAAAAAAATATATATTTTTTTTATCTCCGTCGGGGATCGAACCCACGACCTTTGGCTTGCAAAGCAAACGCTTTGACCATTGAGCTATATCCGCAGGCAATTAATTTAAAAATCACTCGAAAAGCTTAAAATGTAAAATAATTTACAAATCTATTAATTATTTTCGGCTTTGTGATATTATTATTTATTTTTATTACCGAGGGGGGGTCGCATTAAATGGATTAGGCCCCCCGTTTGACCCCCCTTTTGGGGCCCCTCTATTTGCTATTTTACGGCCTGGATTGTAAGTCTATTTTAAAAAGGGCGCCCCCCGAATACTGAGCGCCTAATACCGAGGATTTGCGGCCTGGATTTAGGAATTTATTACCCTATCTTATGCCGCTTACTGCTATGAAGTTGATAGTACGCTATGGAATGTATGAAGGGGGAACCTAATGTATTGATATTTAAAAAAAAAACTAAGTCCTTGCGAAAAAAAAAATGTTGTCATAAAAAAATGTCTTTCAAATTATTAGTCATATTTAACAGACCTTCGATCCTATTTCCATTCCATTATCTGGGACAAGTAATACAACTAGGGCGAAATAACTTCTCAAAATAAATCGACAGGCGCATACAACTGGGATGGGCAGCATTTGGAAAACTAAAGTACATTTTTATCGTGAAAATTCCGCAATGTCTTAAAACTAAGGCTTGTAACCAACGCATCCTCCCTGTATTAACTGATGGTGCAGAGACGTGGAATCTAACAGCAGATCTTACACATAAAATAAAGGTCACCCAGCGTGCTATGGAGAGATTCATGAGAAGAGTGTCGCTAAAAGATATAGAAGAAATACGCACAAGAACTCAAGTAGTGGATGCTACACAATGAATAGGCACACTCAATGGGCAGGACATATCTGTCGAAGAGACGACGGTCGATGGGGAAGAAACGTATTGGAATGGCGCCCAAGAACTGGCAAACGAAGCATTGGGCGACCTCCTGCAAGATGGACTGACGACATAAGAAGAGTAGCGGGAGTGACCTGGATGCGGAAGGCGGAGGATCGAAGAGGATGGAGACTCATGCGGGAGGCCTACGTTCAACAGTGGTCGGACACAGGCTGATGATGATGAAATTATTAGGAACGATATTTTTTTGGCAGAATTCCATAATATCGATAAAAGTTTTTTTTTTCGTAAGCACATACAGGAGAATACCAACAGATGGTGACAGTAATTCTGAAGTCTCATCTGTGGAATTCTATGACGCTTACCATGGTGTATATGGCTAAGCGCTGCATGTGGAGTGTTGATCCGCCAACGTCAAAGACTTATTAATTACAGTAATTTACTATGAATGGGTGGTCTTCACGGGATAACTTTCGTCCACCATCAATTTTAATTAATAGACTATGACAGGCATTTTACGGGTGATCGATCAAATTCACACCAACCGGGGGGTATTTTAGAGCTCATAAATCGATTAAGAATCCTCGATTCGGATCGAACCCACGACCTTTGGCTTGCAAAGCAAACGCTTTGACTATTGAGCTATGACCGCCGGCAAATATGAAGTGATCATCATCATCAGCCTGTATCCGTCCACTGTTGAACGTATGCCTCCCGCATGAGTGTCTGTCCTTTTCGAGCCTTCCAAATCCAGGTCGCTCGCGCCATTCTTCTTATGTAGTCAGTTCGTCTTGAAGGGGGTCGGCCAATACTTCGTTTGCCAGTTATTGGGAGCCACTTCAATACTTTTCTTCCCCTTCCATAAGGGCTTGGAATACCAAGGCTTGTTAATTTTTAACTTGAATATATCTAAATGTGCTTGTAAAAAAGTATTTTATAATACGATCCCGCGCTCAGCTGCTGTTGTCTTTCGGTAGAAGTAATGTGATAGAATTCCCCGCAAAAACGGTTTTGTAGGCACAAACTCATGTTTAAAATTCCGAATAAAAACGTCTTTACACTCCGGCAGTTGAAATTGATTGACTGATGTTTGCAGCCTAGGTTTTTAGCTTTTAGGTGATGTTTATTTCAGCCCAATCGGATATATACCTGCCGAATTATGAGTCTCAATACAAAACGATCATTTTCAACGTATTTTTTCGTAATTTCTTTCATGAATGGAATCCATAATCGCTCTCTATTAAAAGATGTATTAATCCATCATCTATCAAGTCTTGACGGGTATTAAATCTTGACTGATTAGAAGAAGTTCAATGAGGTTAAGGTTAGTATTTATTTCATATTTCGCGTGGTGGCAGGATGAGGAGCAGATTTTTTTTGGGGCCTAATGCCCCCGGGCCAGTGACCTTGTACCTGCGTTCCTTGGGAGCACTTACCAAGGCATTGTTTTCAGAGTACTTTCTCGCTATACAAGTAACGGGCTTTGGTGAGCAACACCAAACGTGGGTGTACAAGATAGTAGTTCAGACGTTTAAATTTGGATTTTTTGACTTCTTCGCCGAAGGTCGCCGCGAATACAGAAAAGGCGCGGTAGTTGGACTCTGTAGCGATGAGGTCGACGTATCCAACCGGTCAAGGCTTCTGTTGGATTACACTAAAGAGCCTTTGCCTACTTAAATCTAATATTGGGCAATGCCACAGAGCGTGTTCAGCGTCCTGCAAGGCGCTTCCACATGGGCAGTCTGGGCTATCAACGAGGCTAAGCTTTAAGAGTTTTGAGGAGCAGATTAACAACACACATACTTTTTCAGAAGCACATATATATTTTCACGATGAACTTTACAAACTTCCGGCCGGGGCGGAATAACATGCCGGGCCGACCACAATGCGACCTTCTGACGGTCGGCACACAGCTCAGCGCACTCGTGATGGGCTGTCGTTCAGCGTCGCAGGTGGCGATCTATGTAACTTACGTCAGACCTGTGACCGGACTTGTCCAAAATGCCAATGTGGCGACATATACATGTCCGACAAGCGCACAGAAATAAGAGACGAAAGATTGTATATCGAGGTTTTCGGTACCAGTCAGCAAGGGCTATATCATGCTGATGTCAAAGCGAATCAAATTTTACAATAAAATAGTGTGCAATAAAATACAGGAAAGCACGACTAAAAATAAAATATTACAATACACAGAATTATTGCTATATTTCTGTATGGAGCAAGTGTAAGACGAGTTTGTAGGTTGTTGTGGGTGGGTGAAGGAGGAATTATTTCTTTAAATTCCGAAGAGCAGTGACCGTGGTAATACCGGTAGAAAAGACTAAATGAACCAATCTTATGCATGGGTTCCATTGATTGAAGGTTAGACGTAAGAGTGTCATTGTTTATCAAACGAATTGCTCTTCTTTGAACTGAGTCAATCAAATCTAGAAGGTATTTAGTGTCTCAACACATAAGTGACTGCCGTATTCAAGGATAGGTCAGATTTGTCCTTTATATAAAAGAAGAAGTTGTTTGTCGTTGAAATACCTGAGTGATCTATAATCTATATATTACACCTTGTTTCTTAAAAGCGAGACCGGCTTTACACTTAATTGACTCGTAATATTTGACATTATTCGATATTGATAATCCAAGCATGTTGATGGAGCTTGCTTTTGGAAGAGAACAACCGTTGAAAGATACAGGATCCATAGCAGTATTCTTGGTGGTTATGGCACTAAATACTCGTAAATTGGATCGCGTAGTTGCCTGGGAATCCTTTATATTGACATCAGCATGATGTAGTCCTTGCTTACTGTTACCGAAAACCTCGACAAACGATCTTTCGCCTTAAATTTTTGTAGCTCGCCACACCTTTATGTAGATGGCGACATTGACACTAGTACATAGTTTCGCCACCGGCAGCGCAGACGGCCTCGGGCCGCGGCAATGCGGCCGGCGTCAGTCAGTCCCGAGCGATAAGCGTGACAACGTTAGCGTTGCGGCCGGCAGTATGTTTCCGCTCGGCCCAAAGCTTGCAATAAACATTAATGGAATAAAATATAGTCTGCGTGTCTACAAAAAAGTCTTTGTCTGCTGCCCTACTCCTCATCCTGCCCCTCGCGACGTAATAACGCCCCTCTCTAGTTGTTTTGAGAGAGGAGGATGTTAATAAATATTAATTTCACTAACCTTTCGATGCCTTGCAGTCTGGGGTATCGGTGCTTCTTTGAGAACAGAATTCCACCTCCCCAAGCAGCCTATAAAAAAATTGAAAAATATATATATTAAAAATATTATAAATACCCAAGAGGAAAATACGAAAAGCTACAACATAAGAGGTTACTCTTGTTTATGGGTAAAATAAATATAATACAGGAATTAACTTAAAACAACGACATGCGTTAGTGAAACCCTAACCTTTAGCAAGACAAGGTTGCGTTACGGCCGGCGGTATGCTTCCGCTTGGCCGGAAGCTTGGAATTTTTTTTTATGTAAACACATACAGGAGAATACCGACAGATGGTGCTAGTGATGCTAAAGTCTCCTCTGTGTATTCTATGATGCGTACCATGTAACATATGGTTAAGCGCTGCATGTGGAGAGTTGATCCGCCAACATCATATATTACAGTCTGATATTCACGCATCATCCTTATTATTACAGGAATTTACTATGAATGGGTGGTGTTCACAGGACGACTATCGTCTACCACCAATTTTAATTAATAGGCTATGACTGGAATTTTACTGGTGAGGGTTGAAACTCATACCAACCAAGGATATTTTAGAGCTCAGAAATTGATTAAAAATCTTTTTTTTTATTCTCCGTCGCGGATCGAATCCACGACCTTTGGCTTGCAAGGCAAACGCTTTTACATGTTTTCATTTTGGACGGACCGCTAACGGCTGTGGTAGTTATAAACACCACCACTCGTGGCGCAAGCGAGAGCCGAGACCGAGCGCGGAGATCGGCAGTCGGTCCCCACCCTTTAGCGAGACAAGGTTGCGTTACGACCAGCGGTATCTTTCTGCTTGGCCGGAAGCTTGTAATATTTTAATGCAAATATAATCAATGTACTTCTAGAAGAAAGTCTTTGTTTGCTGACCTGCTCCTCACCCTGCCCTCACGCGACGAAATAAAACCCCTTTTGAGTGAGAAGAGGATATTAAGTGATAGAATTGATTTTTTTTTCAATGTTTTCAGCATTCAGTATGCGTGGAATGTTGTGATCGGATTGGTGAAGAAGGAATTGAGCTGCTTCTTAGGAAGCTATCAAACGGGACACGAACATTCCGAACGTAAAAGGAGAAGAAATAAGAAAACGATAATGTTAATACAAATCACATAAAAAAAAAATATATAATAGATTTTATTTCAAAGATAGATTGACTCACATCGATGTGCAGCCAACAGTTATGACGTTCGCATATGTCTGCCATTTCTTCGATGGGATCGAAAGCTCCGATGACAGTGGTTCCAGCTGTAGCATTCACGAAGAAAGGGATCTAAGAACATACACAATTCAATAAGATTCCAAGTGTATACATGATGCATGTGCTAGAGGTGGAAGCCGTGCTGTTTTGAGAATCAAACCGTCGTCCCTGTTGATGTTGATGGGATCTCTTTTGATTTCAATGGCTTCCCTTACTAGGCGTGCATGTTTTCCTTGCGTTTGAGCTCGAGAGTCCCAACCAGGTTCACCTTCGCCACTTGAACTACTGCAGTATGGCAGATTAATTAATTAATTATAATTTTATTTAAATATACATATAATAAGAAAATACAAGATAATAACGTTTAACAATTTTAACAACTACTACTCGGTGAGTGGAGCACCGGATCCCCGCTGGATGGCCACGTGAAAGCGCATCCAGTGCTCTTCCAATCGTGAGTTCTACATATCTGCCCACACAGCGTCCATTGCGTTGGGACTGCCGCGTTCATGTAAGCGCAACGCTTCCTTATTATGGCACGGAAGCCATCCAATCGCGCCTCCGTCAACATGCCTGAGTAACTGCAGTATCTATTTATTCTTCTTCGTAGTATAAATCCGGTGAATTGGCTTGCAGCAAAAAATCTTGCATCTCGATCATCTCGATCCTCTGCAGTCCTCTTTAGCTCAGCATAAGAGCTACAATTCATGTCCTCGAACACTTGCTGCAAATACTCCCGTCTAGGGCGCCCTCTTCAGTTTCTCCCCTCAACCATCCTTTCCGCAATATCGTGAAGAAGACCATCGTGGCGCATGATGTGACCGATGGCCTCTCTGAGATGCTTCTTACTAAGTGTCTATCCTCCTTGATTATGCTGAGATTCTCATTGTTTGTGACGTGGTGTCTCTAAGAAATTCCGAGAATTCTTCTGTATGACCACATCTCAAAGGCCTCATTTATTAATTCTACGTTTATTGATTTAAAACACACTGGTTGGTATGGAATAAATGAGAGTGTGTTCGATATAAAAAAACTAAATAAATAATCATCGTTTTGTGTCGCGAAGCAACGCGCGCTCGTTTAAAATAATTTTGAAAGTTTACCTGTCCCTTGGCCTTGCTCTCTAAGATCAGCCTCTCAAGCTCGCTGGTGATTAGTCTGCCGTTCTCGTCGGATGGTACGCAGATACAGTTGTCGGTGCCCAAGCCGCAAACGGCAGCGCAAGACTTGATGGAGTAATGGCACTGAAAAATATATATATATAAATATAATAAATAGAGAATAATAATAATAATAAATAAATAAAAAATTGTCCGCCATATTGGGACTAGTTATATGCACCGCCACTGGTGGCGCCGGTGCGACAGCCCATCACGCCAGTTGTGTTCCAACCGTCGGCGAGAGCGTATTTTATTGTGGCTCGGCCGAATGCTGTGACTAGGTCGAGCCCTGAATTTGTAAAGTTTTATCGTAAATATATGTCAATGTGCTTCAGAAAAAGTCTGTGTGTTATTAATCTGCTCCTGCCATCACGCGATGGAATTACAAAAGGAAATTGAAAAAAAAAAGCATAAAAGAAGAAGAAGAAGACATGTGTCAAAGATCGCAGAGATCTAGGAGAACAATACCTTTGACAAAAGAGGGAAAGGATGTAAGAAAATGATCCAGGTGTGCTGGTAGGCTATTTAGGAGCGCCATTGCCGTTGTACTAAATTGAGTGCTCGAAGCTTCACAAGTATCAGCTGGGATCAAAAACAATGGATGGCTTCGAGCGCGAGTAGACCCATCTGGAACGTAGAAGTTAAAACATTCGTGAATGATGATGTGGATGGCTACGAGCACGGATATGATGATCGAGATTACACACCTGGTCGGAAGTAAACATGACGAGCTCTCCAGAGATGTTCTTAAGTCCTTTTTCCTTGTATTGAGGGAACTTCTTATGGCGGGCAGCCAAGAAGGCGTACAAATTGGAAATAGAGCCTCCTGTGGAAGAAAAAAAAACATTAAAAATATTTAAATATATTTCAACATTTAACTTCGAGGAACGGTACGACACACCCTAGCCAATGAACGCACGAAGCTCGAAAAACATATCAGCATGATACAGCCCTTGCAGACTGGTGCCGAAAACCACGATATACAATCTTTCGGTAGTATTTTTTTTCGATTGTCTGACATGTATTTTTTGTTGAAAATATTATTTATAGATGACTGCCGGTGGGTATAAGTCAATGGTCAAAGCGTTTGCTTTGCAAGCCAAAGGTCGTGGGTTCGATACCCGACGGAGAATAAAAAAAAAAAAAAAACGATTTCTGATCGCGATCTCGATCTCGATCGAAATTTTCCTCGCTTGGTGTGAATTTGATCTCTCACCCGTAAAATGCCAGTCATAGCCTATTAATCAAAATTTATGGTAGACGAAAATCGTCGCGTGAAGACCACACATTCATAGTAAATTACTGTAATAATAAAGGATAATGCGTGAATCTCGGGCTGTAGTCTATGACGTTTGCGGATCAACACTCCACATGCAGCGCTTATATGGTAAGCGTCATAGAATTCCACAGATGACGCTTCAGAATTACTATCACCATCTGGTCAGTATTCTTCTGTAAGTGTTTATGTATAAAAAAACCTTGTTTTCATATATATATATATATATATATATTAGGGTATCCCAGGCTATGTATGGGAAAATTATTTTTTTCGAAATGGAATCGGCTCACCCTCTATTTTTATGTGGTTTGGTCCTAGTAACTCACATGATAAATGTTATTGCTATCGGACAATGTTTTCTGATAGCGACTTGATGTTGAAGTTGTAATATAAATTTTTGTATGAAGGCCAAAAGGAGCTTTTGAAAACTTATTGCTTATTCTGCAAATAAAACGCTGTTTTATCTCTATCTTACAAATATTAAGTAAATATTATGTAAATATTATTATCTATTACAGAAAATTAAAAAAATATATTGCTTTTTAGAATCAGGGCTCAGCTTTCGCGCGCCTTAGAATTCTAGTATTGACATGTTCCGATGCAAGTCGCTATCTTTTCCCGTGGTTTTAATGGCGTGAAACTTTTTTTACAATTATTTGGACACCATTCACACAAAACCAGAGGGTGAGCCTTGAAAAAAAAACGAAAAAGAAATTTGGGACACCCTAATATATATATATATATTACTTAGCTATCTATACTGGATGCTCGCAAGGCTCTAACCTTGGCCCTATAGTTTTTTTGTTATATACCTTGTTTTCTTCATATCTTCACCTGCTAATAGTCATAATTTGGTTTCTCACCTGGAGCAAGGATGGAAAAACCTTGTTTTCTTATATAAACATATAACTTAGCTACCTGTACTGGATGCTCTCAAGGCTCTAACCTTGGCTCTATACATTTCTGCCATATACCTTGTTGTATTCATATTTTCACGTTCTAATAGTCATTGTTACGTTAGTTTACTCCTCTCCTTCCCTGGACCTCCTCTGGACGCAGCACTCCCGGCCTCCTGCTCTACAACGGACTTCTACCAGGACGCAGATCTGCGAGCTGACTACACCCCAGCCCGAGGAAGTCGACCGGAACACAGCTGCCTTACAACCAGCTGTGGAGGAAGCTGAACTTCAAAGACGAAGACCGCTGCCGCTGGTAGAGCGGGCTATCAGTCGAGGTCGACTGGTCGTCTACAGTCATAGAATAGTGTCTCACCTGGAGCAAGGATGGAGTCTCCCGTGTTCCAGCCGATGATGGCACGCATCCGTTCCATGACGACGTGTTCCATCAGGATGAACACCGGAGCGATCTCGTAGGTGAACATGTTCGTATTGGCCGTGGCCGTGAGCCACTCTCCGGCCATGGAAACCAGATCCAGACCGCAGGACAGCTGGTTGAAGAAGTGAGGATGGCCTGAAAAAGAAAGAAATATTAAGTTTTATAAGAAGTTATACTATCGATACACCTATCGTTGTATGATAAATTATTCGGCGCAACAGTTCGGGCAGAAGATGGTCGAGTGGTCATCAGTAACACAGGTAAGTGACTGGTTGTAAAAGTCCGCGTCGGACCTACAAGAAGTTGTTTCTCATCCATTCAATCTGGTTTGAGACCCGAGTGGTACTTACTAAAATAAATAGACTGTCGGAAAGTAATAATATTAAGCTTGTGAATAAATGTTGACTGATTGAATAATAAAAAATAATAACATACACACTCTGAATATATACTATAGAGACACGTATCGTTGTATGACGGTAACAATTGTATTAATACAAGTTATTTGGCGCAACAGTTCGGGCAGGAGATGGTCGAGTGGTCAAGGGTAATGAACTTGAGCAATGGTTGGTTCCAAGGCTCGCTGGTTCGCATCCCGCTTCTGCCGATATTTTTTGTGAACGAACTGAAAAGAATTTGATGTATAGTATGTGTATATTTAATTACTTAGAAAGGTCGTAGAAAGGTTAGATGATTTTGATCTACCACCAATTGTAATTGATAGGCTATGACTGGAATTTTACGGGTGAGGGATCAAATTCACGCCAACCGGAGGTATTTTAGAGCTCAGAAATCGATTAAAAAATTTTTTTTTTAATCTCCATCGGGGATTGAACCCACGGCTTTTGGCTTGCAAAGACTGAGGTCTATTTGACATATTACTGATGCACCTAGAATCACGGGAAGGCCTTCAGCCACTGTTTAACAAGTAGCTTTTTGCATGCGTCCAGTAACGGGTCCCCATCTGCGTCTCCAAAAACAGGACGGGACAGGGAGGCTTTTCACCAAGCGAATCGATATCTATATTTTAAAAACACAGCTATTTGGTATGAATTTGATCCCTTATCCGTAAAATGCCAGTCATAGCCTATAAATTAAAATTGGTGGTAGACGAAAATCGTCTCGTGAAAACGTGAATGTTGAACTGTAGTCTATGACATTGGCGGATTAACACTCCACATGCAGTGCTCAGCCATATGCACCATGGTAAGCGTCGTAGAATTCCACAGATGAGACTTCAGAATTACTATCATCATCTTTTGGTATTCTCCTGTATGTGCTTACATAAAAAAACATACACGCATTTAAAGAAGTTCAATTTATGAGTATTTCGTGTGAGCCAGATTTCTTAGACCGATTTTTCTTAGGCACATTTTTAGTGATTAGTCGGACGCTCTCAATTCTCTCACTGTCGTATAACCCCAGCATCCCCTTCGTCAGATGCGTCGCATAATATATTGTGATATAGGGGAGCATCTGTTAATTAATAATAAAAAAATATACACCGCCCCCTGTGTCTCTTATCGGCAAGCTCTCCCCTTTCAATTGTGCAAAATGAACAAGTATTCTCAAACTGTGCATTTATTTGACTCGGTTCAAAGAAGAGCAATGCTTTTTATTCCGGATTCGAGGTCGCGGTCAGAAATTACGACATGGTGATGCCGGAATAACAAGTATCCACTGAGGATAAAACCAAAGACCGGAGATGAGTTGATACTAATTTATTTAATACTTGACACCTTCTTATACCCTGATTTACAACATGAGTAAGAATTTATAAAAGTAATAATAAAACATTGAATATCACACACTGCAATCCACTTGGATTGCCCCGAAAGAGAACCCAGCCTCTGGACACGACCAGGGGTGAAATATATATATATGGAGGTCCCTTAACAGACTTCAGACCGGAGTATGCAAGACGAGGACACAAATGAAAGCCTGACAGTCTTACAGCGGACCGACTGAATGTGACTGCGGCGTGGAGCAGACCCTGTCACACCTTCTGGAGTGTGCGCTGTGCCCGAATACCTGCACCCAGGAATACCTGACGATAGCCGGGAGTAACGCCATCGACGTCGCCCACTTTTGGGCAGACAGAATCTGACCCTGCTGCTTCCGACACGATTATATATATATATATATATATATATACACTGCACATTCCTCAATACCGTTTTCGGACCTTGATCCCTTCAATCCACATAGAGTGGCAGATTATTGGGATGGTCCATGCTCCGTATCGATGCGTAAGCATTCCTTATTAATGTTAGTATTACTAATACATATAATTTCGTACGCCGCAAATTCCTCGATACTTCTTGTTTTGGACCTTGATCCCCTCAATTCGCATAGAGTGGCAAAATGCCCTGTGTTGTACCCGACTGTATGAATCTAAGATAAAGAGTTGATTATAACATTTACTTAAAAGGCTTTTGGATGTTTAACCTCTCCTTCCCGGTGATGTCTATCGACTACACATTGCTTGTAATAACTTAAATATCTCTGTAAATATAATACACACAGGGTTCAGATTTTAGGTATTCCTCCTTAATACATTTACGTATTGAAAAAAAATATATTTATAATAATAGGCACTCATCGGGAGCAGGAAATATTTTTCTAAAATCCGGAATAAATTCACCACTACACTCAAGACGCGTCAACTGTCATGAATTCATTCGACCTGTCGGAAGCGTGTGCGAAAATAAAATTAAAAAATAACCAGATGCGGCGGCATCTATACTCCTCACTCTCGCTGACGTACTAATATGAGTGAGCGAGACGGGAAACCTCAGTTGGTCGCCTAGTTCGAAATTATATCTATTCGGGTCGGCACATCGATATATCGACAGGCTAAGTAGTGTTAGTAGCTCTCGGAAGTTCACGCGCCAAGGTGCGTCTGGCCGTTTGAGGTCTTCGTCTGATGTTTTTCATGTTTTTAGCTATTAAATGTCAATTATTACTGCTTATTGACATCAACTATTGTAAAATTAAGCGATATCTTTGAATATTTTAATTTTTTCGAATTTCTACTCATTTTATTCACTTTAAATCAGAATGTGTAACGAGTACACACCATCGGAACGCGCAGAAGTTCTTAACATAGTAAGGCGAGGGTTAATACAGCAAAATAATGTTTTGAACACTTTTGATAAACAATAACAATGACTTTGACCGCGTCGCAACACTAGCGGCGCCCTCCCACTACGTGTTGGCCATTTGACGAACTATCTGCTGTCGACATGTCCTTGAATACGGCAGTAACCTTTTGATTGGAGCCCTAAAATACCTTCTAAACTTAATTGACTCAGTTCAAAAAAGAGCAATTCGTTTGATAAAAAAACAATCTTACGTCTAACCTGCGATCAATGGAACACATGCGTAAGATTGGTTCACTTAGTCTTTTCTACCATTATTACCACGGCCGCTGCTCTTCGGATCTTAAAGAACTAATTCCTCTTGCACACACCCACAACCAATTTCCCAGACTTTTGACATGATTTCCATTGGAGGAACACAAATAGAGGTTGTAAACGACTATATACCTATCTGGGACAAGTAATACAACAAGGATAAAGTAACTTCTCAAAATAAATCGACATGCGTATACAACTAGGATGGGCAGCGATTGGCAAACTAAAGTACATTTTTATCGTGAAAATTCCGCAATGTCTTAAAACTAAGGCTTGTAACCAACGCATCCTCCCTGTATTAACTGATGGTGCAGAGACGTGGAATCTAACAGCAGATCTTACACATAAAATAAAGGTCACCCAGCGTGCTATGGAGAGATTCATGAGAAGAGTGTCGCTAAAAGATATAGAAGAAATACGCACAAGAACTCAAGTAGTGGAAGCTACACAACGAATAGGCACACTCAATGGGCAGGACATATCTGTCGAAGAGACGACGGTCGATGGGGAAGAAACGTATTGGAATGGCGCCCAAGAACTGGCAAACGAAGCATTGGGCGACCTCCTGCAAGATGGACTGACGACATAAGAAGAGTAGCGGGAGTGACCTGAATGCGGAAGGCGGAGGATCGAAGAGGATGGAGACTCATGCGGGAGGCTTACGTTCAACAGTGCACGGATGCAGGCTGATGATGGTGACGATTTATGTTGTGAAAATTATTAACGAAAATAAATCGAAATTCTCACCGCGAAAATTGGAGGCATTTACGTTTCATTATTATCATTTTTTGTCACGTTTTGGAAGCGCTCCCCTTTCATTTTTTGCCAGTAGGGGAGACCTGGCATATTGTCGCAGGAATATATTATTGTTATCTAAACACCGATGCGGCAGCTCAAGACCGAGTACGACTCCCAGGGGAGGATTTATCGCCCAGCACAGATTGAAGGAGTCCTATATCACAAGTATTCCTACTACAGTATATGACAATACTCCGTTTTTTGCATTATACTCTTCTTCTTCTTTATACTAGCCATTTTCTATAATCTGGGGTTGGCTCTCCTTGTGCACGTTCGCCACGTCTGTCTGTCCTGCGTTGCATTCTCGGTCAAACCCAGGGTTTTCAGATTCTTGTTTACAGTTGCAGTCCAGGTTGCCTGCGGTCTTCCAGGTCTTCTTTTCAGCGTGGGTATGTTGAGGGCTCTCTTCACCATGTGGTCCTCATCTCTCCGTGTCACATGCCCATACCATCTTAGGCGGTTTTCCCTTAACTTTTCAGGTATGGGGGCCACCCGAAATGAACCCCGAATATGCTCATTTCGAACTCTGTCCACTCTAGTCACACCGCCCGCCCACCTCAGCATCTTCATCTCTGCCACATGAATCCTATCCAAGTCACGTTTCAGCGGGGTCCAACACTCCGATCCGTAGAGCATAGCTGGCCTTACAGCAGTTTTGTAGATTTTACCTTTGATCCTAACTGGAATCTTGCTGTCACACAAAACCCCAGAGAGAGACCTCCATTTCAGCCATCCTGTGTTTATTCTATGCTCCACGTCAGATTCAGTTTTGGCATCTAAGGATATCACAGAGCCGAGATATTTAAAAGTATCAACCTCTTTTACGGGTGTATTCTTTGGAGGAGTGGTGTGTTAACTGCGGTGCAACCAGAATTGAAATTGAAGTACATTACTCGTTTTTACTTCTACTTATTCGCAGTCCACTACTCTCCAGAGCCAGTTCCTCAGATTCCTCCAGCATTTCCTGAACTTTGGGCATTTTCACTGATTGGAGCAATGTCGTCAGCATATAAAATATTCCAAGGGACTGGTTTTTTAATATCTCTGGTGACATAGTCTATGGAGAGGTTAAAAAGCACTGGTTTTTTGCATTCTACTGTATGTATTATTATCGTAGTATCAATCCGGTGGTTTGGTTTGCAGCAACAGAATCATGCATCTCGATCTTCACTCCTCTCGGTCCTCCACAACGTCTTCAGCTCAGGATAAGAGCTACAACTCATGTCCTCGAACACTTGCTGCAAATACTCCCGTCTAAGGCGCCGTCTACCATCCCTTCCACAATGTCGTGAAGAAGACAATCGTGGCGCACGATGTGACCGATCGCCTCTCTGAGATGTTTCTTACTAGGTGCCTATCCTCCTTGATTATGCTGAGAACCTCATTGTTCGTGACGTGGTCTCTCCATGAAATTCAGAGAATTATTTTGTATGATCACATCTCAAAGGCGTCTAGTCTGATTTTATCAGTTTCAGATAAGCACCATGTCTCACAGCCGTACATCAAGATGCTCCAAGCAAATGTTTTGGCAAGTTGCTAACGGAGCTTTAAATTAATATTCTTTGACGCAAGATTTTTTGCTTTTTTATTGAAAGCTAGCCTTGCTTGATGTATGCGACTGTTGACTTAACTTTTTGTTCTGCCATCCCAGGTGATCGTACTTCCAAGGTTTACAAACTCTTTTGCATCTTTTAGGGGTACTCCTAGCATTGATATGTTAATTTTCTGCTGTTCATTGCGGCTTACTCTCATGACTTTGGTTTTTGTGCTGTTTATCTTCATATTGTAGTTGGAATTACATATTTTTGCTTGATGAAGCTTCTTGTTTGATGTTTGGGTATCAAATAAAATATTGTGGACGTGAGGTTCGTGTAAAAACACCCTTAATTAATTTATCAAGTGGATTTATGTGGTTTTGATCAAATTACGATGGCGGTCTTGGGTTTGAATCCCCCAATCAGAAGGATAGCTCCATTAACGCTTCAATTGTGCTTCAAGCTGAATCGTAATCGAATCAGGCGACGCGATTTGTGGCTTATGACTATTTGACTGTCCTGAAATTCAATCAAATATGGTAGAAAATTAGGCGTATTGTTACGAAAATGGAGAGATCCATGCTCGGAGTTTCGCTTAAAGATAAAATCCGAAACGAGGAAATACGCAGAAGAACTCAAAAAATGGATGCTTCCCAACGAATAGGCACACTCAAGTGGCAATGTCACATATTTGTCGAAGAGACGACGGTCGATGGGAAGAAAAGTATTGTAATGGCGCCCAAGAACTGACAAACGAATCGTTGGCCGATCCCCTGCAAGATAGACTGACGACATAAGAAGAAAGCGGGAGTGACCTGGATGCGGAAGGCGGAGAATCGAAGTGGATGGAGACTCATGCGGGAGGCTTACGTTCAACAGTGGCCGGATACAGGCTGATGATGAATGTTGCGAAAATCGTTTTGAATTGTAGGAAAATTCATTACATGAAAAAAGTAATCGCATTCATTCCGGTCAGAATTTTGACACAGTTATTGTCGTAATTTTTGTATAGAATTTTAATTTTACTGTCAGAATCTCATCGTCATCATCAGCATGTGTCCGTCCACTGTTGAACGTAGGCCTCCCGCATGAGTCTCCATCCTCTTCGGTCCTCCGCCTTCCGCATCCAGGTCACTCCCGCTATTCTTCTTTCGTCAGAGTGTATTGGTCAGAATTAAAAAGAAATAATTTATTGTCAAAATTTATAATAAATGCTGACATCCTCCGCTCTAAATAGCTTCTTGGGTTTTCACGGCCAGATTTGATATTGTGGCTTTTGGGTTTAGCCGTGTGTGGCGAGTTACTTCTTTCCAATATTTAAACTGCCATTGCAGGGGTCTTCTTCATAGTTGATGATCTGTTCAGGTCAATCGAACACAGGCGTAAGTTCTTACGCCTGTGTTCCATTGATTGCAGGTTAGACATAAGAGTGTCATTGTTTATCAAACGAATTGCTCTTCTTTGAAATGAGTCAATTAAGCTTAGAAGGTATTTTGTGTCTCAACACATAAGTGACTGCCGTATTTAAGGATAGCTCAGAATTATCCTTTATACAGAAGAACAAGTTGCTTATCGTTGAAATACCTCAGTGATCTATATAATACGCCTAGTTTTTTTGGAAGCGAGATCGGCTTTACACTTAATTGACACGTAATATTTGACATTATACATAAGAAACTGATATTTTTCAAACGCAGTATCTGCTAGTAGATAAGGCGACTGACTATTATTTTTTTATAACGTGGTTTTGATTCCCCTGAGAGTTCTCTTCAACAGTTTTTGTATCTCTCCATCAGTTGCGTCGTTCAGAAAGTTTCTTTTTTTTTTTCAGATCATTTATTATTTTTTTATCGCGGCTTTCTTCACACACGAGTCGATCATGCTATTTTTTTATGTAAGCACATACAGGAGAATACCGACAGATGGTAATAGTGCCGCTATCACCTCTCATCTAATCTATAGATTCGGGCGGCGAAAGCAAGTCTTTATTGAAAATATACGCGGATTGTGCTTTTGAAAAAGTTCTTTGCTTCGCGACCCGCTCTTCCATCCTTCCTCCACGCGGCCATTCAACAATTCTATCTCACAAATCCGATCACAACACTTTCACACACTTCCACATTCCGCCAAATTGCCGGATGATGTAGCTCAATGGTCAAAGCTTTTGCTTTGCTAGCCAAAGGTCGTGGGTTCGATCTCCGACGGAGATTAAAAATAAAAATATAATTTTAATCGATTTTTGAGCTTTACACTACCCCGGTTGGTGTGAATTTGATCCCTCACCAGTAAAATAACAGTCATGGCCTATTAATTGAAATTGGTGGTAGACGAAAGTCGTCCTGTGAAGACCACCCATTCATAGTAAATTCCTGTAATAAATAAGGATGATGCGTGAATCTCGGGCTGTATATGACGTTGGAGGATCAACACTCCACATGCAGCGCTTTATGCACCGTTTCACAAATGAGACTTCAGAATTACTATCACCGTCTGTCTGTATTCTCCTGTATGTGTTTACATAAAAGAAAAAGTTCAATGAGAACTGCTTCAGTTCTTCATTTATAAATGCATCATCAACATGCCCGCTGTCCTAATTTCTTCTTCGTAGTATCAATCAACAGCAACAGAATCTTGCATCTCGATCTCCATTCCTCTCGGTCCTCCGCAACCCTTTTCAGCTCAGCATCCTAACTAGAGCCTACTAAACCGCCACCATGTGCATCAGCATGGTAGCTGGTAAGCGTCATAGAATTCAACAGATGAGACTTCAGAATTACTATCGCCATCTGTTGGTATTCTCCTGTATGTGTTTACATACAGGAGAATACCAACATAAAAATACTGTTAAAAACGAAATTACTTACTTTAGTTTCCGAACAACGTAATAGGAAATTCGAGGGTAAAAAATGATATCAAGTAACAGTATAGAAGTTCTTTATAGGAGGCTTAATCATATTTATGTATCTATGGTGTAAACGAACCCCACCACAACATACTCACGCCTTATCTATCGCCACGAGTGGTGAAACTTTTGTGGTGTAAATTTTTGGTGTAGGGCGAGTACAACAATGTCTATGCCATTTTTTTTCCATTTCTGTATATTTCAAATTGCGTTTCTACGTTAGATCGCTTGGTAAAAACCCTCCTGGTACATTTGGTGCACGGGACAGCTGATGCAGTGAAAGTCTCGCTAACGAAACCTAACCTAACCTAAGGATTTTTGCAGTGATCATAGAGTCCATGGGTCTCGTTAACAAAATAACTCAGGTTAGGTTAGCGATGAGGTTCTTAGGATAATCAAGGAAGATAGGCACCTAATAAGAACCATCTCAGAGACGCGAACCCGATGGATCGGTCACATCATGTGCCACGATGGCCTTCTTAATGACATTGTGGAGGGGATGGTTGAAGGTAGAAACTGTATCTGTATAAACTGAGCTGAAGAGGGTTGCGGAGGACCGAGAGGAATGGAAATCGAGATGCAGGATTCTGTTGCTGCAAACCAATCCACCGGTTTGATACTACGAAGAAGGTTAGCGAGACATCCAGTGCACCAGTGCATCAAATGTACCATGCGCCAGACGTCTAGTTCGCTCCACGTCATTACCGATGAGTCATTGAACGAAATGTCTTGGAATAAAATGCAGCGGAACCAATTTACAATATATAGATTAATAAAATGGACTCGTTTGGTAAAACCCTCCCTGCCCCGAACTGTATTTGGAGACTCAGATGGGGGCCCGTTGCTGACCGCACGCAAAAAGCTACTTGTTAGAGAGTGGCTGAAGGCCTTCCCGTGATACTAGGTGCATCAGTTAGATGTCAAATAGATCTCAGTCTATAGCTGTTAGTAGCGATGTTAGTATACTTCGAGCATAGGTTAGGAGTCAGGTTACAGGAGAATACCGACAGATGGTGATCTGTGGAATTCTATGACGCTTACCATGGTGCATATGGCTAAGTGCTGCATGTGCAGTGTTGATCCGCCAACGTCTTAGACTACAGCCCGAGATTCAAGCATCATCCTTATTATTACATGAATTTACTATGAATGGGAGGTCTTCACAGGACGACTTTCGTCTGCCGCCAATTTAAATTAATGCGCTATGACTGGCATTTTACGGGTGAGGGATCAAATTCACACCAACCGGGTGTATTTTAGAGCTCAAAAATCGATTAAAAACTTTTTTCTTAAATCTTTGTCGGGGATTGAACCCACGATCTTTGGCTTGCAAAGCAAAAGCTTTAACCATTGAGCTATAGCCACCGGCAAAACATTATTAGGCTTAAAATATAAGTATAGTATAACCTAAAATACGTTTTTTTATGTTTTAAAAAATGTACTTAACAAGTTATTTTTTAAGTGTTTAAAGTGTACTCATGGCAGATCCTAAGTGGCGGCTTAACGCAAACTATAACCCTGATGTACATAAATATTTTGAAATAAACACGACAACATAGTCTTATATTAGCAGTTGTATATAGAGTGTTTAACAACGGGGCGCCCTCATATCAAGTAGAGGGGCGAGATTGGTCACGTGGCGATACCACAACTACGGCAGATCCCGGATATCCCGTGAATCCCGGATATCCCGAAACGCCCGGGATTCAAGCCCCTGACAACGCTATGTACTTGATGTCTGCATTATTCTAATGTCCAGTATTAAGCACTGCAATTGGACTTTACCCGCCTTACACCCGCATCACACCGCAGAACAGTTAAGTCTGCTTGATGATGCTATCATTCAGATTACAATCAGTTAGCAACTGATATGTCCAGCGTGAGTCCGGTCTGAACAATTGTGACTACTGCACAGAAGTGCTTAAAAGAAAGAACCCGTGAAAATATATTAAAATACCGACAGATTGTGACGCTTAACATTCTACATATGGATAAGCGCCGCAAGTGGAGTGTTGATCCGCCAACGTCATAAACTACAGCTTGAGATTCACGCATCATCCTTTATTATTACAGAAATTTTCTATGAATGCGTGGTCTTTACGGGACGACTTTCGTCTACTGCGATTTTGAATTAATAGGCTATGACTGGCATTTTAAGGGTGAGGGATCAAATTTACCCCAACCGGGGGTATTTTAGAGCTCAGAAATCGATTAAAAAAGGTTTTTTTAATCTCTGTCGCGGATCGAATCCACGATCTTTGGCTTGCAAAGCAAACGTTTTGACTATTGAATTATACCCGGCGGCAAGCGAACATGCATGATCGACAAGGTAACAAAAATATAAGACGAAATATCGTACGTCGATGGTTTCGGCACCAGCCGCAAGGGCTGTATCAAGCTGATATCAATAACCAAAAAACCCATCTTAGAATCCTAGAAAATCCCTTAACACCGCAATAAACCATACTTTAATTAATTATAGAATTAGGGTCATTACTCACAGGAAAAGGGGGTCGCTTAAGGGGGTCCAACTGAATTCTGGCGCCCCTTTTTCAGAGCCCCCCCACAAAAGAAAACTTCGCCCGGAATTCGCATCATATTAAATTCCTAACAGAGCAATTTATTTTATTTTTTTACTAGCGCTTTGTAGGCGACGTTGCTTTGGACATGAATTAAACAGTTTATTTATTTTTTACCATAAAAAATATTATTCTTCTCCTTCTTCGTGTCAACGACGTCAAATTATTTCTGCCCAGTATGTGGCAAAATCGATAGCACGTGTGTTGCACATCATTAAGTCTTGAGATGTGCAGCTTGATGTGCACATGGAGCAGGATCTTAGGTGTGTGGCGGCCTGCAGGCCTCCAGAGTCGCACAATAGTGACTCTCCCCACCGCTCAAGGTTGTCCATTGTCAGATCCTGTCTGTCCAGAAGTGGGCGACGTCGATGTCGTTACTCCCGGCCATCATCAAGTCTTCTTGGGTGCAGCGACTCGGACACAGAGCACACTCCAGAAGCTGTGACATGGTCTGCTTTGCGCCGCAGTCACATTCAGTCGGCCCGCTGTAAAACTGCCAGGCTTTCATTTGTGTCCTCGTCTTGCATACTCCAGTCCAAAGTATATTAAGGGACCTCCATATATTCCACCCCTGGTCGTGTCCAGGGGCTTGTGTTAGTGAAATTTAAAAATCTATTTCGTTTTTTTTATTTTTTATGTAAACGCATGCAGGAGAGCACACGCGGTCAAGACCAGTGCACTCTATGACGCTCAGCCAGGGAGGCTGGATGTTGCATGCGAAAAACGTGTGTTCGTGTTCGTGTGTGGGTTGGGGAGATTGCAAGTGTATATTTATCTGTTTATTGAAGAGATCCAGATTGTAGGGAGGAGGAAACACGCTGGAAGAGCATTCCATAGCTTACCGGTGGCATTAAGGAAGGAGCTTTGGAAGCTGCCAGTTCTTGGTCGACATATATTAACCGTGTATGGATTTTCGGCAAGTGTAAGACGAGTTTGTCGGTTGTGGGTGGGTGCAGGAGGAATTAGTTCTTTAAGTTCCGAAGAGCAGCGACCGTGGTAATAACGGTAGAAAAGACTAAGAGAACCAATCTTACGCCTGTGTTCCATTGATTGCAGGTTAGGTTACACACCCAAAATACACCCAAAGCCACTATAAGTGAATATTACCGATGTGTTTATACAAACCAATATGTAAAGAAATTCCCTTCAAATATTCGATAGTACAGGAATTCCTTTATAGAAATATTTGCAGGGTGGATGTAGGTATTTGGGGTCCAGGGCTTTTATGAGCTTACGTTCGCTTGGTCGGTAAGGGTCTAAAAGGGGCCCAATGCGGGCCCCGACCCTTCATATTGAAATCATAGGGAGACCATCACATTTATGAAAGAAAAAATCTTTTTTTTTGTTACACTTGACACAAGTATGATATAGCCCTTGCTGACTGGTACCGAAAACCTCGCTATACAATCGTTCGTCTCTTATTTTCGTTCGCTCATCGGACACGCATGTGTTGTCATTTTGTAATGCCGTTAGGAGGACTAGTTATATAGATCGCATCATGTGGCGCTGGGTGTCACCGACCACGGCGCCCGGTCAGTCGTGTGCCGACGGCGGCGAAGTCGTATTGCGGATGGCCTGAATGCTGTTACTAGGTCCGTGCCAAAAGTTTGTAAATTTATCGAAATATATATGTCAATGTACTTCAGAAAAAGTCTTTGTATTGTTAATCTGCTCCTAATCCTGCCACCACGTGTCCTGATAACCATCCCGGCGACATGAAGTCGTTCCTGCTTAGTAAAGGGGCTCAAATCAAGAAGAAGTTTCCTACAGTCGACAACGGAACTGGTGATACCTGATGCCACTCTGCGGCTGAACATGTGGAGAAGCGCAACTGAGGAGAATACTTGGATTGCCCCGAAAGAGGACCTAGCCCCTAGACACGACCAGGGGTTGAATATACGGAGGTCCCTTAACAGACTTCGGACCGGAGTATGCAAGACGAGGACACAAATCAAAGCCTGACAGACTGAATGTGACTGCGGCGTGGAGCAGACGCTGTCACACCTTCTAGAGAGTGCACTGTGTACGAGTAGCTGCACCCAGGAAGACTTGATGATGGAGGGAGTTACGCGGTCGAAGTCGCCCACTTCTGGGCAGACAGGATCTAACCCTGCTGTTTCCGACACGATTATATATAGTAAAGGGGATGTTAAAATAAGTCATTTATTATTTATAATATTAAATAATATTCATTTGCTTAATGTGAGGCGGGCTTTACAGTTCCATTTCCGATTTGAAACGATTTCGCGCGCTTTTTGAGTCGAACAAAAACTGACACTAAGACCTAATCTCAATACCTTTTATATCTCTCACAGATAATACGAATTTTTCCGAAAAATATTTCGTAAATTCATGAAAAAAAATGTAAAAACCTTTTTTTAGAACAATATTTTCATTATTTAGATTATTTTTTATTTTTATTAGAATATGTTTCAATATTTTAATTTTATTTTACAGACAATTGATCTATATTTCAATATTATCAATAATTAAATATTTACAATTTATTCAGAAAAAATATCGGCAGACGCGGGATTCGAACCTCGAGCTAAATAAATGTTGTCGGTAACTTTTTTGTATGTAATCGCATGCAGGAGAGCACACCCGTTCAAGACTAGTGCACTCTATGACGCTCAGCCAGGGAGGCTGGACGCTGCATTCGGGAAACGTGTTTTGTGTTCGTGTTTGTGTGTGGGTTGGGGAGATTGCAAGTGTATATTTATCTGTTTCTTGAAGAGATCCAGATTGTAGGAAGGAGGAAACACAGACGCTGGAAGAGCATTCCATATCTTACCGGTGGCATTAAAGAAAAAACTTTGGAAACTGACAGTTCTTGGTCGACAAACATAAATCGTGTATGGATGTTTGGCAAGTGCAAAAAGATTTTGTCGGTTGTGGGTGGGTGCAGGAGGAATTAGTTCTCTAAGTTCCGAAGAGCACCGGCCGTGGTAATAACGGTAGAAAAGACTAATTTAAACAATCTTACGCCTGTGTTCCGTTGATTGCAGGTTAGACGTAAGAGTGTCATTGTTTATCAAACGAATTGCTCTTCTTTGAACTGAGTCAATTAAGTTTACAAGGTATTTTGTGTCTCAACACATAAGTGACTGCCGTATTCAAGGATAGGTCGGATTTGTCCTTTATATAGAAGAAGAAGTTGTTTGCAAATGTCCCGTGCACCAGACGTCCAGTGCGCCCAATTGTATGTGAACGAAATGCATGGGGACCACATCAAACGTATACTAAAATAAATAACATCCTCTAAGAAATTATTTTCTTTCAATATTGATACGCTATCAATACGTTCTAGAAGAATCTATGTAATAATGCTATAATACTCGTAATAAAATGGCTATTTTGAAGGAGAAATGCGCGCGAAACGTTTGACAGTTAACATGGATGGTTGGCGCGGTCGATTGCATCCGGTTTCCGATTTCCGGCGGGAAAATTGGATGGGTTCTCTGCAAACGATTTGAGCGGTCATTTGTGGATGCGTTCACTTCTTATATTTTGTGGGTAGGTAAAAAAATATATCGCTTGCTAAATAGTAAAAAAAAATACTGTGAGGCCCGCTTAACCTTGTCTCGTTTATCGCTGTTTCAGTTTAGCGTTCTTCTATTTCAACGCGAGGTTATTCCCCGAAATTGTGCATAAATATTGGAAAAAATAGTGGAATTAGCGAAACAAACCGTTTTAGATGAGGTGAATGTGGAAGACGTCGAAGAAATAGTTCAAGAAACGGCAGCTAGTCTTTCTAATGATGAGCTCAAGGAATTAACCGAGCAAGAAGAAAGCAAAAATATTGATATTAGTGATTTCGAAGAATAGAAAAAAGAACTTTCGATGGCGTTTGTAAAAAGGAGTTTGACCACTGTAACTGAAATTGTGGACCAATTTGTTGAAAATGATCCAAATTTTGACAGGAGTTCAAAAGCAAGACGGGGTGTTATAGATGCTTTATCCACTTATCAACAACTTCAAACAGAACGCAAAAGGAAAACGCAAACTACATTAGACGCCTTCTTGACAAAAAGGCAGAAAATTGGAAACACAGAATAGACTGAATGATCTGACTGACTTAGAATTTTATTCGTTTATATTGTTTTTATTTTTGCAAGTAATAAATATTTGGTTTTATTTTTAACCCTATTATTTAGGTGTTAAGATAGCCTCGTTTAGCGCTGTTGCGCATTACGCTCTACTTTGATGGAACGTATCCCCGTAGGGGTATTACTGAATTATCAATTTACAAACATATTTTTTACTAATTTTTATTTATATAGAAATTAGCCATTTATCCAAAAAAAATATTTGTTTTTGACACATTGATACTTTGCCCATGTTGTAGCTGCCAGTGACGTTAGATCTAAGCATACTTATTTTTCGGATATATATTTTTTATGTAAACACATACAAGAGAATACCTAGTAATTCTGAAGTCTCATCTGTGGAATTATATGACGCTTACCATGGTGTATATGGCTAAGCGCTGCGTGTGGGGTGTCAATCCGCCAACGTCATAGACTACAGCCCGAGATTCACGCATCATCCTATATTATTAGAGGAATTTACTATGAATGTGTGGTCTTCACGGGACGATCTTCGTCTACCACCAATTTTAATTAATATGCTATGTGTGATGTATCAAATTCACACCAATATTTTAGAGCTCAGAAATCGATTAAAAATCTTTTTTTTTTATTAATCTCCGTCGCGGATCGAACCCTGGCTTGCAAAGCAAACGCTTTGACCATTGAGCTATGACCGCCGGCGATATGCCAACGGTTGTTAAGTGCACTTCACTTTTGAAGAGTCTCCAGCATTCCCTTGCAGTAAAATCGGATGTCGCATTATTTGCTCTGCCTGAGCGTGATACATGGAGAGTTGTCTCCTTCCGGGTGGCTGTGTGTGTCAGCTGGTGTTTAGCATCGATCGCTGTCCATACCAGACGTCAAACAATCCGTTGCCGCCCTTTACGAGTCGCATTATCCACGCCGCGATAAACACGAAAGGGAAAAACAGGATAACACTGCTCTATACACTTTAGAATTATACGGAGAGTGTTCTACTCATATATATATTTGCCGGCGGGTATAGCTCAATGGTCAAAGCGTTTTCTTTGCAAGCCAAAGGTCGTGGGTTCGATCCCCAAACGAGATTTAAAAAAAAAAATTGAATAGATTTCTGAGCTCTTAAATACCTCGGTTGGTGTAAATTTGATCTCACTCGTAAAATGCTAGTCATAGCCTATTAATCAAACTTGGTAGTAGACGAAAGTCGTCCCGTGAAGACCACCCATTCATAGTAAATTCCTGTAATAATAAAGGATGATGCGTGAATCTCAGGCTGTAGTCTATGACGTTGGCGGATCAACACTCCACATGCAGCGTTTAGCCATATACACCATGGTAAGTGTCATAGAATTCCACAGATGAGACTTCAGAATCACAATCACCATCTGTCGGTATTCTCTTGTATGTGTTTACATAAAAAAAAGTTGTCGATGAATTATTTTGATCCGTCACGCATCGAGATGAAACGCTCAGTGTGTGTTTTGTGGACTAACCTGTTTTCACCTGGTACTTGAGCGTCGCGGCACAGTCTTGGACTAACTGCTGCAGTGGAAGCCCACGTTCTGGTAGTTCTAAGTCCAGCAACGAGCGCATCTCTTCGGGATGGTGGAACTCCAAGATCTATACAATTAAAAATCAATACATTAGTGAAAATGCTGGAATAGCCGATGTATCGGCTCTTACTTTAATCATAAAGTTGAAAGTAAAAAATAGATTTATGACATTACAATTGACGTCAGCATGATGTAGCCCTTGCTGACTGGTACCAAAAATCTTTCGTCTCTTATTTCTGTTCGCTTCTCGTACTTGTATGTGTTGCCTATCTTGGACAAGTCCGGTCTCGGATGTGACGTTAGTTATGTGCATGGCTGCTGTCATTGTTGCGCCATTAATTATGTAGATCGCCACTTGCGGTGCTGAGTGACAGCCCAGTCAAGTCTCGTCTGGCCCGGCGAAACTTCATGTAACGGTCGGACGATGAAATCAAGTCTTTATTCAAAATAAATGCGAATTGTGGTTCAAAAGCAAGTTCATTGTCTTGGGACCTGCTCCTGCATCCTTCCTCCACGCAGCCACGTGACGAACCCGCGATTTGACGTCCTTTTAAAGACGGAGGATGTCAGAATCAACTTTAAAGCATATACTTTACTAACTACTATTTATTATTATTAATATTAATTGACAAATATATTGTTATTTTTAAAATGATAGTTATAGATTCAATAATTTAACTGTAAATTCATTCTTCTTCATGTCAGCGACGTTAAATTATTTTTTCGCAGTATCTGGTAACATCGATAGCCCGTGTGTTGCCCAGCATTAGGTCTTGAGATGTGCAGCTTGTTGGGCACATAGAGCAGGATCTTAGGTGTGAGGCGGTCTGCGGGTCTCCACAGTCGCACAATATTGACTCTTGCTGCCAAAGCATTCCCCACCGCTCGAGGTTGTCTTTTGTTCTATCAACTCCAGTTTTTAATCTGTTCAGGGATTTCCAGGTCCACCAGTCAAGGTTCTTGTCAGTTGGGAGGCCTTCCTTTGGAGTAATGAAATCCTCTGATGCGACTTGTTGCCAGAGCTGGAGTCTCTCATTTTCAGGGCTGCCCATGTCGCTGAGAACGAAGAAACATCAAGTAGACGACGGGCCACGCAATTCAGCTTCACCAGGCGGATCCTACAGCGAATTTTAGTGAAATACTTACACATTTTCCCTTACAAAATGCAAGCAGTGCATCAGTTAATACCTGCTGACCGTCGATGTATAATTTTGCGCCACTCTTCCTTTTTATGGCGTAGTCCGCGTCTCCGTTAACATGCCTGAGGCACTGCAGTATCGCGGCAGACCCAACAACATTCGGAAGGCGTTGTTATACTGGAACCGGAGTGCACTGTAGACCTTCTGAGTATAGCCAGTATAACCGTCTTAATACTTTATTATGGTATGGAAACCATCCACTTGCGCCTCCGTCAACATGCCTGAGGCACTGCAGTATCAGAGTGCACTGTAGACCTTCTGAGTATAGCCAGTATAATGGCTACATGATGGATAACCTGTCCACAAGTTAATGCCTGCTGACCTTCGATGTATAATTTAATAATTCATAATAAGGAACGGTTCCTAAGCGGCACGTAAGCCATCCAGTCGCTCCTCCGTCAACATGCCTGAGGCACTGCAGTATCGCGGCAGACCCTTTTCTCTTAGTCTTTTCTACCGTTATTACCACGGTCGCTGCTCTTCGGAACTTAAAGAACTAATTCCTCCTGCACCCACTCACAGCCGACAAACTCGTCTTACACTTGCCGAACATCCATACACGGTTAATATATGTCGACCAAGAACTGGCAGCTTCCAAAGTTCCTTCCTTAATGCCACCGGTAAGCTATGGAATGCTCTTCCAGCGTCTGTGTTTCCTCCTTCCTACAATCTGGATCTCTTCAAGAAACAGATAAATATACACTTGCAATCTCCCCAACCCACACACAAACACGAACACAACACACGTTTCCCGCATGCAGCGTCCAGCCTCCCTGGCTGAGCGTCATAGAGTGCACTGGTCTTTACTGGTTGTGCTCTCCTGCATGCGTTAAAAAAAAAAAAAAAAAAAAAAAAAAGACCCAACAACATTCGGAAGGCGTTGTTATACTGGACCCGGAAAAGTCAGAGTGCACTGTAGACCTTCTGAGTCAGTATGATGGCCACAAGACGGATAGCCCATCCGCAAGCTAATACCTGCTGACCGTTGATGTATAATTTAATAATTCATAATAAGGAAGCGCAACGGTTCCTTATTACGGCACGTAAGTCATCCAGTCGCTCCTCCGTCAACATGCCTGAGGCACTGCAGCATCGCGGCAGACCAACAACATTCGGAAGGCGTTGTTATACCCATATATTTATATATATTTACTTATAGTACAATGTGCAAACCTACGAATCAACATATTGCATCGAACCCACAGCGCCCTCCGCTCCCTTTTAGTATCAGCGCCATCACTAAGATCCTCTGTAACCCAGTATCCCAGATACTTAAATTTATCCAAAAATTTTAAGTGGCATGGAAAGCATTCACTCCTCCCTCCGTCAATATGCCTGAGGCACTGCAGTATAGCCAGTATAATAGCCACAAGGCGGATAACCTATCCACTAGTTAATACCTGCTGACCGTCGATGTATAATTTTGTTAATAATAGATGTGCTCACCTTTTCGTTCCTGTCGTTGGTGTTTCTCACATGGTCCATGAGCACCTCGATCACTTTCATGAGAAATTCTTTAGACTGAGGGAATCCATCCTCGCACATGGGAAGAATCTCTGCAAACAACAAGAGAAAAAAAACATTAGAAATGAACCCTTTCGTTACAGCTCGGTGGAATACAAATTATACTGTCAATACGGCATGAACTTTTCAAACTCTCGGTCCGGGCGGAGATTCAGGCTTTCAGGCACCTGGGCGATATCAATGCGCTACCGGTCGAGGTTGGCGCACTATTTACTGTCCACAGGGCGCCCGTGGTCGGTGACAAACAGCGCCGCATCTAGAGAACTAATGGGGTGCCAATGACAGACAGCCATTTAAATATTTAAAGTGATCCGGCCGGCATCAGGTCCAGAGGATACCAGGACTTCGTTGCTAAGAAACGGAATTACGCTGCTTTTGAGCGCTTCTGCAAGAGTGCAGACGCAAGTAATGACTCCTAACTGATGTCTGCGATTCTGCAGAATCCATTTCTCAACCTCACCATTTCCTTATCCATACCCAAGTATTTCGTGGTTAGCAACGTGTTACCAAAGAAGGCAACTCAAGACTCGCTGTAGTATACTAATTTCGCAGCCTTAGACTGAGGTCTATTTGACATCTAACTGTTGCACCTAGAATCACGGCAAAGCCTTCAGCCACTCTCTAACAAGTAGCTTTTTGCGTGCGTCCAGCAACGGCCCCCATCTGGGTCTCCAAAAACTGGACGGGATAGGGAGAGTTTTCACCAAGCTAGACAGCCATTTACAATACTAGTGACGTACCCACGACCGGACTTGTCAAAAAAGCGATATGACAACACATACATGTCCGACGAGCGAACAAAACGATACGAACGATCGCATATCGAGGATTTCGGCATCAACCTGCAATGGCTCTTTCAAGCTGGTATCAATACATTTCAAAGATTCTATATAAAGGCTACAAAATGTTTTTTTTTTCTTCATAAGTTCCCATAAAGTAAAAATACCAGGATCATAGTTGTAAGGGGGATCTTTTTTCGGAGTCAATTAAACTAGTACTGACACTGAAGCAATAAAACCTTCTAAGGAACATCACTTTCATATCATAAACTACAGCTCTCTTTCCATTCGCTTACTATATATTGTCATCAGCATGATGTAGCCCTTGCTGACTGGTGCCGAAAACCTCGATACACAATTTTTCGTTTCTTAGTTACATAGACCGCCACTTGAGCGCTGGGCGACAGCCGTTTTTTTTTTTATGCAAACACGTACATATAATTCTGATGTCTCATCTGTGGAATTCTATGACGCTTACTATAGTGCACATGGCTAAGCGCTGCATGCGGAGCGTTGATTCGCCAATGTCATAGACTACATCCCGAGATTCACGCATCATCCTTATTATTACAGGAAATTTATTATGAATGGGTGGTCTTCACGGGACGACTTTCGTCTACCGCCAATTATAATTAATAGGCTATGACTGGCATTTTACGGGTGAGGGATCAATTCACACCAACCGCGTGTATTTTAGAGTTCAGAAATCGATTATTTTTTTATTTATTTTTTAATCTTCGTCGGGGTTCGAATCTACGATTTTTGCCTTATTAAGCAAACACTTTGACTATTGAGCTATACCCGCTGGCAAATTAATGTTTTTTTAAGGTGTAGAAGGTTTTCTTGTTGCATCCACTACGCCTACGTCCTCACTACTATCATCCATCCGTTTCTATTATCCACATCTTCGTAATCCAACATCCCTAATCTGGGATTTCCCACTGCGGGGGAGGAATCGGTAGAGCAGGGCTCAGAGGAGAGATTAAGACAGATCCCGGTGAGTGATTGTCGGTAGAAAAATGCTTGGGTGTTTCAGATCCATTACTCAAATATTACAAAACATATAAAGAATCAATAAAAAAACTAGATTAATGGATTTCTGTGATATATTTTATGTTATTTATGTTGGTAGAATTCACTTTGGGATCCATTTCAATATTATTGCTCAGTTTCTTGATCCATTTCTTCTACAATACTAACATCCTCCTCTCTTTAATTAGGTTGTTATTCAGTCACGTGGTGGCAGGATTGGGAGCAGATTAAAAACACAACGAACTTATTTCGATAACTTTACAAACTTATGGCCGGACCTAGTCACAGCATTCAGGCCGGGCCACAATACAATATGATCTCGCCGACGTCGGCATACGAGTGACCGGACTTGTCCGAAATTCCAATATGACAGCACATCGTGTGCGACAAGCGAACAGAAATAAGAGACGAAATATTGTACAACGAGGTTTTCGGTACCAGTCAGCAAGGGCTATATCATGCTGATGTACTACCCATCAAACCTACTAACCATGACTACCTATCACACCTACTGATCATACTCTCTTACCTTAACTATGTATCATATCTACCTAGCATACCTACCTATCATATCTACCTTACATACCTACCTATCAAACCTACCTACATACCTATCTATCATATCTATTTATTTTATTTATTACACAGAACCGAAGTTCCAAGGTACAAAATAATAATTAAACAGAGTTTAAATAAATATACAATACATACAAAAGATAATAAAAAATAAAAATAACATAAAAGAAGAAGAAGATGACACGTGTCAAAGATCACAGAGATCTAGGAGAACAATACCATCGACAAAAGAGGAAAAGGATCGAGGTGTACTGGTAGGCCATTTAAGAGCTTCTACATATCATACCTACCTATCACAAATACCTATCACACGTGCTCATAATACCTACCTATCATAACTACCTATCATACCTATCAATTATACCTACATTTGTACCAACCGGCATTGCAAAAAAAAAAAAGCAAGAAATCCAAATCCAATTCAGTATTTTATATATAATATACAGTTCGTAAGCATTATCCTTGCTTTGATAGGCACTTCGCGTTGATAATCGGGAGAATGCCTATTTCTATTGACATTGACGCCTAATGCCCGCACGTCCCGTGTCAAAGATTAGTGCTGTTTGCTGTAATCCCGGGGATTACCCCAAATACTGCGCTGTGTTGCATTCCCTCCAGGCGGCCCTTAATGAGGGAATCCCCGCCACTGCTCACATATGGGGCAGGGATCGACAAGCACGACATAAGTTTTTTTTTTATGTAAACGCATGCAGGAGAGCACACCCAGTCCAGACCAGTGCACTATGACGCTCAAAGAGGCTGGACGCTGCATGTGGGAAACGTGTGTCGTGTTCGTGTTTGTGTGTGGGTTGGGGAGATTGCAAGTGTATATTTGTCTGTTTCTTGAAGAGATCCAGATTGCAGGAAGGAGGAAACACAGACGCTGGAAGAGCATTACATAGCTTACTGGTGGCATTAAGGAAGGAACTTTTAAAACTGCCAGTTCTTGGTCGACGCACATTAATTGTGTATGGATGTTCGGCAAGTGTAAGACGAGTTTGTCGGTTGTGGGTGGGTGCAGGAGGAATTAGTTGTTTAAGTTCCGAAGAGCAGCGACCGTGGTAATAACGGTAGAAAAGACTAAGAGAACCAATCTTACGCCTGTGTTCCATTGATTGTAGATTAGACGTAAGGGTGTCATTGTTTATCAAACGAATTGCTCTTCTTTGAACTAAGTCAATTAATTTTAGAAGGTATTTTGGGGCTCCAATCCAAAGATGACTGCCGTATTCAAGGATAGGTCGGATTTGTAAACATTGGATTTGAAAAAGTGTAATAAACGAGCAATCTTTCTGGGGAAGTTCACCACTCGGATATGAGTCGCGCCTCTTCTGATGGGGAAAGGCGTTCAGCACGTTGGGCGATCCGCGGTTCTGCAGTTCAAGCAAGGGTCTTCACCCGGATACAACAGCTAATGACTTGCAGAGCTTCTTGGCAGCGACCGCTGCATTCAATCCTTCTTGGATTACCATCAGGAGGATTATCAGCAGACGGACGCCGTCAACTTCTTTCAAAGTCGGGGTCATTGCGACTTCGCTGGAGTCTATAATGTAGCCTGAAGTGTGGTCTGAAAGGACTATCGTTCAACCCTGGATACGTGTAAGACGAAAAAATCGCAGCGAACAGTGGTTGAAATAAACAGTGAAGATATTGACATATTTAGTGTTATATTGCTTCAGATTCAGTGCTGCTGTGGACGGATACGAAATGTCGGACGTTTGATTTTGTAACAATAATGCCGTGTTATTTGTGTGTCAACCATGATATACTTATGACATGGTTTTTGATGTCACAAATCCTAACTATTTGCGCTGCGTATTCCGACACTTGTTCTGAGTGTAAGGTCATTGACACAAAATGTGTCAATACATTTACATCGTCACACTTACGTTAGTACTTCAATAACGAATTAAAATTGTAATATATTTTGTAATGTTAATAAAGGGAAACAAATTAAATTGAATTAAATATTTTCTGTTTTTACTCATCAATGCTACCGTATACCATGCTCATGGCAGAATAAAAATATTTACAAATAAATGTTTTGTACCCCACGCTTTCTCTCTTTCTTGAGTGGAGGGTTGGCTAGGGTTAGGCGCACTTCTGCTTGAAGGGTTTTTCATTAAAAGGCATTTAAGGGGTCCCCGAGTACCCCAGCGGGTTCAGAACCTTTCTCGAATTGAAATAATAAAACAACGCAGAAGGAGATTGATGGAACGGCAGATTGAAATTCAAAATAATAGAGAAGCAAAAATAGGGTCAAGTATTTATTTGTACAGTAATTAATTCGTACTTATGGCAGTAACCTAGCCTAACATATTGATATCAGCTGGATATAGCTCTTTTAGGCTGATTCCGTCGTTCGCCTGACATGCACATCTAATGTTAGTTTTGATTGTGTGTTGCACGGCGTTTGCATGCGCCATCTTGTTTATAATGACAGTTGGTGCATTTCATGTCATATTTAATTCGCATGTCTGCCGCGACTATTTGGCTGCGCCAGAGGTCAGAGGGCGCCGACAGTTGGCAGCTCGCTCGCGCCCACTTACGGTGCGCGCCTAAGGGCGTTCGCCCTAACGGGGAACGAACAGAAGCGGATTTTGAAACTAAAACAAGTTCTTTATATTGTGAACCTGATCCTGCATCCTGTCATCCAGTAAATCGATATCGAACTTTAAGAGGAGGATATTACTATATTGTTAATTACAATTCATTAATTTCTTACTGCCAATTTTTAATTTTTTACTACCCATAGTATGCCCAGAAATATGAATATATAGCACATAAAATAGAAACCTAACCTAACCCAATCTAATCTATTATTAATGGCCTGTATTTCTTTGTTCACTAACCAATTCAAGGTTTTGGCAATAAATTAAATATATTTTTTTATGTAATTGCATGCAGGAGAGCACACCCGGTCAAGACCAGTGCACTCTATGACGCTCAGCCAGAGATGCTGGACGCTGCATGCGGGAAACGTGTGTTGTGTTCGTGTTTGTGTGTGGATTGGTGAGATTTCAAGTGTATATTTATCTGTTTCTTGAAGAGATCCAGATTGTAGGAAGGAGGAAACGCAGACGCTGGAAGAGCGTTCCATAGCATACCGGTGGCATTAAGGAAGGAGCTTTGGCAACTGCCAGTTCTTGGTATATTAATCGTGTATGGATGTTCGGCAAGTTTAAGACGAGTTTGTTTGTTGTGGGTGGGTGAAGGAGGAATTAGTTCTTTAAGTTACGAAGGGCAGCGACCATGGTAATAACGGTAAAAAAGCTTAAGGGGTGGTTTAACTCTATCGAGGGCATGAAGAGATCTTTGATTTGATTAAAACAATGTAAAAAATTCCAGCTTGATCGGGTTTTGAACCGAACACGTTTACGAGTAGACTATGCCGCCCGGCTGGGAAATTTAGAGCTTCGGAAAAATTAAGAGAGAAATCAATTAAAAAACTTTTTAACCCTTTCGTTACGGCTTGGTGAAATACAAATTATTCTGTCAATATGTCGTGAATTTTTCATACCATTTTTTTTGCTTAAAACTAGTATTTGAAGCATAAATGTACTTATCTGACCTATTTTCATATATCACATTGGTTCTTGTATCCTCTAGCTATCAGATGATGGATAAAAAACTATTATATTTAACAAACGTTCATTATGTAACTCCATTCATGTGGTGGCATTGACACATGTGGCTTACAGAAAAATCTCTCCTGTGACGAAACCTAACGATATTTATTTACATGCGTAACAGATTCCTGTAAAGAATACATGTAGGTTGATAAAGGTTCCTACTGTAGATGGCACAATGAGTACTGAAAGTAACAAAACGATATATCACAGCTCCCGGTGTCAACCGTAGGAGAATCTTGGACGGGATGTATCGACAACCGATGCGGAAGGGCTAAAAATCGATTGAACCCTCGATCTTTGGATAGGTATGCAAACTTTTAACCACTAAGCTATACCACTGGCAAAGTAGTCAGGAATCGTGATAATTTTTCATGAGAATAGAGTAATATTCCTACATCTATAACTTCTCTTTTCTCGAAAGTCCCCGTATCTTGACTGTAGGAGCTCCCCCAAAAGTGGAAGAGACAAAAAGGGAGTAGAAAAATGGCGTTTATATCATCCGGCAAATCCTACTAGATTTGGTCCACGCATTCTTTATTTTGAGATACTCCCTTTTTTCAGTGGCGTAACTTTTATCTGAAAAAAAATACACAAATAGAAGGCCTTTATTTCTTTGTTCGGTTACTAATTGTATGTTTTGGCTGTAATTTAAATCAATTGGCAGAAAATAAAATTAATCAGCGTAGATTAAAAAAATGAATGAATAATTCACGCACAAAATAGAAACCTGACCTAACCTAAAGAACTGATTCCTCCTGCACCCACCCACAACTGACAAACTCGTCTTACATTGTCGAACATCCATACACGGTTAATGTGTGTCGACAAATATCTGGCAGCTTCCAAAGTTCCTTCCTGAATGCCACCGGTAAGCCTTGGAGTGCTCTTCCAGCGTCTGTGTTTTCTCCTTCACACAATCTGGATCTCTTCAAGAAACAGATAAATATACACTTGCCGTCTCCCCAACCCACACGCAAACACGAACACAACACACGTTTCTCGCATGCAGCGTCCAGGCTTCCTGGCTGAGCGTCATAGAGTGCACTGGTATATCATGACAGTGACCGCTGCATTCAATCCCTCTTGGATGAGGAGGATTGTCAGCAGACGGACGCTGGAGTCTCTCATGGAGCCTGAAGTGTAGCCTGAGAGGACCATCGTTCAACCCTGGATACGTGTAAGACGAAATAATCGCAGTAAACAGTGGTTGAAACCAACTTGATTGAAGATATTGACATATTTAGTGTAATATTGCTTCAGATTCAGTGCTGGTGTTGACAGATACGAAATGTTTAACGTTTGATTTTGTGACAATAATGCCGTGTTATTTGTGTGTCAACCACGATTTACTTATGACATGGTTTTTGTTGTTGCAAGTCCAACTGTTTGCGTATAGAGTATCCCGACACTTGTTCCGAGTGTGAGGTCATCGACACTAAGTGTGTCAATACATTTACAACGCCACACTTATATGTTAGTACTTCAATAACGAATTAAAATGTAAAATATTTTTTAATGTTATTAAAGGAAAAAATAAAAAAAAATGAATTGAAAAAACAAGCACTTTAAAAAATGACAGAAATCGGCCTCAAATGTGTAAAATTGTAAAACTGACACTGCCATGTTCCAGAGACTGGCAGCCTCCAAAGGTCTCCTAAATCCCACGTTATTTCAACTTACAAAATGGGATTTAACACTAAGCCCGACTGGCATATTCCTTTACAGGACGGGAAATTCTGACAAGGGAAAAATACCTAATGGAAAAAAATACCAAAAAAAAATAGATACACAGTTTATCTTCATTCTGCGTACTTTTAGCAAATAGTAGCAGTTTTTTTATACTATGACATCAGCATTATGTAGCCTTGCTGGCTTGTACCGAAAAGCTCGATATACGATCTTTCGTCTCTCATTTCTGTTCGCTTGTCACACATTCGCTAGAGTCCCGGAGGAAAATTGCTGCACTCAAACATTCATTGCTTCTTCTTCGCGGTTCAATTCACAACCCTGGGATTCTTGAATGTTTTAACTTCTATGTTCCAGATAGGTACACCCGTGCTCGTAGCCATCCATTGTTTTTGATACCAGTCGATGCTTGTGGAGCTTTAAGCACTCTATTTGGTACAACGGCAATGTCTAAATGGCCTACCAGCACACCTCGATCCTTTTCTTACATCCTTTTCCTCTTTTGTCGATGGTATTGTTCTACTTGATCTCTGTGATCTTTGACACGTGTCATCTTCTTCTTCTTTTATGTTATTTTTATTTTTTATTATTTTCTCTATTTATTGTATATTTATGTATACTCTATGTTTCTAAATATTTGTAAAAAAAAATTGAATTTCGATTCTGTATATAAATAAATAAATAAATTTATGTGTCGCCATATTGGCATTTTGGACAAGTCCGCTAATGGATGTGTTAGTTATATACATCGCCACTCGGACACTGGGAGAGAGCTGCAGCGCCGACGAGCGCGCGGAGCCAGTCGTGTACCGCCCGTTGAGCGCGAGAGCATATTGTATTGTGGCTCGGCATAATGCTGTGACTAGGTCAAGCCATAGATTTGTCAAGTTTATCGTAAATATATGTCAATGTGCTTCTGAAAAGTCTTTGTTTTGCTGACCTGCTCCTCACCATGCCCTTACGCAAGTTAATAACAAACTTTTGAATGAAAGGAGGATATTAATTAAAACTTACACTTTTGTATGAATACAAACAGTATAATACCGAAAGATAGTCTTCTTCTTCGTGTCAGCGACGTCATGTTAATTTTGCCCAGTATCTGGCAACATCCATAGTCCGTGTGCTGCCCGGCATTAGGTCTTGAGATGTGCAGATTGTTGGGCACATGGAGCAGGATCTTAAGTCTGTGGCGGACTGCAAGTCTCCACAGTCGCACAATAGTGACTCTCTCTGCCAAAGCATTCCCCACCGCTCGAGGTTGTTCTTTGTTCTACCAACTCCGGTTCTTAATCTGTTCAGGGATTTCCAGGTCCGCCACTCAAGGTTCTTGCCAGTTGGGAGGCCTTCCTTTGGAGTAATGAAATCCTCTGATGCGACTTGTCGTCAGAGCTGGAGTCTCTCATGCTCAGGGCCGGATGCAAGAGGTTGTGTGGATCTCAGAAAGCTGCTTCGCGACTTCAGTCTGGGTGTTGGGGGTATCTGATTATACAAGTAGTGGGACGGTTGGTTGATTGTCTTACGCATTTCTTCGGCGCATATGACTTTGCGTGTTATGTTTGGTGGTGCGATACCAGCCAAGGGGTATAGTTTTGAAATGGGTGTTGGTTTGAGGCAGCCCGTGACGACTCTGCATGCATCATTCAGGGCAGTATCCACTTGATCACAATGGCCTGATCGACCCCATACTGGTGCTGCATATTCTCCGACATGGGATGTCAATATCCTATTTCTGCTGAACTAGATTGATTCTAGCTAGACGATATAAAATACTGAAGCGTTTACTGGATTTGTATGCTACGTATTAACTTAGTATACGTTTTTTCTATTGCTCTGTCGTTCAGGGTAGCATGTGTGCTTAAAGCAAATTTATGATGGGGATTAGATGCGAATTTTTCATTTATTTACATCCAGAGGGTCCAATGACGGGGGTGGATTGTGGTGTAACCATTCAAATTATAAGGAGGGGCCGAACAACTGTAAGGCAGTGGTAAAAGCGCACGACTGTGAAGCAAAAAACGATAGATATTCAAATCCCAGGACAGTAAAAATGTGTATATATATACGCGTAATTTCTTAAAAAAAAGGTTTTTTTAACCTCCGTCGGGGATTGAACCTACGACCTTATTTGGATTGCCAAGTAAATGCTTTAACCACTGAGTTCTAACCGCCGAAATGTATGACTAGTGACCATACTTCCCGATATGACACGGATTTGCGAGGAAAAGTAAATTTTTTAATTTAATATTGTTTTATATTGATATCAGTTTGATATAGCTCTTTTAGGCTGATGCCGTTAAGCCTCGAAAAACGATCTTTTGTCTCTTATTTGTGTTCGCTCGCCTGACATGCATATCTAATAATGTTAGTTTTATTTGGATGTTGCACATCTTGTTTGTTATGACAGTTAGTCCATTTCATGTTGGCCACTGTCATATTTACTTTGCTTGTCTGCCGCGTTTTGATGATTTGGCGGCGCCAGATGTCAGAGCGCCGGCAGTCGTCAGTTGAAGTTTAAGTCGCGACCGTTATAGCGAGCGCGCTTAAAGGCGTTCGCTATAACGGGCGGCGTTTTTGACTAATAAACGCGTATAGTAAAAGATAAACAAGTTCTTTATATTGTGAACCTTATCCTGCATCCCTCATCCAGTAAATCGGTATCGAATAAGAGAGGAGAATATCAATATTATTACAAATTTAAAGCTTCCTCACGTAATAAATATTCCCGTGGTATTTTTGAAAACTTAAAATCGAATTTTAGGTAAAATTCATATTTCTATGGTGGCTCGCTTCCATTAAAAGATAGGGCAACTTCGTTATCTACATAATCAAATCTAAAAGGGAGTTATTTGTTAAGCGACGCAAGTGAGCGTTTTGTCGGCCATCTTGTGGCGGGCGTTGGGTCGACAAGATGGCGACTTCCGGCGACGAGAGGCGCGAAAGGAGCACTTCCGCTTCCGGCGTGCGCGACGCCGGAAGTGGCAAAGATAAACTTCAACGGCGGGAATATTCGTTATTTGAATGAATAGGATCGCTTGGTGAAAACCCTCCCTGTCCCGTCCTGTTTTCGGAGACCCAGATGGGGACCCGTTACTGGCCGCACGCAAAAAGCTACTTGTTAGAGAGTGGATGAAAGCCTTCCCGTGATTCTAGGTGCGTCAGTTAGATGTCAAATAGACCTCAGTCTAAGGCTGCGAAGTAAGTATACTACAGCGAGTCTCGAATTGCCTTCTTTGGTAACACGTTGCGAACCACGAAATACGTTGGAATGGATAAATGGATGATTTGAATGGATAGCTCAATACGTGTATAGATAACCATTTTATTCTCCCTGTATTCACTTATGGCGCAGAGACGTGGAATCTTACTGCAAGTCTTTCGCTGGCGGGTATAGCTCAATGGTCAAAGCGTGTGCTTAGCAAGCCAAAGGTCGTCTCCGACGGAGATAAATAAAAAAATATATTTAGTCGATTTCTGGGCTCCAAAATACCTCCGGTTGGTGTGAATGAGATCCCTCACCCGTAAAATGCTAGTCATGGCATATTAATCAAAATTAGACGAAAGTTGTCTCGTGAAGGCCACCCATTCATAGTAAATTCCTTTAATAATAAGGATGATGCGTGAATCTCAGGTTTATCTATGTTAGTCTATGACGTTAGTGGATCAACACTCCACATGCAGCGCTTAGCCACGTGTTACATGGCAAGCGTTATAGTATTCCACAGATGAGAGTTCAGAATTGCTATCACTATCTTTCGGTATTCTCCTGCATGTGTTTACATAAAAAAAACTTAGAGCCTTAACCTTAAATTAGTTACTGAACAAAGAAATATAGAGCTTTTACTACATCTAAAACATATTTTCTAAAGTATTGATATCAGCTCGATATAGCTCCTTTAGGCTGATGACGTAAGGCCTCGAAAAACGATCTTTTGTCTCTTATTTTTGTCCGCTCGCCTGACATGCACATCTAATGTTAGTTTTAATTGTTATGACAGTTGGCCCATTTCCTGTTGGCACCACTGTCATCTTGAATGCGATTTTTCTGCAGCGACGGTTGGCAGCGCCGAGATGTGAGAGCGCGCCGTCAGTTGGCATTTTGAGCTAGCTCGCGACCGTTATGGCGCGCGCCACAACGGTATTTTTGTGTTTGACCAATAGACCGTGATAATGTGTTAAGCGAAGACAAGTTCTTTGTATTGTGAACCTGATCCTGCATCCGGTCATCCAGTAAATCGATGTCGAATAAGAGAGGAGGATATCAGTAAAAAAGCTTTATTTGTGTTTTAGCCATACGCTCCGCTTAGGGGAGTGACAACAAAGGCATTTGAACTCACATCTCTCGCATTCCTCTGCATATAACACAAGGGTAAAAGTCAGTGCTTTTCATTAAAACCCCCCATCTCTACAGAAAAGCATAAAATGTACAACTCTAGTATACGTTTATTGTACGATTTATATACAACTATTATTCTTTGTTCTTTTTAGAATTCCTTTCAAAGAAAAAACACTTGCATAAACACTAACATCCGGATCATACATCCACACAACCTGATCAATCACTCAGCCGCCCGCCGGAGACGCCACCGTGTTACGTACCGGATCTTCGACCGACCAAACATATATATTTATAAATTTGATAAGAATCTCAAAGTGAATTCCAAAAATAAAAATAATAAACCATTGATATTGATATCAGCATGATACAGCCGTTGCCGAAAGCCTCGTTATACGATTTTTCGTCTCTTATTTTTGTTCGCCGGTAAGAATTTCATAGGAATTTCGTGGAGAGACCACGTCACGAACAATGAGGTTCTTAGCATAATCTTTTAAATTTAAAGCCCCGCAAGCAATGTGTCAAAAAAATTATATGGAGCATCTTGATGTACGGCTGTGAGACATGGTGCTTATCTGAAAGTGATAAGAAAAGACTAGAGGCCTTTGAGATGTAGTCTTACAGAAGAATTGTTGGAATTTCCTGGAGAGACCACGTCACGAACAATGAGGTTCTCACCATAATCACAGCTGAACATGTGGAGAAGCGCAACTGAGTACTTGGATTGCCCCGAAATGATGTTCTTAGCATAATCAAGGATAATAGGCACCTAGTAAGAACCATCTCAGAGAGGCGATCGGTCACATCATGCGCCACGATGGTCTTCTTCACGACATTGATGGTTGAGGGTAGAAACTGTAGAGGGCACGCTAGACGGGAGTATTTGCAGCAAGTATTCGAGGACATGAGTTGTAGCTCTTATGCTGAGCTAAAGAGGATTGCTGAGCATCGAGAAGAGTGGAGATTGAGATGCAAGATTCTGTTGCTGCAAACCAATCCACAGGATTGATACTACGAAGAAAAGTCAGACATACGTGTGTTACCATATTGGTATTTTGACAAGTCCGGTCACGGGTGCCACGTTAGTTGAACATGACTGTAATTGGTGCGCCATTGATTCTGTAGATCGCCACTTGCGGCTCTGGGCTCTCGCCTAGTAGCCAGTAGCTGTACTCCGATCGCGACTAGTGTCGTATTGTGGCCGGCCGCCTGACAGCTGTGACTAAATCCGGGCCGGAAGTTTGTAAAAGCTTATCGTAATCATATATGTGCTTCTGAAAAAGTATGTGTGTTGTTCATCTGCTCCTCCATCCTGGCACCACGCGATTAAATAACTACCATAAGAGAGGAAGATGTTAACACATACAACAGTATACCTTCTCGGGTTCATCAGCCGCTTAGCTAGTCAATTTCGTAACCCTCTAATTTTTCGTACTCTCTATTCTTCACTCGTTCTATCTGTTCTGGAATATGGGAGCTTAGTTTCGAATCCCAATAAATCCAAATACATTTCCATGCTTCATGAAAAAATTCATAAAAAAATTCTCCGACATCTCTATTTTTATATTTACGGTAATTATCCATTCAATTCATTTAATTCCGAACATTACCCAACTCTTTTTCTTCTAGGGATACTTTCTTTCCATTCGCTAGAGTCCCGGAGGAAAATTGCTGCTCTCAAACATTCATTCCTTCTTCTTCGCGGTTCAATTTACAACCCTGGGATTCTTGAATGTTTTAACTTCTATGTTCCAGATAGGTACACCCGTGCTCGTAGGCATCCATTGTTTTTGATCCCAGTCGATACTTGTGGAGCTTCAAGCACTCAATTTGGTACAACGGCAATGTCGCTCCTAAATGGCCTACCAGCACACCTCGATCCTTTTCTTACTTTTCCCTTTTTGTCGATGGTATTGTTCTCCTAGATCTTTAGACATTGACACGTGTCATCTTTTTATTCTTTTATTTTATCTTTATCTGCTTATTATCTTTTGTATTAATGTATTGTATATTCTATGCTCTGTTACTTTTTTCTTGGAACTTCTGTTCTGTAATAAATAAATATATATATAATCGTGTCGGAAACAACAGGGTCAGATCCTGTCTGCCCAGAAGTGGGCGACGTCGATGGCGTTTCTTCTGGCCATCATCAGGTCTTCCTGGGTGCAACTATTCGGGCACAGCGCACAGAAGGTGTGACAGGGTCTGCTCCACGCCGCAGTCACATTCAGTCGGTCCGCTGTAAAACTGCCAGGCTTTCATTTGTGTCCTCGTCTTGCATACTCCGGTCCGAAGTCTGTTAAGGGACCTCCATATATTCCACCCTTGGTCATGTCCAGGGGCTAGGTCCTCTTTCGGGGCAATCCAAGTATTCCCCTCAGTTGTGCTTCTCCACATGTTCAGCCGCAAGGTGGCCTCAGGTATCACCAGTTACATTGTCGACTGTAGGAAGCTTCTTCTTGATTTGAGCCGAGTGGTTATCTTTTGATACCCAAACATAGGGTGGAGTGCGTCGTGGGTTGCTTTGGTGAGCTCCTTCTTGGTTGTAACTTCTCGCCGTATGTTTAGTGGGGCGATGCCCGAGAGTTGATACATCTTTGATATTGGGGTAGGGTTTAGGCACCCCGTAACCACCTGGCACGTTTCATTCAGAGTTTCATAATAAATAAATAAATCTCATACTCAGATTCTATAACGTTTACCATTTTATACATCGCTAAAACGCTGCATTTTTCCGGATTGTGCAATGCAGTGGTACAGCGTTTGTGTCTCAACACATAAGTGACTGCCGTATTCAAGGACAGGTCGGTTTGTCCTTTATATAGAAGAATAATTTGTTTATCGTTCAAAAAAATAAACCAATCGTTTTTTTTTACTACAATTCCGAATTTATGAATTATAACGAGCCGCCATTGCTGTTTGTTGCTTACTAATCCATGACACTCTATTCGATGTTGACAGGCCATTTTGTGACAGTAAACCACTCTGGCATATTTATCCCACAAATGGATTTCGTGCATTTTGAAAGCTAGGTAAACACATAACAAGTGGCAACACTATAGCCTGCGGGTATGACTTAGTGGTAAAGCGTTTGCTTACAATACCAAATATAACACGTTCAAAACACGACGAATTTTTTTTTTAAATCTATTAAGTAAACATGTTTTTCGTGTCAACCTTAAAAAATTAAAAAGCCCAGATGCTGTGAATTTGATCCTTAACCCGTTAAATGACAGTCGTAGCCTATTAATCGAAATTGGTGGTAGACGAAACTCGTCCCGTTAACACCACCCATTTATAGTGAATTCCTCTAATAATAATGATGATGCGCAAATGTCGGGCTCTAGTCTATGGCGTCGGCAGATCAACACTCTACATGCTTAGCCTTATTTAAAATGGTAAGGGTCACAGAATCCACAGGTGAATCTTTAGTATCAATATCGCAATCTGTCGGTATTCTCCTGTGTGTGCTTATAGAAAACAATGCATGAACTTGTTTTTTTTTATGTTGACTCATGCAAGAGAATACCGACAAATGGTGAAAGTAATTATGAAGTCTCATCTGTGGGATTCTGCGACATTTACCATGCTGCATATGGTTAAGCGCTGCATGTGGAGTTTTGATCCGCCAACGTCATTGACTACAGCCCGGCATTCACGCATCATTATTAATATTACGGGAATTTACTATGAATGGATGGTCTTCACGGGACGATTTTCGTCTACCACCATTTTTTATTAATAGGCTATGACTGGCATTTACGGGTGAGGGATCAAATTCAAATCAACTCCCTCAGTTTGTTTGTAATGATCCGCCAACGTCATTGACTACAGCCCTACATTCACGCATCATCCTTATTAGTATAGGAATTTACTATGAATGTAAAATACTTTCGTCTACCACTAATTAATAGGCTGTGACTGGCATTTACGGGTGAGGGATCAAATTCAAATCATCTCCCCCAGTTTGTTTGTAATGATCCGAGACTTATTTGTAGAGCTTAGAAATTGATTAAAATTATTTTTTTAATCTCCGTCGGGGATCGAACGCATGGTCTTTGGCTTAGAAAGCAAATGCTTTGACCACTAAGCCATACCCACCAGCTAAATATATATTTTTTAATCATAATTTATTTATATAATTTTGAAATATATATATTACATTTTTTTGTTGCCATTGCACTCTATGACGCTCAGCCAGGGAGGCTGGACGCTGCATGCGGGAAACGCGTGTTGTGTTCGTATTTGTGTGTGGGTTGGGGAGATTGCAAGTGTATATTTATCTGTTTCTTGAAGAGATCCAGATTGTAGGAAGGAGGAAACACAGACGCTAGAAGAGCATTCCATTACTAATAAAAAAGAGATTGTATTCGAAAGAGAAATATTTTTTTCTTTTCATAAAAGCGCGCCAAACGGCAGCCACGTTACTTCCGGTCGGCCGCGTTCCAATTTTGAATATTGCCAAAGACAAGAGAGGGACAATGAGAAGAATAATGAAACGGGTAGGTAGGTACCTCAGCATTGTCATAGATACCTACCCTTTATCTATGACTTCCCATTTTTTTTTACAGAAAATTGTGATGAAAAGGGATTTTAAAAAGACAATATGTCCTAATGGGGATTTCGTACCCTTTTTTTAAATTTCTTTACCAATGCTAGTTGCAGACAAACTATGAATTCAGAATGTTTTATGCAGGTTTTAAAAGTAATTAAATATACACCTATCATACTACAAATTCTTTATACGCATCAGTTCGTTCAGAAAAAATATCGGCAGAAGCGGGATGTGAACGGGCGAGCCTTGGAACCAACCATTGCCCAAGTTCATTACCCTAGACCACTCGACCATCTTCTGCCCGAACTTTTGCGCCTAATAACTTGTATTTATACCATTGTTACTATCATATAACGATAGGTGTCTCTAAAGCATATATTCGGAGTGTGTATATTATCATTTTTTATTATTCAATCAGTCTACATTTATTCACAAGCTTAATATTATTACTTTCCGACAGTCTATTTATTTTAGTAAGTACCACTCGGGTCTCGAACCGAACTATAGACTCAATGGATGAGAAACAACTTCTTGTAAGTCCTACGCGTACTTTACAACCAGTCATTTGCCTGTGTTACTGACGAACCATATGACCTTCTTGATATTGTCTCAAGGTGACATTATTGTAGCATTTTAGCAGGTTTTAAAGTTTTTTTTGTAATGAAAATAAATATTTCTATATAATTCTTTCCAAAAACTACTTATCTGGAATATTGTTCGATAGAGTAGCAGTTGTCAAAGATCTAGGTATAACCTACGATTCATTCTTCACTTTCCATACTCACATAATCAATTAATCTTCCCGCGCCAATAAACTTCTCGGATTCGCCAGGCTAGACAATTTCGTAACCCTCCAATTTTTCGTACTCTCTATTCTTCACTCGTTCTATCTGTTCTGGAATATGGGAGCTTAGTTTGGAATCCCAATAAATCCAAATACATTATCATGCTCGAAAAAATTCATAAAAAAAATCTCCGACATCTCTATTTTTATATTTACTGTAACTATCCATTCAATTCAATCAATTCCGAACATTACCCAACTCTTTTTCTTCAAGGGATGCTTTCTTTCCGTTCGTTAAGGGTCCCGGAGGAAAATTTCTGCTCTCAAACATTGATTCCTTCTTCTTCGCGGTGCAATTCACAACCCTACGATTCTTGAAAGTTTTAACTTCTATATTTAAGAAAAGTATACTCATGCTCGTAACCATCCATTGTTTTTGATCCTAATTGATAATTGTGGAGCTTCGAGCACTCAATTTAGTACAACGGTAATGGTGCTCCTAAAATGCCTACCAGCACACGTCGATCCTTTTCTTACTATCATCTACCAATAATTTTGATTAATAGTCTATGACTGCCATTTTACGGATGCAGGATCCAATTCATACCGACCTGTCATAGCTTGAGCGCTAGCTTTAGCCAAACACAGGCAAAAAATCTTTTTTTTTTCATCTCCGTCGGGGATCGACCCACGATCTTTGGCTTGCAAAGCAAACGCTTTGACAATTGAGTTTTACCCGCCGGCATGTAATTAATAACGCCCATTAATTGTAGTAATAATATTGTTTCGGAAGGCATTGTTATGCGACCGCCATTACAGTTGGATAGCAGCCAGTTGTGCCAACTGCACGACACGAATACAATAACATGATTAATGGAGGTTCAGAGATAGCCAACCTGAAAATTTATTGTTATGTAAACACATACAGGAATATACCGACAGATTGTGATAGCGATTCTGAAGTCTCATCTGTGGAATTCTATTACGCTTACCAAGCTCTACCTTTAACCGCCCAGTAGTTTCCTTATGGGAGCGCATATTAGCTATGTTCAATGCCCTACGGTCCCATACAGGAGTGCTTATGGTTCATTTCACAATCGGATTACATTAATTTGTAATAATAGTATTAAAGTAAGTTCATGGAAGAATCTATTGTGCGACGAGACATTACAAACATTGGCCTGATAGGGCATTGAACGACGCAAATTTTCGGTCCCGTATGGGACCACTAGGCGGTCAAAGGTTGATATGGCTAAGCGCTGCATGTGGAGTGTTGATTCGCCAACGTCATAGACTTAAGCCCAACATTCACGCATCACACTTATTATTACAAGAATTTATTATGAATGGGTGGTTTTTACGGGACGACTTTTGTCTACCACCAATTTTAATTAATAGGCTATGACTGACATTTTACGGGTGAGGATCAAATTTATACCTACCGGGTGTATATTAGAGCTCAGAAATCGATTACAAATCTTTTTTTTTTTTAATCTCCGTCGGGGATCGAACCCACGACATTTGGCTTCAAAACAAACGCTTTGACCATTGAGCTGTACCCGTTTATGGTTAAGCGCTGCATGTGGAGTGTTGATTCGCCAACGTCATAGACTTCACATCACATATACATTCTCGCATCATATTTATTATTACAAGAATTTACTATGAATGGGTGGTCTTCACGGGAAGACTTTCGTCTACCACCAATATTAATTAATAGATCAAATTCACACCAACCAGGGATATTTTAGAGCTCATAAATCGATTAAAAATCCTTTTTATTAATCTCTGTCTCGGATCGAGCCCACGACCTTCGCCTTACCAAGCAAACGCTTTAACCATTGAGCTACACCTACCTACTACGAAAATATTTGCACTTTTAATTAATTTATAAATAATCACATGCAAGAGAGCATAACCGGTCGAGACCAGTGCACTATATGACATTCCGCCAAGTAAGCTGGACGTTGCATGCGGGAAATGTGATATCGGATAGGTATTATTTGTCTTAGAAGAATGACTGTCGGTATTCTCTTGTATGTGTTTCCGATAAAAAATTCAACGATCCATTTTTCTAAATGTTCTCAACAGCTGTTTCGAGGGCGGCCATTTTAAGTGTCACTTGCCTTTTTGGCGCGAAAATAATATTAATGACGTGGGCGGCGCTCTCTGTTGGTAATTAATAACACTAAAGCTATGCAAATCATGGCAGAGGGAGCATTCCTGTGTAATTGATACAATGACTACTAAAAAGTAGGGTTTAAAGCTTAAGCCCATCGAAGTTCGTGTGAGGCACCCCTTAATACCAAATGGTCCGGTCTTTTAGAAACTATATGAATTATTTAAAATATATATTTAATCGCTGACATCCATGGAAAACACATTTAATTCTAACTTTAATATGAAGATAAACAGCACAAAAACCAAAGTCATGAGAGTAAGCCGCAATGAGCTGCAGAACATTAATATATTAATGCTAGGAGTAACCCTAAAAGATGCAAAAGAGTTTGTATACCTTGGAAGTACGATCACCTGGGATGGCAGAACAAAAAGAGAAGTCAACAGACGCATACATCAAGCAAGGCTAGCTTTCAATAAAAAAACAACAATTCTAGAGTCAAAAAATATTAATTTAAAGCTCCGCAAACAACTTGCCAAAACAAAACATCAAGACTTTGAGATGTGGTCATATAGAAGAATTCTCGGAATTTCCTGAAGAGACCACGTCACGAACAATGAGGTTCTCAGCACAATCAAAGGAAGATAGGCACCTAGTAAGAACCATCTCAGAGAGGCGATTGGTCACATCATGCGCCACGATGGTCTTCTTCACGACATTGTGGATGAGATGGTTGAGGGTAGAAACTGTAGAGGGCGCCCTAGACGGTAGTTTTTGCAGCAGGTGTTCGAGGATATGAATTGTAACTTTTATGCTGATCTGAAGAGGACTGCAGAGGATCGAGAGGATTGGAGAAAGAGATGCAAGATTATGTTTGCTGCAAACCAATCCACCGGATTGATACTACGAAGAAGATCGACAGGCGAATACAACTGGGATGGGCAGCATTTGGAAAACTAAAGTATATTTTTAAAGCGATAATTCCGCTATGTCTTAAAACTAAGGCGTTTAAGCAATGCATCCTCCTTGTATTATGGCGCAGAGACGTGGAATCTATCAGCAGGTCTTACACATAAAATATAGGTCATCCAGCGTGCTATGGAGAGATCCATGAGAGGAGTGTCTCTTAAAGATACTATCTCAAAATAAAGATATCCGAAGATATACTCGAGTAATGAAAACTACAGAAAGATTAGACACATTCAAGTGGCAATATATGTTGAAGAGACGACGGTCGATGGGGAAGAAAAGTGTTAGAGTGGTGCCCAAGAGCTGGCTAACGGAGCGCTGGTTGATCCCTGCAAGATGGACTGATGACATCAGAAGAATAGCGGGAGTTGCCTAGATGCAGAGGGCGGAGGATCGAAGAGGATGGAGACTCATGCGGGAGGCTTACGTTCAACAGTGGACGGAAACAGGCTGATAATGATCAAATCAATTAAAAAATCTTATTATTTAAATCTTTTCTGGAGTTTAATTATTATATCTTGTTGTTGTGACCGGCGGGTATAGCTCAATGGTCAAAGCGATTGCTTTGCAAGCCCAAGGTCGTGAGTTCGATACCCGACGGAGAAAAAAACGATTTATAATCGATTTCTGAGCTCTATAATAACCCCCGTTGGTGTAAATTTAATCTCTTACCCGTACAATGCCAGTCATAGCCTATTAATCGAAATTGGTGGTAGACGTAAGTCTTCCCATTCATAGTAAATTCCTGTAATAATAAGGATGATGTGTGAATCTCGGGCTGTAGTCTATGATGCTGAGACATATGCACCGTGGTAAGCGTCATAGAATTCTACAGACGAGACTTCAGAATTATATATCACTATCTCAAAAAAATCGTCAATTTTTATTTTTTTTCTGAATTACCTATTATATTGGCATCAGCATGATGTAGCCCTTGCTGACTGTTACCGAAAACCTCGATATAAAATCTTTCGTCTCTAAGTTCTGTTCGCTTGTCAGACGTGAATGTGTCCGCTACACTGATGGCGCTGTGCGACAGCCCAACACGGGCGCGCGACAGCATATTGTTTTGTGGCTCGGCCTGAATGCCGTGACTAGGTTATTATTGTTATTAATCTGCTCCACATCTTGCCACCACGCGACTGAATGACAACCTTTTTGAGAAAGAGAGGAGGATGTTAATTTTTATAAATTTTAAATGAATGTCACAGTAAATTCCGAATATATAAATAATAAACCATTGAATGTATACTATAAAGACATCTAACGTTGTATGATGGTAACAATGGTATAATTACAACATCTTGCGCGTGTCCGTTCAGGCGGAGAAACAGTCGAGTGGACTGGGCGGTGTAAAATAACTGAGCAAAGGTTGGTTCCAAGGCTCGTGGTTCGAATCCTGCGTTTACCGATATTTTTCTGAATGAATTGATGCGTATAAAAATTTAATGTATAATTGTATGTGTGTATTTAAATACTAATAACATTGATATAAATTTATATCAGCTTGATATGGCTCCTTTAGGCTGATTAAAGCCTCGAAAAACAATATTTTGTCTCTTATTTTGTTCGGTCGCCTGACATGCACATATTATATTAATTGTATAAGTTAAGCGGTGTTTGCGTACGCCAAAATTATTTGTAATGACAGTTGGCCCATTTGCTGTTGGTATGACTGTCATCCTTGCGGTTGGCAACGCCGAAATGTCAGAGCGGGCAGTCAGTCGGAACTCGCCCGTCATAGTTATAGTAGCACCTAGGGGCGTCCCTATAACGGGCGACGTTATTGACAAATAAAGAAGTAATATGTGAAACAGAAACAAGTGTTTGTATTGTGAACCTGATCCTGCATCCTTCATCCAGTTAATCGATGCCATAAATGGAAGAGGAGGATATCAATATATTTTAAATAATTTGAACTCACCATCGTATTTGAGCTGTCCAGTCTTCGCCGACAGTTGGTAGTTTCCCCCAGAGGGTCCTGATCCAAAAGCAGCCATTCTTTCCGTCTGGAACAAAAATAACACAATTCAGTATAAAATTCATCAGCGGATTATGGTTTGACCATCAATTTACCTGTGTAAAACAATGTTCCGACCTATCGTCACCAGATAATTCGTTCCCGACGGACAACTGGTGCGCTAGCTGTCTCGCTAACCTAACCTAAGTAAAGAATTTGTCCAGTGATCGTAGAGTACAGAGATCTCGTTACCGAAATAACTTAGGTAATTTCAAAAAAAAAGATTATACTCATTTAATTTAGTTTCAAACCATAGTTGCCCCTGTGGCGCCCCCTTACAGAGCTCATAACGTATTCTCTAAGACTATCAGTTTCTTCTGTTAGAAAGAGGAGTCCTTTTCGATGCAGTTCGAGAGAATCGTCTCGGCCCTCGGGCATGCAGACTTTGTGGCCACTAAAAAACAATTCCACGCATTTACCATTTTCACTCGTATTTTCGGTGAGAGAATCTACCTTCCATATCGAACTTTGTACAACCCGTTGCGATTCTAATCTCTTTCACTTTCACAGGTTAGTTAATGTTGGATAGTAGCTAGACATCCATTCCACCAGTTGACCCGTGCACCGAATTTCTCGTTCACCAGATGTCCAGTGCGCCCCACATCGTTACCGATGAGTCTATGAACAAATTGTCTTGGGACGAAATGCATGGGAACCGTGTAAGACATGCAAAAAATCCATTTTTTCGTCGCCAGTAAATGCCAACAAAGTAATAATATATGATTTTATATAAAGGGTCCGCCAAATAACTTTTTTTTTTTAAATGGGGCGCAAAACATCGAGTGTAGCTTCGGCTGTGTGGCACGTAGCGCCGTCCTGTTGAAACGTAATGTTGCCAATATCCTCCTCTTCAATTTTTGTAAACAAAAATGGCCCGATAACGATCGCCATTGACTGTAACGGCCACTCCTTGCTCATTTTCGAAGAAAAATGGCCTGATTTTCAAAGTAATGTCGCAATATTTTCCAGCGTTGTTCAAGCGTATACACAACCATATTCGTTTAGCGGAAAGATGAAACTAATTATCTGTCAAATCAGACATGAGCTAAGTGTTACCATTCATGAAATAAGCACTAGTTGAAAAAAAACGTTAAATGGCGGACCCGTTACTAAAAAAGCTTAATAATGAGTGTTTTTGAAGTGAATTTTGCAAGAACTTTGATAAATGGGAGATGTCGAGGTATCCACTGGAGTGCGACAAGGCTGCATGCTTGCTCCGTTTCTCTTCACCCTCATTATGGCTGTGAATGACTCTCTCAATGCCTGCTTGCTGGAGTGCGCTGATTAAGCTGCCATCACATAGAACACTCCACTGCAGATCTGCAGAACATTATCGAGATGTTGCAAGAAAACTGTCTACTTGCGAATTAAACAGCGCTTCATTATCAGCCTGTATCCATCCACTGTTGAACGTGAGCCTCCCGCATGAGTCTCTATCCTCTTCGATCCTCCGCCTTCAGCATCCAGGCCACTCCTTCTATTCTTCTTATGTCGTCATTCCATCTTGTAGAGGGTCGGCAATGCTTCGTTTGCCAGTTTTAAGGCGCCATTCTAATACTTTTCTTCCCCATCGAACGTCGTCACTTCAACAGATATGTCACATTGCCACTTGAGTGTGCATATTCGTTGTGTAGCATCCACTACTTGAGTTCTTCTGCGTATTTCCTCGTTTCGGATTCTCCATAGCACGCTGGGTGACTTTTATTTTATGTGTAAGACCTGCTGTTAGATTCCACGTCTCTGCGCCATACGTTAATACAGGGAGAATGCATTGGTTAAGCGCCTTAGTTTTTAGACATTGCGGAATTTTCGCTTTAAAAATGTACATTAGTTTTCCAAATGCTGCCCATCCCAGTTGTATGCGCCTGTCGATTTCTTTTGAGAAGTTATTTCGCCCTAGTTGTATTACTTGTCCCAGATAGGTATAGTCGTTTACAACCTCTATTTCTGTTCCTCCAATGGAAATAGGATCAAAGGTCTGTGAAATATTGAGAACAGATGTCTGCGTATAATACTGGGGGTGCGATGGTTTGACTTTGTAACGAATAACGAAGCGAAAGAACGGACAAGTGGCCTTCCAATCTACGTCAATCATTTAATAACATATTCTTGCCGGCGGGTATAGCTCAATCGTCGAAGCGTTTGCTTTGTAAACCAAAGGTAATGGACTCGAAAAGGTTTTTTAATCGCTTACTGAGCTCTAAAATACCCCCGGTTTGTGTAAATTTGATCCCTCACCCGTAAAATGCCAGTCATAGCCTAATAATTTAAAAATTGGTGGTAGGTAGTAAAGTCGTCCCGCGAACGCCACGCATTCATAGTAAATTCCTCCAATAAATAAGGATGATGCGTGAATCTCGGGCTGTAGTCTATGACGTTTGCGAATCAACGCTCCACATGCAGCGCTTAGCCATATGCATCATGGTAAGCGTAATACAATTCCATAGATGAGAATTCAGAATTACTTTCACCATCTGAAGGTGTTCTCATATATATGTTACAAAATTTTTTTTTTTTTTTTTAAGTGATCGATTGATTAGCTTGGACCAGTTGGTCCTCAAAGGAGGCGCAATATAGTAATAATACTTATTTGAATAATTATACTTGCATTTTTAACTGTACTCGTAGGAAGAAACATTTCGTTTTTATATATATTTTTCTACAACACTATATATTTGACTGAAATTTTGACTTTTGAATTGTAATATAAATTTAAGATTTATTTTGCTTAAAATTAAATAATAATAATAAATTAAATAAATTAAATAAATAATTAAAAAATCAAACTACAATTTTTTTTTTTTAATTTTTAAAATACATACACGTAGTTTATCTGATATATTAAAATAACCCTGCGGCTGAAAATGTGGAGAAGCGCAACTGAGGGGAATACTTGGATTGCCCCGAAAGAGGACCTAGCCCCTGGACATGACCAAGTGTGGAATATATGGAGGTCCCTTAACAGACTTCGGACCGGAGTATGCAAGACGAGGACACAAATGATGGCCTGGCAGTTTTACAGCGGATCGACTGAATGTGACTGCGGCACGGAGCAGACCCTGTCACACCTTCTGGAGTGTGCGCTGTGTCCGAGCAGCTGCACCCAGTAAGACCTGATGATGGCCGGGAGTAACGCTATCGACGTCGTCCACTTCTGCGCAGACATGATCTGACCCTGTTGTTTCCGACACGATTATATATATATATATATATATATTAAAATCGGTATCACGACCTATCGTTCCCAGACAATTCGTTCAACGACTCATCGTTGACGACGTGGGACGCAAAGAGCATCCGATACATGGGACATTTTGTGCACGGGTCAACCGGTGCACTGGATTATATAAGGATCTCTCCAGGGATCGTAGTGTCCAAAAATGTCTCGCTTATGATTTTTTTAACTAACCTAACCTTAACTTAACTTGTTAGGAGCATCTTAATGTACGGCTGTGAGACATGGTGCTTATCTGAAAGTGATAAAAAAAGACTAAACGCCTTTGAGATGTGGTCGTACAGAAGGATTCTCGGAATTTCCTGGAGAGACCACGTCACGAACAATGAGGTTAATAATCAAGGAAGATAGGCAACTAATAAGAACCATCTCAGAGAGGCGAGCCCGATGGATCGGTCACATCATGCGCCACGATGGTCTTCTTCGCGATATTGTGGAGGGGATGGCTGAGGGTATAAACTGTAGAGGGCGCCCCGGACGGGAGTATTTGCAGCAAGTATTCGAGGACATGAATTGTAGCGTTTATGCTGAGCTGAAAAGGGCTGCGGAGCACCGAGAGGAATGGAGATCGAGATGCAAGATTCTGTTGCTGCAAACCAATCCACCGGATTGATACTACGAAGAAGAACCTAACCTAACCACGGTCATTTATAATTACCTAAAGTGGCAAGTAAAAAATGATAAATTGGCAATAAACAATTAACGAAAGATAATTAGTAATAGGTTAGGTTAGGTTGCCATTTTATGAGTTAATTATTCATTCATTTCACATGAATTTTTACCTATATTGAATATATAACTGTCATTTTAATTTTATAACTGACCACATTCATACTGATACAGTGGATACTAACAGATTATTAAGTTTACTGCCCATTAATTGTATTTACTACCAATTGATTAGACTTACTGGCAAAACCATTAGTTACTGAACAAAGAAATACAGGCCTAACAGAACTGTGTGACAATTTGTTATGACTAGACATTTTTTTTTTCTATAGTGTATTTTTATTAATTTAAAGCTCCGCAAGCAACTTGTCAAAACATTTGTTTGGAGCATCTTGATGTATGGCTGTGAGACATGGTGCTTATCTGAGAGTAATAAAAAAATAATAGAAGCCTTTGAGATGTGGTCATACAGAAGAATTCTCTGAATTTCCTGGAGAGACCACGTCACGAACAATGAGGTTCACAGCGTAATCAAGAAAGATAGGCACCTAGTAAGAAGCGTCTCAGAGAGGCGATCATTCACATCATGCGCCACGATGGTCTTCTTCACGACATTGTGAAAGGGATGGTTGAGGGAAGAAACTGTAGAGGGCGCCATAGACGGGAGTATTTGCACCAAGTTTTCGAGGACATGAGCTGTAGCTCTTATGCTGAACTGAAGAGGACTGCAGAGAATCGAGAGGAGTGGAGATAGAGATGCAAGATTTTGTTGATGAAAATCAATCCAATGACGTTACAAAAGGGATGACTCAACGAAGATAATTCGGAGTGTAAGATTAATATCTATATAAAAACTGTCAACCCTGCTATAACGAACTTTTTAAAATTTTATTAAATACATTTTTCCCATAGTGTTTGCGTCATTTTTTATCTAAAAACAAACAGGAGAATACCGACAGATGCTGATAGTGATGATCTGAAGTCTCATCTGTAGAATTCTATGACGCTTACCATGCTGCATATGGCTAAGCACTGCATTTGGAATTTTAATCCACCAACGTCATAGACTACATACCGACATTCACGCTTCATCCTTATTATTACAATAATTTACTATGAATGGGTGGTCCTCACGGGACGACTTTCGTCTACCAACAATTTTAATTAATAGGCTATGACTGACATTTTACGGGTGACGGATTAAATTCACACCAACCATGAGTATTTTAAAGCACAGAAATGTTTTTTTTTTTTTTTTGATGACGTCGGGGATCGAACCCACGACCCTCGGCTTGCCAAGCAAACGCTTTAAATATTAAGCTATACCCGCCGGAAAATTATTTATATTATTATTCAAGGTTAAGCCGCCTCTTAGTACCAAATGATTCAGGCCTCGTAAGCATCCGGCTAATCCCCCGATAATATAAAAAAAAACTTATAGGAGGGTTGACTGTACATAATCTAAAATTCTACAAAATAAATCACATTCAAAATCTAAATTTGAAAAAAAAACATTCGAATAAATTTTAAATTAAAAACAAATGTATGAGGAATGTTTAGAATAAATTTAAAAAATCCACCAACCAGCTGCAAATTGTCAGCAAAATTTTTGCAATAATGTAGAAAAAAATCCCAACTGGCTTTTGCTGTCATGTCTCTAAAAAAACGATCATCTATAAACTCTCTATTATGTTTATAAAATAAATTAAAATTTACGTGTCAAACCAACCGAGAAAATAAATTTAACAAATAAATACAAACTTTCAATGAAAGAAATGATAAAAAAAAAACATAAATATCAAGTGGATGAAATGATTCTAAAAATGCATTAATTTTACGCATTTTATAAATGTATTTTGTATGTAAATGGTTGTTTTGATTCAATATAAATTAATACAGAAGAATTCTCGAAATTTCCTGGAGAGACCACGTCACAAACAATGAGGTTCTCGGCATAATCTTTTAAATTTAAAGCTCCGCAAGCAACGTGTTCAAAAAAATTGTATGGAGCATCTTGATGTACGGCTGTGAGAAATGGTGCTTATCTGAAAGTGATAAAAAAAGACTAGACGCCTTTGAGATGTGGTCTTGCAGAAGAGTTGCCGGAATTTTCTGGAGAGACCACGTCACGAACAATAAGGCTTTCAGCATAATCAAGGAAGATAGGCACCTAGTAAGAACCATCTCAGAGAGGCGATCGATGGTTGAGGGTAGAAACTGCAAAAGGCACCCTAGACGGAAGTATTTGCAGCAAGTGTTCGAGGACATGAGTTGCAGCCATTATTGTGATTTAAAAAGGGTTGCATAAGATCGAGAAGAGTGAAGATCGAGATGCAAGATTTTGTTGCTGCATACCAATCCACCGGATTGATACTACGAAGATATTTTTTTTTTGAGAAGAAGAAATGATGCAAAATTATTGATTCTTTGACATCTTTATATTTATGTTATTGACTACATGATAAAAAATTTTTGAGTAGTTTTTCTTTGAAATTGTCTAAGTTATAAGCTGTTATAAGTGGTGTTCTGAAATAAGTGTGTTTTGACGTGCACTGTAGGAGTCGCAAGATCGATGTAAAGAGTTGAAAAGCAATGTATAGTTAATTAGTCATTACTTGAATATATTTTTAGTGGCAAATATGAAAAATTTGATCATTTTTGGAGGCATTTAAAAAAAAAAGTAAAGAAGAGTCTGAAATTATGCTATTTTTATTGAAATGATTTTGGCAATTCTGCCAAAATCTGGGGATTTTTTTTTTTTCTTTATAAGGAATGGCGCCCTAGACGGGAGTATTTGCAGCAAGTGTTCAACGACATGAGTTGTAGCTCATATGCTGAGCTGAAGAGGACTGCAGAGGATCGAGAAGAGTGAAGATCGATATGCAAGATTTTTTTGCTGCAAACCGATCCACCGGATTGATACTACGAAGAAGATTCATTTACATAATTTGTATATACAATAGAATAAGATCATTATTGAAGGCAAAGACAACCATTACACATATTTTCCATATGTAGCGTCCAACTTAAGACTTCTGTGTATGCATAAAGGAGGTTGGATGATTAGTCCGACGCTGTCAAATGATAAAAAACAAATAAAATAAATGTTTAAAAATAAATAAATTTAATATTTATTTTGAAATGAAGTAATGAATTCTAAATTAACATTTACTCTGATGATTAAATTTAATTAATTAATTTTATACCTTTTTAATTATAACCTTGAGCTAGCCTGAAGAAAATATTTTATTTATTTATTTTTTAATATTTTTTCCTGTTAAAAAATAAAAAAGATTTTACAAATTTAACAAATCGAAAAAATAAAAAAAACGAATGCGGCAAATAAAATAGGCAAAAATAAAATAAATTCAAATTATAAATAACACATTAATTTTTTTTATATTGAATAATTGATTTATTGTTAAAAGAAATATATAAAATAGTGTATTTAAATTAAAAAAATAATAATAATAAATAATAGAAAATAATAAAAATATTTATTTAAATTAATAATTATTTATTTATTTTGTGTGGTGTAATAAAAAAATTATTTCAAATTAAGACTTTAAAAATAAATTTGTTTTATTTTGTATTATATTTCAAAGATATTCTTATGAAACGATTTGTATATTCATTATATGACGCTTGCTGATTGGGAGCTGAGGAAGAGAGAGGTTCCCTTTAGATTACAGAATTTAAGCAGCATTGAGCGCGGACCAATACTTGGATACGTCACCGCCTGTTGAATAAATAGATTAGCCCTGAACACTGGTCTACCCAACTAATTATAATCATTTAATCGACAGATTATACCCATTTAATTTAGTTTCAAACCCTAGAACTCAGAAAACAAACACTCTGGGACTGTCAGTTACAAGAGTTAGAAAGAGGAGTCCTTTTCGATGCAGTTCGAGGGAATCGCCTCAGCCCTGTCGGGCATGCAGACTTTGTGACTACTAAATAACAATTCCACGCATTTACCATTTTCGCTCGTATTTTTGGTGAGAGAATCTATCTTCCATCTCTATCTCTTTACAACCCGTAAATGCGATTCTAATCTCTTTCACTGGTTCTTTTTTTTAGCACTTCTATGCAGTGGTTACAATGGTTCAAAAAGTGACTCCCACTGGACTTTATCAAGGAGACTTAACTGTCTTAAGAATTTATATTTTTTTGATGTAATCGCATGCAGGAGAACACACCCGGTCAAGACCAGTGCACACTATGACGCTCAGCCAGGGAGACTGGACGCTGCATGCTGGAAGCGTGTGTTGTGTCCGTGTTTGTGTGTGGGTTGGGGAGATTGCATGTGTATATTTATCTGTATCTTGAAGAGATCCAGATTGTACGATGGAGGAAACACAGACGCTGGAAGAGCATTCCAAAGCTTAGGCATTAAAGAAGAACGAAAGGAACTTTAGAAACTGACATTTCTTGGTCAGCACATATCAACCGTTTATGGATGTTCGGCAAGTGTAAGACGAGTTTGTCGGTTGTGGGTGGGTGCAGGAGGAATTAGTTCTTTAAGTTCCGAAGAGCAGCGACCGTGGTAATAACGGTAGAAAAGACTAAGAGAACCAATCTTACGCCTGTGTTCCATTAATTGCAGGTTAGACGTAAGAGTGTCATTGTTTATCAAACGAATTGCTTTTCTTTGAACTGAGTCAATTAAGTTCAGAAGGTATTTTGTGTCTCAACACATAAGTGACTGCCGTATTCAAGGATAGGTCGGAATTGTCCTTTATATAGAAGAAGAAATTGTTTATCGTTGAAATACCTCAGTGATCTATATAATACACCTAGTTTTATGGAAGCGAGACCGGCTTCATACTTAATTGATTCATAATATTTGACATTATTCAAGATTGATACTCCAAGCATGTTGATGGAGCTTGCTTTCGGAAGAGAACAACCGTTGAAAGATACAGGATCCATAGCAGTCTTCTTGGTGGAGAAAGTGCATGATTGGGTTTTGGAAAAGTTGAAACTGACGAGGTTGAGGTCACCCCATCGTGAAACCATATCAAGAGACATGTTCATCTTCTCCTATTCGGATGCGAGACTGGCTTTATACTTAATTTAATTACGAATTTGCCGGCGGTCATAGCTCAATGGTCAAAGCATTTGCTTTGCAAGCCAAAAATTGTGGGTTCGATCCCCAAAGGAGATTATAAAAAAATGGATTTTTAATCGATTTCTGAGCTCTAAAATACCCCCGGTTGGTGTAAATTTGATCCGTCACCCGTAAAATACAAGTCATATCCTATTAATTAAAATTGATGGTAGACAAAAGTCATCCCGTGAAGAACACCCATTCATAATTAATTCCTGTCATAATAAAGGATGATGCGTGAATCTTGGGCTACAGTCTATGACGTTGGCTAATCACTACTTCACATGCAGCGTTTAGCCATATACACCATGGTAAGCGTCATAGAATTACACAGATGAGACTTCAGAATTTCTATCACCATCTGTCGGTATTCTCCTTTATGTGCTTAAATAAATAAAAAAAAACATTATAAAAGTACAGTTAGGTGAGCGTACATGGAAGTTACGTCGAATGCCTTCAAAATAGAATATCTTTGAAATATAGTATATATTGTTTGAAAAATGATTTAAAAAATAAAATATTAAAAATAATTGTTTCTTGTATATATTTTTTTCGCACGTATGTGGGCAGTTCTTCTCTTGCTGCGGTAGGGAGAGTCCCCGAACGCGATGGGCTGACCAAGTTCGTGTATGCTGGCGGTACCGCGACGGATCTCGCACTGAGGCTGGCACGTCCCCGGGAGCAGGGATGCCTTCGCGGACAGTCAGCGGGACGCGAGTGGAGGGGATGCAGAGGTCGCCAAGCCACGCCCACGGACCTGCGCTGTGCACCCCTGACAAGATGGAGGTGTGGGCGTTGATGACGTGGGACGAAACAACCCTAAAGTAACTAAAAAATTACTTAATTTTTCAGTCACTATCGATATCGTTGATTAGCATTTTCAACTAAGACTAATGATTAATCCGACGCTTTTTCACACTCACATATAGATAAATTAAATATAAATATAGACTTCGGACCGGAGTATGCAAGACGAGGACACAAATGAAAGCCTGGTAGTTTTACAGCGGACCGACTGAATGTGACTGCGGCGTGGAGCAGACCCTGTCACACCTTCTGGAGTGTGCGCTGTGTCCGAGCAGCTGCACCCAGGAAGACCTGATGATGGCCAGAAGTAACGCCATCGACGTCGCCCACTTCTGGGCAGACAGGATCTGACCCTGTTGTTTCCGACACGATTATATATATATATACTCAAATATAAAGTTTTTTTTTTGTAAGCACATACAGTAGAATACCGACAGATGGTGATAGTGATTCTAAAGTCTTATCTGTGGAACTCTATAACGCTTACCATGAAGCATATGGATAAGCGCCGCATGTGGAGTGTTGATCCGCCAACCTCATAGACTACGAGATTCGCGCATCATCCTTATTGTTACAGGAATATACTATGAATGGGTGGTCTTCATGGGACGACTTTCGTCTACCAACAATTTTAATTAATAGGCTATGACTGACATTTTACGGGTGATGGATCAAATTCACACCAACCGGGGATATTATAGAGCTCAGAAATCGATTAAAAATCCTTTTTTGTTTTTAATCTCCGTCGGGGATCGAACCAACGACCTTTGGCTTGCAAAGCAAACTCTTTGAGCATTGAGCTATGACCGCCGGCAAAGCCTTGTTTAGCGCTGTTTCGGTTTTGCGCTGTTCTATTTCAACCCAGGGGATTCCCCGAAATTGTGCATAAATAGCGGAAAAAATAGTGGAATTAGTGAAACAAACCAGTTTAGATGAGATAAATGTGGAAGACGTCGAAAAATAGTTCAAGAAACAGCAGCTAGTCTTTCTAATGATGAGCTCAAGGAATTAACTGAGCAAGAGGAAAGCAAAAATATTGATATTAGTGATTTCGAAGAAGAGCAAAAAGCACTTTCCTTAGCGTTTGTAAAAAAGAGTTTGACCACTATAACTGAAATTGTGGACCAATTTGTTGAAAATGATCCAAATTTTGACAGCAGTTCAAAAGCAAGACGGGGTGTTATAGATGCTTTATCCACTTATCAACAACTTCTAACAGAACGCAAAAGGAAAACGCAAACTACATTAGATGCCTTCTTGACAAATAGGCAGAAAATTGGAAACACAGAACAGACTGAATGATCTGACTATTTATTTTTATAAGTATATTAGTTATTTTTGTAAGAAACAAATTATTTACATGTAAAGATAGCCTCGTGTAGCGCTGTTTCGCATGACGCTCTACTGTGATGGAAAGTATCTCCCGCGTTTAGCGAGGTCTTACTGTACTTAAAAAGTTACAAATGCTGCCCATCCCAGTTGTATACTACTGTCGATATAAAATATTAAATATATGTGGATTTTTAAATATTTATTAGAATACTATTTTATTATTTCAAGATTCTAATCTATACTTTTATAGATCATTGACGATATTACAATATTATTAGTAATTAAATATAAACATATACTATACATCAAATCCTTTTAAACGCGTCAATTCAAGCAGAAAAATAACGGCAGAAGCGGGGTGCGAACCGCGGACCTTGGAAACCAACTATGCCCAGGTATTCATACGTCTCAGCCACCTTGGCTATTGCTGTGCCTGAGCTGACTCACGTTGAAAATTGTATTTAAGTCACTGTTATCATCGTATGATAGATGTCGCTATAGTATATATTCAAAGTATGTATATTTTTATTTTTATTATTCAATCAGACTGCATTTATTCACAAGCTTAATATTATTACTTTCAGACAGTCTGTTTATTTTCGTAAGTACCAATCGGGTCAAGAACCGAACTATAGACTGAATGGATGAGAAACGACTACTTATAGTTCCGACTCGGACTTTATAACCAATCACATATATAGTTAAATAAAAATTACGCAATGTCTGAAAACTAAGGCGTTTAACCAATACATCCTCCCTGTATTAACTTATGGCGCAGAGACGTGGAATCTGACAGCAAGTCTTACCCATAAAATAAAAGTCACCCAGCGTACTATGGAGAGATCCATGCTCGGAGTGTCGCTAAAAGATAGAATCCGAAACGAGGAAATACGCAGAAGAACTCAAGTAGTGGATGCTACCCAACGAATAGGCACACACTCAAGTGGCAATGGGCAGGACATATCTGTCGAAGAGGCGACGGTCGATGGGGAAGATAATTATTGGAATGGCGCCCAAGCACTGGCAAACGAAGCATTGGCCGACCCCCTACAAGATGGACTGACGATATAAGAAGAATAGCGCGAGTGACCTGGATGCGGAAGGCGGAGGATCGAAGAGGATGGAGACTCATACGGGAGGCCTACGTTCAGCAGTGGACGGACACAGGCTGATGATGATGATATACAGCAATAGCCAAGGTGGCTGAGCGGTATGAATACATGGGCATAGTTGGTTTCCAAGGTCCGCGATTCGCATCCCGCTTCTGCCGTTATTTTTTTGCTTGAATTGACGCGCTTAAAAGAATTTGATGTAAAGTATATGTATATTTAATTACTATTAAATATTTGTTTTAAATTTAAAAAAAAATATTTTCCTCCAGAGTCTTCGCTCTTTTACGTGTTACCGGCCGAGCTCTCTGGTCCGATTCCTCCCGCGCCTGCGCAAGAATTCAGCAAGAGCGAGATAGAGGAGAGGAAAGGAATTGATCCGGCGCCGATGTTGCGTAACACAAGAATCGATGTCTGTGTCCTATTTACTCTGGCGACGCCATCGGGGGTTAAAGATGCTGTAATTGGGGCACTCAAATATCACCATCACCACACCATGACCTCTCCCTTAACTGAAGCATAGGTCGTCAAAAAACAGCAGCCGCGAAGCTCTATCAGCTGCCATGGAACTCGCCTCGTTCTACGTCAGCTCTATATCCCGAGAGCATATTCTATGTAACGTTTTTTTTATGTATACACATACAGGAGAATACTGACGGATTGTGATAGTAATGCTGGAGTCTGATTTGTGGATTATATTATATAAATGTAAGCTCTATACATGCCTCCGGTAGGATTGAGCCACCAATTTGATCCCTCGCCCGTAAAATGCCAGTCATAGCCTATTAATTCAAATTGGTTTTAGACGAAAGTCGTCCCGTGAAGACCACCCATTCATAGTAAATTTCTGTAATAATAAAGGATGTTGCGTGAATCTCGGGCTGTGGTCTATGACGCGCGCGGATCAACATTCCACATGCAGCGTTTAATCATATTAATCATGACAAGCGTCATATAATCTACAGAACTACCTTTCTGCTCTTCCCAGACACTTACAACTGTTTCTTGAAGAGACAGCCGGTGGTCATAGCTCAATGGTCAAAGCGTTTGCTTTGCAAGCCAAAGGTCGTGGGTTCGATCCCCGACAGAGATTAAAAATAATAAAAATAATAATAATAATCGATTTATGAGCTCTAAAATACACCGCTTGTTGTGAATTTGATCCATAACCCGTAAAATGCCAGTCATAGCATATTAATTAAAATTGGTTGTAGACGAAAGTCGTCCCGCGAAGACCACCCATTCATAGTAAATTCCTGTAATAATAAATTATGTTGCGTGAATCTCGGGCTGTAGTCTATGACGCGCGCGGATCAACACTCCACATGCAGCGTTTAATCATATTAATCATGACAAGCGTCATATAATCCACAGAACTACCTTTCTGTTCTTCCCAGACATTTACATATTGATAGCCTCCTCTTCCATTTAGGACATCAATTAACAGGATGAAGAATGCAGGATCAGGTTCACAATACAAACACTTGCTTCACGATACACGTTTATTCTTCAAACACTTGCTACAAAAAAGACCGTTGTGGCCCACGCCATATAGGCATGGCCATCACGGTCGCGAACGTTTGTCCAACTGACAGCTCACGGCGCGCTCTGACATCTCGGCGGTACCAACCGCCAAGATGACAGTCGTACCAACTGGCAATGGGCCAGCTGTCGTTACAATTATTTTGGCGTATGCAAACACCGCTAGCATTATAAAATTAAACTAACATTCGACGTAGATGTCCGGCAAGCGAATCACGGCATCGGCCTTAAGGAGCTATATCAAGCTGATATCAATATGTTTCTTGAAGAGATCCAGATTGTAGGAAGAAAGAAACGTTTGTTTACATAAAAAAAAAATTACCTTGGATAATACCAAAACCTTGAATTAGTTACTGAACAAAGAAATCCAGGCCTTATGTAGTATAAAGGAAATATATAAGAATACTTGTATGCATCTAAATGCAGATTTTTTTCCTTTTAAAGGTACAAGGAAAATACTTGTTTTTAAAAAAAAAACGCAATATATTCACATACATACATTTTTTAAGTCGGTATTTCAACGATTAACAACTTGTTCTTGTAAATAAAGTACAAATCTGACCTATCCTTGAATACGGCAGTCACTTATGTGTTGAGACCCAGTCATGCCTTTCTCCACCAAGAAGACTGTTATATATCCTGTATCTTTTAACGGTTGTTCTCTTCCAAAAGCAAGCTCCATCAACATGCTTGGAGTATCAATTTCGAATATTGTCAAATATTACGAGTCAATTAAGTATAAAGCCGGTCTATTATATATAGTCATATTTATCATGATAGGCGTCATATAATCCACAGAACTACCTTTCTGTTCTTAGACATTTACTTCTGACTGACTGCTAAATGGATAAGCCCTGATCACTGGTCTACCCAACTAATGACTGGGTACACTAGTGTAATTCAAAGTCCTAGACATAAATTTGCATGTTATCACCATTTTTATATAAACGCATGCAGGAGAGCACAACCGGTCAAAACAAGTGCACTCTATGACGCTCTGCCAGGGAGGCTGGACGCTGCATGCGAGAAACGTGTGTTGTGTTCGTGTTTGTGTGTGGGTTGGGGAGATTGCGAGTGTATATCTGTTTCTTGAAGAGATCCAGATTGTAGGAAGGAGGAAACACAGACGCTGGAAGAGCATTCCATAGCTTACCGGTGGCATTAAGGAAGGAACTTTGGAAACTGCCAGTTCTTGGTTGACACACATTAACCGTGAATGAATGTTCGGCAAGTGCAAGACTTGTTTGTCGGTTGTGGGTGAGTTCAGGAGGAATTAGTTATTTAAGTTCCGAAGAGCAGCGACCGTGGTAATAACGGTAGAAAAGACTAAGAGAACCAATCTTACGTCTGTGTTCCATTGATTGTAGGTTAGACGTAAGGGTGTCATTGTTTTTTAAACGAATTGCTCTTATTTGAACTGAGTCAATTAAGTTTAGAAGGTATTTTGTGTCTCAACACATAAGTGACTGCCATATTCAAGGACAGGTTGGATTTGTCATTTATATAGAAGAAGAAGTACTTTATCGTTGAAATACCTCAGTGATCTATATAACACACCTAGTTTTTTGGAAGCGAGACCGGCTTTACACTTAATTGACTAGTAATATTTGACATTTTTCTAAATTGATAATCCAAGCATGTTGATGGAGCTTGCTTTTGGAAGAGAACAACCGTTGAAAGATACAGGATCCATAGCAGTCTTCTTGGTAGAGAAAGGCATGATTGGGTCTCAACACATAAGTGGCTGCCGTATTCAAGGATAGGTCAGATTTGTACTTTATATGAAAGAAACTTTGTTATATGATGATGAACAGCACAAAAACCAAAGTCATGAGAGTTAGCTGCAATGAGCAGCAGAACATTAACATATCAATGCTAGGAGTAACCCTAAAAGAGGCAAAAGAGTTTGTATACCTTGGAAGTACGATCACCTGGGATGGCAGAACAAAAAGAGAAGTCTACAGTCGCATACATCAAGCAAGGCTATCGTTAAATAAAACATTTGTATGGAGCATCTTGATGTACGGCTGTGAGAAATGGTGCTTATCTAAAAGTGATAAAAAAAGACTAGAGGCCTTTGAGATGTGGTCATACAGAAGAATTCTCGGAATTTCTTGGAGAGACCGCGTCACGAACAATGAAGTTCTCAGCATAATCAAGGAAGATAGGCACCTATTAAGAATCATCTCAGAGAGGCGATCGATCACATCATGCGCTACGATGGTCTTCTTCACGACATTGTGGAGGGGATGGTTCAGGGTAGAAACGAAAAAAATAAAGAGGCGCCTAGACGGGAGTATTTGCAGCAAGTGTTTGAGGACATGAGTTGTAACTCTTATGCTGAGCTGAAGAGGGTTGCGGAGGACCGAGAGGAATAGAGGTCGAGATGCAAGTTTCTGTTGCTGCAAACCAATCCACCGGATTGATACTACGAAGAAGAATGAAATAAGAAGTGGTTTATCGTTGAAAAATAAATAAACAAATTACCTTGTTATGTGTTCCTCGGAAAAAAATTAAAAACTGCAAAAAGACACTAACTTGTATGTTTTTTTTACTTTTATTTGATGAGTTAATGTCACTTGAAAATCACTCAATATATCAGTTAATAAACACTTGTTATGTCAGTAAAATTCTCTTGTAATATACTAGCTATTTACTTCACATAGAACACCTTATATCAAAGACTAATCTAACTGACTGTGATTCACTTACTAAGACCTAATGGCTTATATATACTATTTTTTATGTAAATTTAAACACATATAAAAGAATACCGACAAACGGTTATGTGAATATTTGTGTGGGTTCTATAACACTTGCATTTTTTGAGTATAGCCAAGACTTTCGATACACCAACGCCATAGACTAACTTGCTTCTTTATGTAAACACATACAGGAAAATTTCGACATATGGTGATAGTAATTCTGAAATCTCATCTGTGGAACTCTACGACGCTTATTATGGTGCATATGGCTAAGCGCTGCATGTGGATTGTTGATCCCGAGATTCACGCATCATCCTTATTATTACAGGAATTAAATATGAACGGATGGTCTTCACGGGACGACTTTCGTTGCACTTCGTAACACCAATTTTCATTAATAGGTTATGACTGGCATTTTACGGGTGAGAAATCAAATTCACACCAACCGGGGGTATTTAAGAGCTCAGAAATTTAAAAAAAATCCTTTTTTTTAACTCTTTCGTGGATCGAACCCACGACCTTTGCATTGCAAAGCAAACGCTTTGACCATTGAACTATACCTGCCAGAAAACTTGCTTAAAAATGTTTACTTAAAAAAGAGGAGTCCTTTTCGATGCAGTTCGAGGGGATCGCTTTGGCTCTCTTTTTCACGGGTTCTTTCTTTTTAGCACTTCTGTGCAGTGGTCACAATTGTTCAGAGGGGACTCCCACTGGACTTGTCAGTTGCTGACTGATCATAATCTAAATGAGCGTGACATCAAAGATACTAAACTGTCCTGTGGCGTGATGCGGGTGTGAGGCGGGTAAAGTCCAGACTAGCTAACCTGACGAATTCTTACCACCTCAGAATGGTTCTGCCACATTTTGTTCATGGACTCTTCGTTCCACGACTCGTCGGTAATGACGTCCGGTGCACGGGACATTTAGTGCACTGGATGTCTCTTTAACCAAACCTAACCTAACCTTAGTTATTTCGTTAACGATACCTATAGATCTCTGGACTCTACGATCACTGGACAAATTCTTAGGTTAGGTTTAGTTAAGTTTATTTAGGTTAGGTTAGATTAGGTTAGCGAGACAGCCAGTAAACCAGTTGTCCAGTGCGCCAAATGTCCCGTGCACTAGACGTCCATTGCGCAACACGTCGTTACCAATGAGTCTCTGAACAAATTGTCTGTGAACGAAATGCGGCGGAACCGTTAATGCCTGCTCACCGTCAGTCGCATGGATTTTCGCTTAATTAAGGTAAGGTTAGGTTAGGTTAGGTTAGGTTAGGTTAGGTTAGCGACACAGCCGGTACACCAGTAGTCCCGCGCATCAGACGTCACGTATATTAGATAGTGTTTGCTTTGAATTTGTATTTTTATTAGTTATATACATCAAGCAAGGCTAGCTTTCAATAAAAAAGCCAAAATTCTTGAGTCAAAGAATATTACTTTAGGGCTCCGCAAGCAACTTGTCAAAAGACTTGTTTGGAGCATCTTAATGTACGGCTGTGAGACATGGTGCTTATCTGAAAGTGATAAAAAAAGACGAGAGGCCTTTGAGATGTTGTCGTACAGAAGAATTCTCGGAATTTCCTGGAGAGACCACGTCACGAACAATAAGGTTCTCAGGATAATCAAGGAAGATAGGCACCTAATAAGAACCATCTCAGAGAGGCGAGCCCGATGGATTGGTCACATCATGCGACACGATGGTCTTCTTCACGATATTGTGGAGGGGATGGTTGAGGGTACAAACTTTAGAGGGCGACCTAGACGAGAGTATTTACAGCAAGTATTCGAGGACGTGAATTGTAGCGCTTATGCTGAGCTGAAAAGGGTTGCGGAGGACCGAGAGGAATGGAGATCGAGATGCAAGATTCTGTTGCTGCAAACCAATCCACCGGATTGATACTACGAAGAAGATTAGTTATAATCAGGGATCTTTTACACCCACTCTTGGTGTTGCTCACCAAAGCCCGTTACTTGTATAACGAGAAAGTTATCTGAAAACAATGCCTTGGTAAGTGCTCCCAAGGAGCGCAGGTACAAGACGACCGGTCAGGTGGCCTTAGCCCCCAAAAAAAATTCGTTATACAAAAATCTTTATTTTTTCTCTTTATTGGAATCAAACCCAAGATCTATCGCATGATGTCCTAGCGCTTAAACTCAGTTAGCTGTACTCTGATTGTAACTGAATGATAATGTTATTAATTGTACAATTTTTAATTAATTTATCCTTATTCACCGCATTTCTTCCCCAGACAATTCGTTCTCTTCAGGTGCATGGGACATTTGTCGCACGGGACAAATGGTGTACTGGATGTCACGCTAACCTTACCTAACCTAACCTAAGCTTAAAATAAATCATGCAAGCGATTCACGGTTAGTAATGTTTCCACCACATTTCGTCCCCAGACAATTCGTTCTCTTCAGGTGCATGGGACATTTGTCGCACGGGACAAATGGTGTACTGGATGTCACGCTAACCTTACCTAACCTAACCTAAGCTTAAAATAAATCATGCAAGCGATTCACGGTTAGTAATGTTTCCACCACATTTCGTCCCCAGACAATTCGTTCTCTTCAGGTGCATGGGACATTTGTCGCACGGGACAAATGGTGTACTGGATGTCACGCTAACCTTACCTAACCTAACCTAAGCTTAAAATAAATCATGCAAGCGATTCACGGTTAGTAATGTTTCCACCACATTTCGTCCCCAGACAATTCGTTCTCTTCAGGTGCATGGGACATTTGTCGCACGGGACAAATGGTGTACTGGATGTCACGCTAACCTTACCTAACCTAACCTAAGCTTAAAATAAATCATGCAAGCGATTCACGGTTAGTAATGTTTCCACCACATTTCGTCCCCAGACAATTCGTTCTCTTCAGGTGCATGGGACATTTGTCGCACGGGACAAATGGTGTACTGGATGTCACGCTAACCTTACCTAACCTAACCTAAGCTTAAAATAAATCATGCAAGCGATTCACGGTTAGTAATGTTTCCACCACATTTCGTCCCCAGACAATTCGTTCTCTTCAGGTGCATGGAACATTTGTCGCACGGGACAAATGGTGTACTGGATGTCACGCTAACCTTACCTAACCTAACCTAAGCTTAAAATAAATCATGCAAGCGATTCACGGTTAGTAATGTTTCCACCACATTTCGTCCCCAGACAATTCGTTCTCTTCAGGTGCATGGGACATTTGTCGCACGGGACAAATGGTGTACTGGATGTCACGCTTACCTTACCTAACCTAACCTAAGCTTAAAATAAATCATGCAAGCGATTCACGGTTAGTAATGTTTCCACCACATTTCGTCCCCAGACAATTCGTTCTCTTCAGGTGCATGGAACATTTGTCGCACGGGACAAATGGTGTACTGGATGTCACGCTAACCTTACCTAACCTAACCTAAGCTAAAAATAAATCATGCAAGCGATTCACGGTTAGTAATGTTTCCACCACATTTCGTCCCTGGACAATTGGTTCTCTTCAGGTGCATCGGACATTTGTCGCACGGGACAAATGGTGAACTGGATGTCACGCTTACCTTACCTAACCTAACCTAAGCTAAAAATAAATCATGCAAGCGATTCACGGTTAGTAATGTTTCCACCACATTTCGTCCCTAGACAATTCGTTCTACGACTCATCGGTAACGACTTGGGGCGCACTGGACGTCTGGTGCAAGAGACATTTGGCCTACGATACAACTGGTGCACGGGAAATCTCGCTAACCTTACCTATTCCAACCTTTAAAGTTACATTTTTTTAAAGCGAAAATTCCTAAAAACCGTGTCTTAAAACTAAGGCGTTTAACCAATGCATCATGCCTGTATTAACTTATGGCGCAGAGGCGTGGAATCTGACAGCAGGTCTTACACATAAAATAAAGGTCGCCCAGCGTGCTATGGAGAGATCCACGAGAGGAGTGTCGCTAAAAGATGGAATCCGAAACGAGGAAATACGCAGAAGAACTCAAGTAGTGGATGCTGCACAACGAATAGGCACACTCAAGCGGCAATGTGACATATATGTTGAAGAGATGATGGTTGACGGGGAAGAAAAGTAGTGTAATGGCGCCGAAGAACTGGCAAACGAAGCATTGGTCGACCCCTGCAAGATGGACTGACGAAATAAGAAGAATAGCGGGAGTGACCTGGATGCGGAAGGCGGAGGATCGAAGAGTATGGAGACATGATAAACTGGAGAAGTACTTAGATTAGGTAAGGTTAGGTTAGCGAGACATCCAGTGCACAAGTTGTCCCGTGCACCAGACGTCCAGTGCGCCACACGTCGTTACCGTTGCGTTGTAGAACGAATTTTCTGGGGACGATACGTCGTGACACCATTTACCTTCGTTTTTTATTTGTTAATAAGCTTATTAGAATCGTTTTACATTCTATGTATAAGGGTTTTTCCTAATATTATATGTTTTCCTTAAGGTATTTCCTTTCCTTTTGCCACATATGGAGCAGTTACCACACGACAGCATAAATTAAAACCATATTATTTCTTTTATATAAGCACGCATTCTAGTCAATATAATTTATTTAGTTAACCCTTTCATTACGGCTCGGTTTGAATACAAATTATACTGTCAATTATAAAACTAATATTTGAAGCATAAATGTACTTATCTGGTCTATATTAATATATCACATTGGTTCTTGTATCCTTTAGCTATCAGATGATGCATAAAAAACTATTATATTTAACAAACGTTCATTATGTAACTCCATAAATGTGGTGGCATTGACACATGTGGTTAACAGAAAAATCGCTCCAGTGACGAAACATAAAGATATTTATTTACATGCTTTACAGATTCCTGTAAATAATACATGTACGTTGATAAAGGGAATGACTGCACTTCCAAGTTCCTACTGTAGATTTCACAATGAGTACTGAAAGTAGCAAAACGATATATCACGTCAACCAATGTCAGCGGTCGTGGAATTTTATGACGGCATATGCCGACAACCGATGCGAAAGGGTTAAATAGTCAACAATTCGAGTCTTTTTTCACAATATTACAGGAATTGTCCGTTTTCGCATGTCCTGAAAATTTTATATTAGAGGAAAAACTGAAATGGTAAGCGGAAATGTTTGAACTTTGGTATTTCCCACAACGTTGGATCGATACGTTCCAGATATGAAATAAGAGGGATAAGAAGCAAATTACAGTGGAACCTCTCTTAACGAGCAACTCTCATAACGAGTAATTCACATGACGAGCAAAAAAAAAGCTAAAAAATTGCTCCCTTAACGAGCGACATTTCGCATTAAGAGTGACGCAGAAAAGGGAAAGTCACATAACGTATGACGCACTTGTGAGCCGGGACTTCCGCGCCATTGCGTCAGTCTGTGTTTAGCACTCGTATGTAAATTTTATAGAGTCGCTTAAAATAAATGTCTCTAGACAGCTTTCTAGTAAAAAATAATAAATTAATAAATAATAAGCAATGTTTCATCCAGGTTGTTACGATCTTTAACATTTTATAAGAATCTACATTTATTTGAATAAAAGTTAAAAAAAAATGTTTCGCAAGGAACGCATTATTGCGTTTTACATTGATTTTTATGGGAAAATTAGTTTCGCTTAACGAGTGTTTCACATAGCGAGCAAGATTCTGGAACGAACTATGCTCGTTATGAGAGGTTCCACTGTATCAGTTACCGACTGTCATGCGAGTTCAACAGTTCAAAGATCGATATCCTATTTTTTTTTTTAAATCTCGACGAGTTATTTTTTGTAAGCATATACAGGCGAATACCGACAGTGATTCTGAAGTCTTATCTGTGTAATTCTATGACGCTTACCATGGTGCATATGGCTAAGCGCTGCATGTAGAGTGTTGATCCGCTAACGTCATAGACTACGGCCCGAAATGCACGCATCAGCCTTATATTAATACAGAAATTAACTATTAAAGGGTGCTCTCCACGGGACGTCTTTCGTCTACCACCAATTTTAATTAATAGGCTATGACTGGCATTTTACGGGTGAGGGATCAAATTCACACCAACCGGGGGTATTTAAGAGCTCAGAAATCGATTAAATATATATCCTTTGTTTTTAATCTCCGTCGGGGATCGAAATCTTTACAATCCAAAGGTGGTGGGTTCGATCCCCGACGGAGATTAAAAATAAAGGATATTTAATCGATTTCTGAGCTCTAAAATACACCTGGTTGATGTGAATTTGATTCCTCACCCGTAAAATGCCAGTCATAGCATATTAATCAAAATCATTTGTAGACGAAAGTCGTCCCGTGAAGACCACCCAATCATAGTAAATTCCTGTAATAATAAGGATGATGCGTGAATCTCGTGCTGTATTATATAACTTTTGCGGATCAACGCTCTACATGCAGCGCTTAGCTATATTCACCATGGTAAGCGTCAAAGAATTCCATAGATGAGACACAGAATTACTGTCACCATCTGTCGGTATTCTCCTGTATGTGCTTACATAATATAATGGCATTTTGCCAGCATGCTGTCAACTCTGCCATTTCCCCAACCCTTCTTAGTACGAAATCTGTATCGCTCACTCCTCCCTAGTTTCGCTCTACCGGTATCTGGGATTTATTGATCCAAAGAACGAAGTACAGTAAGGCCCCGCTTAACGCGGGGGATACGTTCCATCAAAGTAGAGCGTAATGCGAAACAGCGCTAAACGAGGCTATCTTAACATGTAAATAATAGAGTTAGAGGGAGATGGATAGAAAATTATTTAGGTATTTAATTGAATAATTACGTTTTTTTTTAATTAAAATAAAAACAAACATTTATTTCTTACAAAAATAATAACAATATAAACGAATATACTTATAAAAACAAATCAAATTCTAAGTCAGTCAGATCATTCAGTCTATTCTGTGTTTCCAATTTTTATGCCTTTTTGTCAAGAAGGCATCTAATGTAGTTTGCGTTTTCATTTTGCCTTCTGTTAGAAGTTGTTGATAAGTGGATAAAGCATCTATAACACCCCGTCTTGCTTTTGAACTGCTGTCAAAATTTGGATCATTTTCAACAAATTGGTCCACAATTTCAGTTACAGTGGTCAAACACTTTTTTACAAACGCTATCGAAAGTGCTTTTTGCTCTTCTTCAAAATCAAGTAGCTTTTTTCGTGCGTTCAGTAACGGGTCCCCATCTGTGTCTCCAAAAACAGGACGGGACAGGGAGGGTTTTTTCACCAAGCAACCCTTGGTTGTGATCCTCTTTCGGGCTATCATACAGGCGTTCGTGTATAGGAGAAAGTTTGTGAATGTATTGAGGTTATAAATGGAGGGGGCGAGATACGCCCATCGGGAAGTCCCGCCCTTTTAAAGGGGCAAAATGGAAAGGGAAAAATAAGCAAAAAATAAAAGAATTTCCTGCTTTAAAAATGGCAAAGAAACATCCTTTTGAAGAATATTTTTCAAAGTAAAATTTTTTCAGGGATTTTTCAGTAAAGCCGTCTTGTTAACGTTCTTAGATTATATATTAAAAAAATATATACAGGATTTTTTTTAAGCAAAGGCTTGATGGTTGAATTTTACAAAGCTCTTTTATATAACAATTTGAAACTCATTTTAATATCATCATCATCATCAGCCTGTTTCTCAGCTGGAGAATATGCGGCACCAGTGTGGGGTCGATCAGCCCATTGTAATCAAGTGGATACTGCCCTGAATGATGCATGCAGAGTCATCACAGGCTGCCTCAAACCAACACCCATTTCTAAACTATACCCTTTTGGCTGGTATCGCACCACTAAACATAACACGCAAAGTTATATGCGCCGAAGAAATGCGTAAGGCAATCAACCAACCGTCCCACTGCTTGTATAATCAGATACCCCCAACACTTGAAGTCACGAAACAGCTTTCTGAGATCCACACAACCTCTCACATCCGGCCCTGAAAATGAGAGACTCCAGCTCTGGCAACAAGTCACATCAGAGGATTTCATTACTCCAAAGAAAGGCCTCTCAACTGGCAAGAACCTTGATTGGCGGACCTGAAAATCCCTGAACAGATTAAGAACCGAAGTTGGGGAATGCTTCGGCAGGAAGAGCCACTATTATGTGACTGTGGATACTGCAGACCACCTCACACCTAAGATCCTACTCCATGTGCCCAACAAGCTGCACATCTCAAGACCTGATGCTGGGCAACACACGAACTATCGATGTTGCCAGATACTGGGTAGAAATAATTTGACGTCGCTGACACGAAGAAGAAGAAGATCAGCCTGTGTCCATCCACTGTTGAACATAGACCCCCTACATGAGTTTCCATCCTCTTCTATCCTCTGCTCTCCGCATCCAACCTCCGCCGCTTCTTGCAGGGGATTGACCAATGATCTGTTTGCCAGTTCTTAGTCGCCACTCTAACACTTTTCTTATCGATCGTCGTCGTTTCGACAGATATGTCCTACCCATTGCCACTTGAGTGTGCCTATTCGTTGTGTAGCCTCCACTACTTGAATTCTTCTACGTATATCATAATTTCAGATTTTATCTTTTAGCGACACTCCTCTCATGGATTTCTCCATAGCACGCTGGGTGACCTTTATTTTATGTGTAAGACCTGCTGTTAGATTCCACGTCTCTGCGCCATAAGTTAATACAAGGAGGATGCATTGGTTAAACGCTTTAGTTTCAAGACATTGCAGAATTTTCGCTGTAAAAATATACTTTAGTTTTCCAAATGCTGCCCATCCCATTTGTATACGCCTGTCGACTTCTTTTGAGAAGTTATTCTCATTTTATATATGTAGATATACAACATTATATGTTTTAATTTATTTAACATACCCACTCTTAGTTATCTTTTCACGGTATTAACTACCACTGATAACGTCAAGAGCATTTGGATTGAGATACGATTTAACCATTTATAGTAAAACTATACATGAAATGTACTTCTTAATTATCAAAATATTATATTTTTATTTTGCCTTAACCTTTCTTTCCCTGTGATGTGTATCTTCTACACATTGCTTATAATAACCATCAATACCTTTTTTTTATGTAAACACATACAGGACAATACCGACAGATGATGATAGTAATTCTGAATTCTCATCTTTGGAATTCTATGACGCTTACCATGGTGCATATGGCTAAGCGCTGCATGTGGAGAGTTGATCCGCCAACGTCATAGACTACAGCTCGAGATTCACGCATCATCATCATGTATCCATCCACTGTTGAACGCAAGCCTCCTGCATGAGTCTCCATCTTCTTCGATCCTTTCGCCAGTTCTTGGGCGCCACTCTAACACTTTTTCGATCTTCGTCTCTTCTACAGATATCACATTGCCACTTGAGTGTGCCTATTTGTTGTGTAGCCTCCACTTCTTGAGTTCTTCTGCGTATTTCCTCGTTTGGATTCTATCTTTTAAGGACACTCCTCTCATGGATCTCTCCATAGCACGCTGGGTGACCTTTATTTTATGTGTAAGACCTGCTGTCAGATTCCACGTCTCTGCGACATAAGAACGTATATTAGTGTAAATAAATGCATTGACTGTAAAGGAAAAATCAATATTAGTAAAGTTAATAGAATCACTCAGCCACATTGATATTTGTTCCTGATAAGAACAAAACAGCTTTTATATGGAATCAATTAAAATCGGACCATAATCAGGGATAATTTTACCGGTAGACATCACGTTAACGGTACAAAATTACCGGCAATGTGTGACCAAAGACTTTATCATGTTGATACACCTGTTTTTAACACAGGATGGCTGACATGGAGGTCTCTCTCTCGGGTTTTGTGTGACAGCAAGATTCCAGTTAGGACCAAAGGTAAAATCTACAAAACTGCTGTGAGGCCAGCTATGCTCTACGGGTCGGAGTGTTGGACCCCGCTGAAGCGTGAGTTGGATAGGATCCATGTGGCAGAGATGAAGATGCTGAGGTGGGCGGGCGGTGTGACTAGAGTGGACAGAGTTCGAAATGAGCATATTCGGGGTTCATTTCGGGTGGCCCCCATACCTGAAAAGATAAGGGAAAACCGCCTTAGATGGTATGGGCATGTGACACGAAGAGATGAGGACCACATGGTGAAGAGAGCCCTCAACATACCCACGCTGAGAAGAAGACATGGAAGACCGCAGGCAACCTGGACTGCAACTGTAGATAATGATCTGAAAACTCTGGACTTGACCGAGAATGCAACGCAGTTCAGGCAGACATGGCGGATGTTCACAAGGAGAGCCGACCCCAGATGATGAGAAATGGCGAGGCTAAATAAGATTGAGCGCGGGTCGTACTTGATTAGGTTACCGCCTGGAAACAACGTCGTATTTTATATTGATATCAACTTGCCGGTGGGTATAGCGTTTGCTTTGCTAGCCACAGGTCTTGGGTTCGATCCCCAATGGAGATTAAAAAAAGTATTTTTAATCGATTTCTGAGCACTTTAATACCCCCGGTTTGTGTGAATTTGATCCATCACCCGTAAAATTCCAATCATAGCCTATTAATTAAAATTGGTGGTAGACGAAAGTTGACCCGTGAAGACCACCCATTCATAGTAAATTCCTGTTTTAATAAAGGACGATGCGTGATCTATGGCTGTAGTCTATGACGTTGACGAATCAACACTCCACATGCAGCGTTTTGTCATATACACCATGGTAAGAGTCATAGAATTCCACAGACGAGACTTCAGAATTACTATCATCATCTGTCGGTATTATCCTGTACGTGTTTACATAAAAATAAAAATAAATCCTCACAAAGATACACCATCGCACACCCAGTATTCTACGAAGGCATCTGTTCTCGAATCCAATAATACGGCTGCATTGGATATTGTTGAATAAGTTACTTAACAAATTAATCTTCTTCGTAGTATCAATCCGGTGGATTGGTTTGCAGCAACAAAATCTTGCATCTCGATCTCCACTCCTCTCGATCATCTGCAGTCCTCTTCAGCTCAGCATCACTGGGATGGCAGAACAAAAAGAGAAGTCTACAGTCGCATACATCAAGCAAGGCTAGCTTCAATAAAAAAACAAATATTCTTTAGTCACAAAATATTAATTTACGGCTCCGCAAGCGACTTGCCAAAACATTTGATTGGAGCATCTTGATGTACGGCTGTGAGACATGGTGCTTATATGAAAGTGATGAGAAAAGACTAGAGGCCTTTGAGATGTGGTCTAACAGAAGAATTGACGGAATTTCGTGTAGAAATCACGTCACGAACAATGAGGTTCTCAGCATAATCAAGAAAGATAGGCACCTAGTAGGAACCATCTCAGAGAGGCGATCGGTCACATCATGCGCCACGATGGTCTTCTTCATAACATTGTCGAAGGGATGGTCGAGGTAAGAAACTGTAGAGGGCGCCCTAGATGGCAATATTTGCAGCAAGTGTTCGAGGACATGAGTTGTAGCTCTTATGCTGAGCTGAAGAGAACACATTAATACAGGCTAAAAAATATTTTCAAAATTCTAAATGTAATGTATGGCATCCCTAATAAATTTAATCTACTCAAGATAATAGAAAGCTGAAATTATACCTGCAGTATACTGAAACGGTTACTTGTTGCTGAAATTCAGCAGAGGGAAGTCAATTACATGAAAACTAATACATAATATATTAAATAATATATATTTAACAGTGCTTTAATAGTATAACTAATTAAAAAACATATATTTAATATATACGAAAAAATATCGTATACAAAAATCTACATCACGTAAGTATAAAAAAACATTTACGTTTGTACCATTTTTTTCTTCACGTAAACGTATACAGGAGAATACCAAAAAATTTTGATAGAATAACAGAAATTAACCTGTAAATTATATGACGTTTACCATGTTACATTTGGCTAAATCGCTGCAAATGAAGTGTTAGTTCTGCTTAGCGAGCTTCGGGACTTTTTAATAGGTGTTGTTCTTCGTAGTATCAATCCGGTGGATTGGATTGGAGCAACAGAATCTTGCATCTCGATCTCCATCCCTCTCGGTCCTCCGCAACCCTTTTCAGCTCAGCATAAGCGCTACAATTCATGTCCTCGAATACTTGCTGCAAATACTCCCGTCTAGGGCGCCCAGTATCCAGTAAATTGATGTCCTAACTATAGAAGAGGATATCAATATGTACGTGTCATACTATAATTATTATATAACTGTCGCATTGCCACACCATCAGATACTAGAGATCGGGTCTATTATTTGGGCACCCCATGAGTTGATATATAGCCTCATGTTGGAGAAGGTACAGAAGAACATTTCTGAGGTCTCTCTACAAGAGGATGTTGCTAAGTGTAGCGTCTTATCGTATACTCGTAATTATAAGATGGTATACCATAGGAACAGTATGGGTGGTATTGGCATCCCGCGAGTATCATCCTTCAGAGACCTTGGCATATTCTTTGAAAGCAAGCTAATGTGTCATGCTCACATTGAAGCTGTGTGTGGAAGGGCACTGAAGATGTTAGGATTTGTTTGAGTGCCAGGACTTTATCGAACACTAACGTACTGGTCGCACTGTACAATGCATTGGTTCGTAGCATACTTCAGAGCGGATCTATTATTTGGGCTGCCTACGAGTATAAATATGTTAGAGAGAGAGTTCAGAAGAAATTTTTGAGGTTTCTTTACATGAGGATGTATGGATATTATCCGTGGCTGTACCCATCTAACTTTATACGGGGTGTGTTGGGATACAATGAGTTGAGAACTAGAAGAGATTTGTTCTTGAGTATGCATTTTTTTCGCCAAGTGCGCGACGTGTTCCGTAATCCTGGTATTTTGTTGGAAATCGGTTTGTTTGTCCCTGACAATTATTTAAGGATAAGGAGGCACATTGTTTGTTATTCCTAGAAGTAACTTACCTGACAGAGACCATGCCTCTTGGGAATCAGACTGTTCAACCACATCGCCTCGAATATTGATATATTCCACTTGAGAGAAGCCCAGTTCAGACATGAGCTCCACGAATTTATTTATCAAAGTAATTTTGTGGAGTCTTCTGTTTAGCGAGCCTCGGGACTTTTAATAATTATTGTTAATAATCATAAATACCTATATTTATAAATTGTTTCTCATGTATTATATATTATTTCAGGATCGTTTTAAATAAAATTTGTAATGTTTCTGAAAGAAATAAAATAAATAATTAAAATTTAAATTTAAAAAATTAAATATTTGCCAACGTTCGACTACAGTTTGACACGCAACCAACCAATTATTACGCGAATTAACATTGAATGGGTGGTGTAAGCATTACGATTACGTCTATCGCCATTTTTATTGATAGGCTATGACTGGTATTTTACTGATGAGGGATCAAATTAACACCGACTTTCTGATACCTATTTTTGAGCTCAGATTTTTTTTATTTTTTCTTAATCTCTTTAAATATTTGGCATGTCAAGCAAACGCTTTGACCGTTGAGCTATGCCCGCCGGCTAATTTTATATATTCCTGGATTCTCGTAAATATTTTTTTTTCACTAAATTTTCAAGGATCATGCTAAAATCACCACTTTTATTCATAGACTATGACTTGTATTTAATGGATTCAAATTTACAACAACAGGGGCTTATATAGAGCTTAAAAATCGATTAAAAAACTCCGTCAGGGATCGAATCCACGACTTGCGGCTTGGCAAGCACCTTAACCATTGAGCTATGCCCGCCGGCAGGTCTATCTGTGATTTTTTTTTTATGTAAACACATGCAGGAGAATACCGACAGACAATGATAGTAATTCTGAAGTTTCGCCTGTGGAATTGTACGACGCTTACCATTATGTATATAGCTAAACGCTGCATGTGGATTGTCAATTCGCCAACGTCATAGACTACAGCCCGAGATTCACGCATCATCCTTTGTTATTACAGGAATTTACTGATGAATGGGTGATCTTCACGGGACGACTTTCGTCTACTATAATTTTTGATTAATAGGCTATGACTGGCATTTGACGGGTTATGGATCAAATTCACACCGACTGGGGGTATTTTAGAGCTCAAAAATCGATTTATTTTTATTTGTATTTTAATCTCCATCGGGGATCGAACCCACGACCTTTGGCTTGTAAAGCAAACGCTTTGACCATTGAGCTATGACCGTATATGTAATAGAAATTAATTTTAATGATTAGCAAGACGAAATGTTATAAAAGCTATTTATGTAATAGTACGTTCTTACATCAAATTATTACGAAAACAAGTAAAAAAATATTTGTTCTGAAAATTTTACCCAATTAAGTAGTAGCTAAATTAAGGCAGAACGAGACAGCTGTATCCTCCTGAAATTTCAGCATTTAATTGTTTGCGTGTGAGAGAGAGACGGAGCAACTTATTGTTTTTCAGGAAATCAGTTTGGAGTATTGATCGCCTCTCGCTTCCGGACGGTTGGGTAAAATAAATGGCGTAGTTAAAATTTTCAAGTATTTTTTGAATATTTTTATTATTATTTCTAAAGCCTGTATTTCTTTGTTTAGTAACTTATTTAAGGTTTTTGACAGCAAATTAAATTAATCGGCAGTGAATAAAATCAATAGGCAGTGGACTAAATAAATTGGCAGTGTCCAGTATGAATGTGGTCAGTTATAAAATTAATACGGTAGTAATATATTCAATATTGGTAAAAATTTATGTAAAATGTATGAATAATGAAGCCCATAAAATGGAAACCTTACCTATTATATACTAAAAGGTAATTAATAATAGCTTTGCAAGCCAAAGGTCGTGGGTTCGATCCCCGACGGAGATTTAAAAAAAAAGAGGATTTTCAATCAATTTCTGAGCTCTAAAATACCCCCGGTTGGTGTGAATTTGATACCTCGCCCGTAAAATACCAGTCATTGCCTATTAATCAATAATTGTAGTAGACGAAAGTCGTCCCGTGAAGACCACCCATTCACAGTGAATTTCTGTAATATTAAGGATGATGCGTGAATCTTGGGCTGTAGTCTATGACATTGGCAGAGCAACACTCCCACATGCAGCGCTTAGCCATATGCACCATGGTAAGCGTCATAGAATTCAACAGATGAGACTTCAGAATAACCATTACTATCTGTCGATATTCTCCTGTATGTGTTTACATTAAAAATATATACATGGGTCTCTGGACTCTACGATCATTAGACAAATCCTTAGGTTAGGTTATGTTATGTTATGCTAGCGAAACATCTAGTGCACCAGCTGTCCCGTGCGCAAAATGTCCCGTACGCCAGACGTCTAGTGTACCCCACGTCGTTTCCTATGAGTCGCTGAACGAATTGTCTGTGAACGAAATGCAGCGGAACCGTTAATGCCTGCTGACTGTCAGTCGCATGGTTGATTCCCGTTGGATGTTTCTTTTTACTTTATACTGGGATAAGAAGCATTTGTGAAAATAAAGTACATTTTTAAAGCGAAAATTCCTCCATGTCTTAAAACTAAGGCGTTTAACCAATGCATCCTTCATGTATTAACTTATGGCGCAGAGACGAGGAATCTAACAGCAAATCTTACACATAAAATAAAGGACACACAGCGTGACATGAGAGATCCATGAAAGGAGTGTCGCTAAAAGATGGATTCCGAAACGAAGAAATACGCAGAAGAACTCAAGTAGTGGATGCTACACAACAAATAGGCACACTCAATGTGACATATCTGTCGAAGACACGACGATCGATGGGGGAGAAAAGTGTTAGAGTGGCGACTAAGAACTGGCAAACGAAGCATTGGACGACCCCTGCAAGATAGACTGACGACATAAGAAGAATGGCGGGAGTGACCTGGATGCGGAAGGCGGAGGATCGAAGAGGATGGAGACTCATGCGGGAGGCTTACGTTCAACAGTAGACGGATACAGCCTCATGATGATGATGTTTCTTTTTACGGTAACCTGTACAAATATTATTTTCTTAACTTAACTTTATCGTAGTCTATGTAATCTGTTTTCTTCGAGGCTTCGTAGCCTATCCACCCCCGTCATCCGTGCAGTAATGACGTCAATACTCTGCCCGAGCCGCCATTTTGTCCGCCCACAATAGCTGCTACTTCCGCCCACAATAAAAACACTAAACTCAGTGTGGGCGGAAGTAATTCAGCATCGAACTGGATTATAATAAAATTTAAAAATTCAAATCGTCGAATATTTTTTTTAACATAAGCAAATACTGGAAAAAACCTACAGATTTTTTTATTTTTTTTATGTAAACACATACAGGAGAATTTCGACATATGGTAATAGTAATTCTGTTAAAGTTTCGTCTGTGGAATTCTATGACGCTTACCATGGTGTATATGGTTAAGCTCTGCACGTAGCGATGATCCGCAAATGTTATATAATACAGCCCGAGATTCAGGCATCATCCTTTATTATTACAGGAATTTTACTATGAATGGGTGGTCTTCACGAAACGACTATCGTCTACCACCAATTTTAATTAATAGACTACGACTGACATTTTACGGGTGATGGATCAAATTCACACCAACCGGGGGTGTTTAAGAGCTCAGAAATAGATTTAAAATGCTTTTTTTTTTAATCTCCCTCGGGGATGGTGATAGTGATGCAAAAATATCATCTATGGATTCTATGACGCTTACAATTTATTTGCAATCTACCAACCGTCTCACTGCTTGTATCATCAGATACCCCCAACACCCAGACTGAAGTCGCGAAGCAGCTTTCTGAGATCCACACAACCTCTCACACCCGGCTCTGAAAATGAGAGACTGCAGCTCTGGCGACAAGTCGCATCAGAGGATTTCGTCACTCCAAAGAAAGGCCTCCCAGCTGGCAAGAACCTTGATTGACGGAATAAATCCCTGAACAGATTAAGAACCGGAGTTGGTAGAACAAAGGACAACCTCGAGCGGTGGGGAATTCTTCGGCAGGGAGAGCCCCTATTGTTCGACTGCGGAGACCTACAGACCGCGTTACACCTAAGATCCTGCTCCATGTGCCCAACAAGCTGCACACCTCAAGACCTATTGCTAGGCAACACATGGGTTGATGTTGCCAGATACTGGGCAGAAATAATTTGATGTCGCTGACACGAAAAAAAAAATACCATTTTCTTATTCCGCTCCATATTCAGAGAATATGGAAAACACAAATTGACGTTTCACAGTTCTGTTAGCTCAGGTTATCTATGTTTTGTCCCAGAACACCTGCACTCGGAAGTCCACATGGAATCATAGATGGTTTCTGGGAGCCTTAAAGCCAAGAGACCACAAACTTGCATAGACTGCGGTTGTATTACCAGAGAAATATATTCTTCTTCGTAATATCAATCCGGTGGATTGGTTTGCAGCAACAGAATCTTGCATCTCGATCTCCATTCCTCTCGGTCCTCCGCAACCCTTTTCAGCTCAGCATAAGCGCTACAATTCATGTCTTCGAATACTTGCTGCAAATACTCCCGTCTAGGGCGAAATATATTAGGCGTTCAATAATCTGCGTTTTTAAATAGATCGGACGATCAACCCGACGCTCCCGAGGCCTGGAATTTATATTTTTTCTAAGAGTGACTAAAGTTTACTGAGGGCATGTATAGAGCTTATAGAGATCAGCATGATGTAGCTCTTCCTGACTGGTACCGAAAACCTCGATATAGTTTCTTGCGGCGCTTTAAATTAATATTTTTTGATTCAAGATTTTTCGTTTTTTTATTGAACGAAATCAAGGAAGATAAGCACCTAGTAAGAACCATCTCAGAGAGGCGATCGGTCACATCATGCGCCACGATGGTCTTCTTCACGACATTGCGGAGGGGACGGTTGAGGGAAGAAACTGTAGAGGGCGCCCTAGAGGGGAATATTTGCAGCAAGTGTTCGAGGACATGAATTGTAGCGCTTATGCTGAGCTGAAGAGGGTTGCGGAGGACCGAGAGGAATGGAGATCGAGATGCAAGATTCTGTTGCTGCAAACCAATCCAACGGATTGATACTACTACTACGAAGAAGAAGAAGCCTCACTTGATGTATGCGACTTTTCTTTTTTTGTTCTATGTCAATATGCTTCAGAAAAATACTTTGTGTTATTAATCTGCTCCTCATCCTGCCACCACGCGACTGAATAACAACATTTTTAAAGAGAGGAGGATTTCATCACATATAATGTAATCTCGGGAGACATAGTTTACATGGTATGACGCTAGGACGATGGCAGCTGACAGAGCTTTGTGGCGATATCTCGTGACGAGCATAGGCTCCAGTTAGGAGTGCAAACACGATGATAAAGCTGACCCTTTTTTTTGGAGTGTTGATCCGCCAATGTCATAAGCTGCAGCCCGAGATTCACGCATCATCCTTTATTATTACAGGAATTTACGGGACGCGAACTTCACGGGACGACTTTCGTGTATCACCAATCGCGATTCATAGTCTATGACTGGCATTTTACGGGTGAGGGATCAAATTCACACCAGCCGGGGATATTTTAGAGCTCAGAAATCGATTAAAAATATTTTATAATAAAATACTAAAGACCTTTGGCTTGCTAAGTAAACGCTTTGACCATTGAGCTATACCCGCCGGCAATGCTATGAGCTAAAAAACAAATAGTGCAATAAAAGTAGAAATATAATAAATATTTAAAATGTTGAAAAAAATATATAGTTGCGTATTGTACCCTGCAAGTTACACACAAGGTTAGATCATTCGTCTGAGAAGTAGTTGAAGAACGTAGGAGCCTATTCCATGTCAGCCTCGTTAACCGCGTGTGACCCCGACGACATCCCTTCGATGAAGTTTAACAGCAAGGGACAGTCAGAACTAAGCAGCAATTCAGGTAAATGTTCCCAAGAAATGGTAGAGACTCTCAGGCGACAACACAGAACGCGTCTCCTGTTCTCATGGATGAGGCACTCCACGAGAGAGTGTCTCACCGTCTGTTGCATGCCTGGATCACATGGACATGCGTCGCAAGAAGAGAGGCCAAATCTTTTTAGGAATTCTCTAAAAATTCCGTGTCCGGTAAACGCTTGAGTGAGATGAAAGTCTTTTTTTAAGAGTTTGTCTTTTTCCAAGTCAATAAGTGTACGATGGATGGAAATAAAGACTTGGTTATTCCTCCCGAGGTTGAATCTTGATATGCTGTATTCCAGGCAGTTAGCGAATCATGCAATAACTTATTCAAGACGTAGCAGAGAGGAAAACACTCGTAATAGGGTGTTGTGCTTAGTTTCCCCCCCATTTTGGCCAGTTCATCTACTTTTTTGTCACACTGTTTGTCTGTAGGAGGAGAAACATTTTTCCCCGGTGGCGCCATCGGCAGTCAGCGACAAAAGGAGGGAACTACTCCCACGCGGCCTCTCAGTCAGTATCAAAATATAGCAGTCGTTGGGTATCAATGTATAGCATTACATATATGCTCTACCCAGCTAATGACTGGGCAGGGCGCTTTCAATGACAGATTATACTCATTTAATTTAGTTTCTAACCCTAGTTACCCCTGTGGCGCCCCCTTACACACCTTAGAGCACATTCTCTGGGACTGTTAGTTACAAGAGTTAGAAAGAGGAGTCCTTTTCGATGCAGTTCGAGGGAATCGCTTAGGCCCTATCGGGCATGCAGACTTTGTGGCCACTAAAAAAAAATTTTACGCATTTACAATCTTTGCTTGTGTTTTCGGTGAGAGAATCTATCTTCCATCTCAATCTCTTTACAACCCATGAATGCGATTCTAATCTCTTTCACGGGTTATTTCTTTGTTCCACAATGGTTCAGAGGGGACTCCCAATGGACTTATCAGTTGCTAACTGATCATAATCTGAATGAGCGCGTCATCAAGGAGACTTGACTGTCCTCCGGTGTGATGCGAGTGTGAGGCGGGTAAAGTCCAGCATTATATATATGTATAGCTGCCGAGGTTGATGCTGTAAAGCCGACCCTGGACATCTTACATTGTAATAAATAAAACATTTTTCCATGGCTGAAAAAAGGAACGCGGAATAAATTTGCTTTCCCTTTTAAATATGTAATCATTCTCACATCAAAAACTTCAACTCACTCAATCTGGCGGGTGTAGCTTAGTGCTGAATGCGTTTGCTTACCAAACCGAAAGTCACGGATTCGATCCTAGACTGATATTTAAAAAATATATCTCTTAGCTTCCTAAATACCCACGGTTGGTGTGAATTTAACCCCTTAACCGTAAAATGCCAGTCATAGCGTATTAATCAAAATTTGGTGGTAGACGAAAGTCGTCCCGTGAAGACCAACCATTGCTAATTATTATATAATAATAATTGAATGCTGCGTGAATGTCGGGCTGTAGTCTATGACGTTGGCGGATCAATACTCAACAGGCAGCATGCTAAGCGTCATATAATCCACAGCCGGCGGGTATAGCTCGACGGTCAATGCGTTTGCTTTGCAAGCCAAAGGTCGTGGGTTCTACACAAAAATGATTTTTTTAATCGATTTCTGAGCTCTAAAAATACCCCGGTCGGTGTGAATTTGATCCTCATCCGTAAAATTCCAGTCATAGCCTATTCATCAAAAATTGGTGGCAGACGAAAGTCGTCCCGTGACGACCACACATTCATAGTAAATTACTGTAATAATAATAAGGATGATGCGTGAATTTCAGCCTATAGTCTATGATGTCGGCAGTATAAAACTTCACATGCAGCGCTTAGCTATATGCAGCATGATAAGCGTCATAGAATTCCACAGATGTGACTTCAGAATCACCATCACTATCTGTCGGTATTCTCCTTTAAGTGTTTACACAAAAAAAATGTATTGCTCATGACCTCTATAGATGTCATACGCATATATATATAATCGTGTCGGAAACAACAGCGTCAGGTCCTGTCTGCCCAGAAGTGGGCGACGTCGATGGCGTTACTCCCGGCCATCATCAGGTCTTCCTGGGTGCAGCTGCTCGGACACAGCGCACACTCCAGAATGATATTGGCAGTAAATCAACCCCACATGCACCGCTTAGCCATATGCAGCATGATAAGCGTCATTTAATTCCACAGACGTGACTTCAGAATCACCATCACCATCTGTCGGTATTCTCCTGTAAGTGTTTACATAAAAATAATGTAATATTTTTATTTTTTCAGAATCATGAAAATTTTAATAATTTTCTTCACGATCGGCGCGTGTTTCGCAGGCCCCGCCCCTTCGTCGAAAATTCAACCAATCGCAGCGCCGGAAAACCACCCTTCGCACAACCCCAATGAAGAGAAAAAGACGCAAACAGACGCTTCCCATACACATGACAATGCCGCAGAAAGAGACGAAGATACTTCTAATGACACGTTTCACACGAAAATCGGCAAACTTGCAAACAAAAAAGAGATGAAAGATTCGAGCGACAATACAAAACTCAACAAGTTAGAAAGAGACGACGATGTTTCTGACGCTTTAAGCTTGAAGATCGGCAAGCCTTCAAATAAAAAAGAGACGAAAGATGCCAATAATGATGCAAATCTTAGTGAGTTGGAAAGAGACAATGAGTTATTTGAGGCGTTGAATTTGAAAATTGGCAAGCTCGCAAGTAAAAAAGAGACGAAAGATTCGAAATACGGTTCGAATGGCAGCGAGTATGAAAGAGACGACGATACAGAGGAATCAATGAAAGGGATTCAACGGAAAGAGATGAATTATGCGAATCGTGATGCTGTGGATAGAGACGAGGTGGTTGACGACGTGGGCGTCGCTGATACAGTTGTCTCTGTGCAGTACGACAGGGGGATGATAAAGGAAGTGTATCTCTCTCAATCGAAGAGAAGCAGAGACGATGCGAAGGGTTGGAGTCCTTCAGTATCTGATAGAAGGCGGTTGTGTTCGAACCTGTGTCTAGCTGGTAAGTATTATTTTTATTTTTTTATTTTTTTACAACTAGCTGACCCGGCATAGTTTGTACATTTTTTTTTATGTAATCGCATGCAGGAGAGCACAGCCGGTCAATACCAGTGCACTCTGTGACGCTGCATGCGGGAAATGTGTGTTGTGTTCGTGTTTGTGTGTGATTCGGAGAAATTGTATATTTATATGTTTCTTGAAGAGATAAATATTGTAAGAAGGAGAAAACGCATTCTATGGCTTACTGGTGGCATTATGGAAGGAACTTTTAAAACTGCCAGTTCTTGGTCGACGCACATTAATTGTGTATGGATGTTCGGCAAGTGTAAGACGAGTTTGTCGGTTGTGGGTGGGTGCAGGAGGAATTAGTTGTTTAAGTTCCGAAGAGCAGCGACCGTGGTAATAACGGTAGAAAAAAAGACTGAGTGAACCAATCTTACGTCTGTGTTGATTCCATTGATTGCAGGTTAGACGTAAGAGTGTCATCAAGTCCAGTGGGAGTCCCCTATGAACAAGTGTGGCCACTGCACAGAAGTGCTCAAAGAAAGAACCCGTGAAAGAGATTAGAATCGCATTCATGGGTTGTAAAGAGATGGAGATGGAAGATAGATTCTCTCACCGAAAATACGAGCAAAAATTGTAAATGTGTGGAAAAGAATTTAGTGGCCACAAAGTCTTCATGCCCGATAGGGCCGAGGATTTAATTTAGTTTATTTTACCATAGTAGAATAGAATACCTGATGTTGATAGTGATTCAAAAGTCTCATCTGTGGATTCTATGACGTTTAGCATGCTGGAGTGATGATCCGCCAACCTCATAGACTACAGCTTAACATTCACGCATAATCCTTTATTATTACAGAAATTTACTACGAATGGATGGTCTTCACGGGACGACTTTCTTCTACAACCAATTTTGATTAATAGGCTATGACTTCTTTTTTTATGTAAACACATACAGGAGAATACCGACTGTAATACCGACGTGATAGTAATTCTGAAGTCTCATCTGTGGAATTCTATGACGCTTACCATGGTGTATATGGCTAAACGCTGCACGTGGAGTGTTGATCCGCCAACGTCATAGACTACAGCCCGAGATTCGCGCATCATCCTTTATTATTACAGGAATTTACTACGAATGGGTGGTCTTCACGGGACGACTTTCGTCTACCGCCAATTTTAATTAATAGGCTATGACTGATATTTTACAGACGCGGGATCAAATTCACACAAGCCGAGGTATTTTTAGAGCTCAGAAATCGATTAAAAATCTTTATTTTTAATCTCCGTCGGGGATCGAACCCACGACCTTTGGCTTGCAAAGCAAACGCTTTGACCATCGAGCTAAACCCGCCGGCATCTGTGGATTCTATGACGCTTAGCACGCTGCATGTGGAGTATTGATCGACCAACGTCATAGACTACAACCCGACATTCGTGCATCGTTCAATTATTACAAAAATTCACTTTCAATGGGTAGACGACTTTCGTCTTTCACCAATTTCGATTGATAGGCTATGACTGGCATTTTACGGACGAGGGATCAAATTCACACCAACCGGGGGTACTCGTATTTAAATTTTTTGAAGGTTCTATTAAATTGCGATCTCTGTTATTTTTTTTTTTTTTATTTAAATTTGAAATTTTTCCGGCCGGTATGGCTTAGTGGTTAACGCGTTTGCTTTCCAAAGCGAAGGTCGTGGGTTTCATTCCCGAAGTCGGTAAAAAAAAAACACGATTTCTTAGCTCTATAAATATTATCCGGTCGGCATAGTCCAGTGGTAAAAGCATTTGCTTGTAATTCAGACGCTGTCGGTTCAAATCCCGACCAAGCTTGATTTTTCAAAATTTATTTAATCTAATCTAATATTTATACATGCCCTCGGTAGGGTTGCGCCACCGCTTAAGGACCAAAAAAAATGTCCAACCTCAAAAGCGTCGGACTCATCACACAATCTCCTTAAAAAAACGCTGATTATAGAAAACCCAAATATTTCTCTGATACTACAACCGCAGTCTATACAAGTTCCGGGGCTCTTGCCCTGGAAGCTCCCGGGAACCATCTACGTTCTCTTGTGGACCTCCAGGATACAGGTGTTCCGGGACAAGGCATAGACAATCTGAGCTTGTAGAACTGGTGTCCGAATGCTCCAAACATGTGGCGAATACGCTAAAATAAATAATAATAATAATAAATATTTTTTTTTGTGTGAATTTGATAACTAACTTACAAAATGACAGTCATAGCCTATTAATAAATAATTTACGTAGATAACACACAAAAGTCGTCTCGTTAACATCGCGTATTCAAAGTGAGACCTCGTAAAAATGGGTTGATGCGTGAACGCTTAGGTGTAGTCTATGACGCTTCATCATCATCATCAGCCTTTATCCGTCCACTGTTGAACGTAAACCTCTCGCACGAGTCTCCGTCCTCTTCGATCATCCGCCTTCGGCATCCAGGTCACTCCCGCTACTCTTCTCATGTCGTCAGTCCGTCTTGCAGGGGGTCGGCCGACGATTCGTTTGCCAGCTCTCGGGCGCCACTCTAACACTTTTCTTCCCCATCGACCGTCGTCTCTTCGACAGATGACCCTTACTTATACTTAAAATTGCAAGTTTCATAAAATCCACAGATGACATTTCTACATTAACTAAATCTGTCGTTATTCTCTTACATGTGTTTACATTTACAAATTCGTGAAACTATTTATTCTGTGAATTTTTCAAGTACGAGTTTTTTTTTATATAAACACATACATGAGAATACCGAAAGATGGTGATAGTTAGATACCCGTATTTTTAGCATTTCGCAAAAGATGCGAAATGTATGCTAAAATTCGGAATAGATGCTAATTTATTTACGGTATTTCAAGGATACACAATTTATTCTTCTATATAAAGGACAAATCTAACCTATCCTTGAATACGGCAGTCACTTATGTGTTGAGACACAAAATACCTTCTAAACTTGATTGACTCAGTTCAAAGAAGAGCAATTCGTTAATTAACAATGACACTCTTACGTCTAACCTGCAATCAATGGAACACAGGCGTAAGATTGGTTCACTTAGTCTTTTTTACCGTTATTACCACGGTCGCTGCTCTTCGGAACGTAAGCAACTAATTCCTCCTGCACCCAACTACAACCGACAAACTCGTCTTACACTTGCTGAACATCAACATACACGGTTAATGTGTGTTGACAAAGAACTGTCAGTTTCCAAAGTTCCTTCCTTAATGCCACCGGTACACTTTGTAATACTCTTCTAGTGTTTCCTCCTTGATACAATCTGGATCTGTTCAAGAAACAGATAAATATACACTTGCAATCTCCCCAACCCACACACAAACACGAACACAACACACATTTCCCGAACGCAGCGTCCAGCCTCCCTAGCTGAGCGTCATAGTGCACTGGTCTTAACCGGCTGTGCTCTCCTGCATGCGATTACGTAAAAAAAAGACTTATACAGGAGAATCGTCAGATGGTGATAGTAATTCTGAAGTCTCATCTGTGGAATTCCATGACGCTTACCATGGTGTATATGGCTAAACGCTGCACGTGGAGTGTTTATCCGCCAACGTCATAGACTTCACGCATCATCCTTTATTATTACAGTAATTTACTATGAACGTGTGGTCTTCACGGGACGACTTTCGTCTACCGCCAATCTTAATTAATAGGCCATGACTGGCATTTTACGGGTGATGGATCAAATTCACGCCAACCGGGGTATTTCAAAGCTCATAAATTGATTATATAAAATATTATTATTTTTAATTCCGTCGGGGATCGAACCCACGACCTCTGGCTTGCAAAATCAAACGCTTTGACCATTGAGCTATAGGCGCCGGTTACTAATGTTTTTTTTTAACACAGGTCTCGGCGGTCCGCCGTGTGGCGGACGCTGCGTCGATTCCCTCTCTGCAACTCTGACATCCTTGAGACATTATCATCACGGAACCAAGCTGTGGCACGATCACGGGAGTCCTAAAACGGCAAGGCTATCCACCATCAGGGAGTCCATCAAAGAAGGAACAGACGGAAACAACACTGAAGAAGATGAACCGGAAGTGGGCTACCCAAGAAGCGACGTTTGTTCATCGTTGTGTCGTCAAAATTTAGGTGAGTCGTTTTTTTACGATATTCGCTCCATAATGTACGGCTGTGAGACATGGTGCTTATCTGAAAGTGATAAGAAAAGACTAGAGGCCTTTGACATGTGGTCTTACAGAAGAATTGTCGGCATTTTCTGGAAGACCACGTCACGAACAATGAGGGTCTCAGCATAATCAAGAAAGATAGGCACCTAGTAAGAACCATCTCAGAGAGGCGATCAATCACATCATGCGCCACGATGGTCTTCTTCACGACATTGTGGAGGGATGGTTGAGGGTAGAAACTGCAGAGGGCGCCTTAAGCGGCAGTATTTGCAGCAAGTATTCGAAGACATGAATTGTAGCGCTTATGCTGAGCTGAAGAGGGTTGCGGAGGACCGAGAGGAATGGATATCGATATGCAAGATTCTGTTGCTGCAAACCAATCCACCGGATTGATACTACGAAGAAGAATGAAATAAGAAGTGGTTTATCGTTAAAAAATAAATAAACAAATTACCTTGTTACGTGTTCCTCGGAATAAAATAAAACACTGCTGTTTATTTTTAAAATTATGAACTCCATAATCGATGACTCGACATTATTGCAGGAAATTACGTTCAATGTTCCCTCCCGGTTCACTAGAGGCAGTGACCTGCTACATGTAAGGATATCCAAAACCAACTACGGTTTCTATTCTCCTATGTTGAGAATGTGTAGACTAGTCAACTCCTCCAGTGACTTTTTCGGGCAGGACCTTCCGGCATTTCGCAGATCCCTCTACTAATGTGCTAGATCTGTTTATTTACTCATGTTCACGTTTTGTCTAAATGTATTGTCTTAGCTATAACATTTGTTCTGTTTTACGATTTTATTTATTGTATTTTCTACATTTAAACTGTATGTATTAGCCTAGGCCATTAATAAAATAAAATAAATATTTCTTCGACAGGTTTTCCATTGTGTGACTGCTCATCATCGTACGAAGACACTTCCACTGCTTGCGAATGGTCTGCAGTCTGCACGTCGTTCTGCTCGTCCAAGGAGCCTTACCGCGTACCCGGCTGCGCGCCCTGCAAGACGCTTGCCAAGGTGGCTCAACCCGCATCCACCCCACCTTCGGACTCGTGGGTTCAATGGTGTCGTCATCAGTGCCAAAAAGGCGACGGCGGAGCGGCCTGCAACTGCGACAAGGCACCATTCAGCATCTAAAACCATAACATTTTATGCTTACATCCTCTCTTATTCAATATCGATTTACTAGATGATGCAGGATCAGGTTCACAATACAAAAAACTTATTTTCGTTTCGCATATTATCACGGTTTATTTGTCAAACACTTACAACAAAAAGACCGTTGCGGCGCACGCCATTAGGCACGCGTCGCAACGGTCACGAGCTAGCTCCAACTGAAAACTGACGGCGCGCTCGATATACGAGCTTTTGAATGCCCGAGTGAAAAAAATCTGCCTCCAAGCCACGCAGATACCTGAGAACCGCTTCTTCCAGCTCTTCTCTGTCGCCGAAATGCGTTCCACCCAGATGCTTCTTCATGTCGGGGAATAGATGGTAGTCACCTGGGGCTAAGTCCGGGCTGTAGGGTGGCTGTTTGACAATACCTCATCCAAATTTATCGTACGGTCAACATTCTTCGCGCAAACCTTAGCATCTAGATGCTCCTTCAAAATCTCAAACACTTGTCTCCATAGATTTCGCATAGCTGGGAATGGATTTCTACCGGCGCAATGTTTTTTGCAGACAGGAAACGGATCACCGAGCGCAGCTCACACCTGGCGGGTGAAGCGAGGAGGAGATCCATCACGTACGGCTGCCAAGCCAAGGCTGAGCTCCGCAGGCAGCTCGCTAGGGAAGAGATTTGAAGTGGGGGAACCAAGGTACACTACAGAATCGCAGGGATCCACCATAACAGCGCTTTTCAGGACTGTAGCACCATGGGAACCTTATTTTACGGATAACCCTCGTACTTTGACGAGTGTATCAGCTTACGAGTAAAATTTGGCTTTGAATATGCTCGTTAAGCAAGGTTTCTAAATTCAAGGATTATAAATATACATAATATGTCTCGTATAAAACGTTTGTTTTCAAATATGCTTCAATTTAAACAACTAATTCCTCCTGCACCCACACACAACCGACAAACTCGTCTTACACTTACGCCAAACATCCATACACGGTTAATGTATGTCGACCAAGAACTGGCAGTTTCCAAAGCTCCTTCCTTAATGCCACCGGTAAGCCATGGAATGCTCTTCCAGCGTCTGTGTTTCCTCCTTCCTACAATCTGGATCTCTTCAAGAAGCAGATAAATATACACTTGCAATCTCCCCAACCCACACACAAACACGAACACAACACACGTTTCCCGCATGCAGCGTCCAGCCTCCCTGACTGAGCGTCATAGAGTGCACTGGTCTTGACCAGGTGTGCTCTCCTGCATGCGATTACATAAAAAAATATATAAAATATAATCTTAAAAATAGTATTCGTAATAATTAAATAATTATAGTATGTAAGAATATGTCGGGATGTTGCAATTGTTTTTAAATATTTTTGCTGGAATTTTTAGATCTTAAAGAGTATATATATATAAAGGGTCCGCCAAATAACTTTTTTTTTTTAAAACAGGGCGCAAAACATCGAGTGTAGCTTCGGCAATGTTGCCAATATCCTCTTCTTCAATTTTTGTGATTAAAAATTCGTTCAACATGGCCGCGCCGCACGGAAGCGCCATTAATGGCGCTTCACGTACACTTTCTGCCACAGCAGCAACATTCTCGGGTGTACGCACTGTTTTTGGCTTTTCACGCTTTGGTTTATCGATGAGGATGCCAGTTTCTTTCACTTTTTTCACAAGATAACGAACATACGGAGCTGACGGTGATTCTCTTCTTCCAAAATCCGTACGCAATTTTCGCACACATTCTGCAACATTACCATGATTTTCAAAGTAATGTCGCAATATTTTTCAGCGTTGTTCAAGCGTATACACAACTATATTCGTTTAGCGGAAGGATAAAACTAATTATCTGTCAAATCAGACATGAGCTAAGTGTTACCATTCACGAAATAAGCACTAGTTGAAAAAAAAACGTTAGATGGCGGACCCTATACAATGTAAAAATACATATTTTATCGTATTTTGTTGAATTTTTGACAGTTTATAATTTATTTTCAAAATATTATATTTCGAACAAATTAAATGTTTATTTTTAAACAACATTATCATTTGTTTCATTTATTTGCTTCCTTTAAAAGTTTTTTTTTAGTTTTTTTCATTTTTATTATTGTATAGTAAAAATCGATCTAAGAAATCTGAAGCATAAGAAATACTCATATATTGAATTTCTTTACAAATACATATATTTAAATATGTTTTTATTTATGTAAACACATACAGGAGAAAACCGACAGATGATGATAGTAATTCTGAAGTCTCATCTGTGGAATACTATGACAGATTATTAAGACGAAAGTCATTTTGTGAAGACGTGAAAGTAGGACTGTAGTCTATGACATTGGCTGATCAACACTCCACAGCCCTATACGCCATGATCAGCGTCATAGAATTCCACAGATGAGACTTCAGAATTACTATCACCGTCTGTCGGTATTCTCCTGAATGTGTTTACATAAAAAAATTAAAGAAAGTCATTTGTGAAATGGAAAACGTCAAAGAATCCACAAATGAGATCTCGCCATTAATATCTGTTGGTATTCTCGTGTATGTGTTTACATAAAAAAATATGCGCCAGCTTTCAACAATCGATCTATGTTATGTGTGTTATGCTTTGTATCAATAATGTACATATAGTATTAAGACATAACTAAGTATAAAGTAAGTAAAAAAAACTATGTACAGTGGAACCTCTCATAACGAGCATAATTCGTTACAGAATCTTGCTGTGAAACACTCGTTGAGCGAAACTAATTTTCCCATATAAAACATTCAGCATTTCTCTTATTGCGACAGGAGATTGTTGCTCTGCTTCTTCCACTTCCTCCAAGCTCTACAAAATAAAAATAATTACAAACAACGTCCGAACATAAGTTTAGAAAAATGTGTGATCACATGCGACACTAACGTGCTAACAGTACAAGTGCTAAACACAGACTGACGCGGAAGTCCCAGCTCACAAGTGCGTCATACGTTATGAGACTTCACCTTTCTGCGTCACTCGTCATGCGAAATGTCGCTCGTTAAGGGAGCACTTCTTTCACATTTCTTTTCGCTCGCTATGCGAATCACTCGTTATGAGAGGTTCCACTGTATAGTGAAACTAGGCATGATAAGTTAAGGCGCGTATTTATATAATCGGTAATTCATTCAAGATTTTGGCAGTTAATTAAATAAACTGTAAGTAGATTTAAAAAATTGACAGTATCCTCTGTATCAGTACGAATGTGTTCAGTTATAAAAATAAAATATCAGTTATATACTAGATACTGCCAGTAAGAGAAATTTCCCACGGCAACGTCCCGTTTTTTGCGGGTTCGGTTTTTTGCAGGATCACGTACTTCTGTGGTAACATTCACATGAGCATTCATGAAAATCCGATTCGTTCGAAATGTGCTGTACGGTTTTACCACAGCAAACCGGAAGACTGGATCCAGTAAAAAACGGTATCCAGTTTAGTTACGTACATAGTTACGTACGAAGTGTTCCCACTAGCATCCTGCTTACGGTTTTTTAATGGATAAGGTGCGCGGTGCGTTCTGTTTAGTTATTATATATACGTACTGATATCCTCCTCTCTTATTTCGATATCGGTTTACTGGTTGACAGGATGCAGGATCAGGTTCACAATATAAAGAACTTGTTTAAGTTTCACAATCCGCTTTTATTTGTCAAACACTTGCAACAAAACGACCGTTGTGGCGCACGCCATTTAGGCGTGCCCATCACGCATTCTGAAGTAGTTAAAAAGTTTGGATTCATCCTTTCTGAAATCACACATGAGACTACGGAATGTGCCTAATCTCGATCGTAGTTTTAGGATCGGGTGAACCCAAAATCTTCTTTTTTTGCATTGCTTTCGGCGGAGAAAGTACCAGTATAACATCACAAGAGTATTCACGTCCATTGCGTCTGAATTTTCATCTCCGACTGCCAATGCTATCCCGTAAAAAACAGGATGCAAACTTCTGTGTGTGAACGCAGGTATGATTTTTTCGGTATCCAGTAAAAAACCGAGGACAGATAAGTCTCCTCGATGATGCCGTCATTCAGATTATGATCAGTTGGCGACTGATATGTCCAGTGGGAGTCCCCTCTGAACAATTGTGGCCACCGCACACGAGTGCTAAAAAGAAAGAAAGCGTGAAAGAGATTGGAATCGCATTCACGGGTTGTAAAGAGATGGAGATGGAAGATAGATCCTCTCACCGAAAATAAGAAACGAAATTTAAAATTTTGTGTCCACAAAGTCTGCATGCCCGATATGGCCGAGGCGATTCCCTCGAACAGCAACGAAAAGGACTCCTCTTTCTAACTCTTGTAACTGACAGTCCCAGAGAATGTGCTCTGAGGTGTGTAAGGGGGCGCCACAGGGGCAACTAGGGTTTGAAACTAAATTAAATGAGTATAATCTGTCATTAAAAGCGCCGTGCCCAGTCATTAGATAAGTTTTATATTCATAAAGGGTCAGCCAAATAACTTTTTTTTTTAAATGGGTCGCAAAACATCGAGTGTAGCTTCGGCTGTGTGGCACGTAGCGCCATCTTGTTGAAACCAAATGTTGCCAATATTCTCCTCTTCAATTTTTGTGAACAAAAATGGCCCGGTAACGATCGCCATTGACTGTAACGGCCACTCCTTGCTCATTTTCGAAGAAAAATGGCCTGATTTTCAAAGTAATGTCGCAATATTTTCCAGCGTTGTTCAAGCGTATACACAACAATATTCGTTTAGCGGAAGGATAAAACTAATTATCTGTTAAATCAGACACGAGCTAAGTGTTACCATTCACGAAATAAGCACTAGTTGAAAAAAAAAACGTTAGATGGCGGACCCTATAGTATATAGTTATATATAATATTAAGAATTCAACCAAGAATATAAATTGAAACAATATATCACGAAGGGCTTCCAAAGGTGTAGAATAAATTAATACATAAATATATAATATTTAGTAAGAAACATATATTTTTTTATTTAAAAATCATTAAAAACATATAAAGTTTCATTATTTGGAATAATTTTTTTTTTTAAATTTGCTAACCATACACCTTCTAGACTTCGGTTCAAAAAATAGCAGTTTACTTACTTTAATAAATAACTGCACACTAACGTCTAACTTCCAATAATGTAGAACATAGATGTAATATTGGTTCACTGGATACATATATATGTATATATATAATCGTGTCGGAAGCAACAGGGTCAGATCCTGTCTGTCGAGAAGTGGGCTACGTCGATGGCGTTACTTCTGGCCATCATCAGGTCTTCCTGGGTGCAGCTATTCGGGCACAGCGAACACTCCAGAAGGTGTGTCCGCTGTAAAACTACCAGGCTTTCATTTGTGTCCTCGTCTCGCATACTTCGGTCCGAAGTCTGTTACTGGATACATTGATTATATAGATCACGTCGGTATTTCAACGATAAACCACTTCTTCTTCTTAAATAACTTGGCGGGCTTAGCTTAATGGTCGAAACGATTGCTTTGCAAGTCAACGGTCGTGGGTTCGATCCCCGACGGGTATTAAAGAAGTTTTTTTCATCGATTTATTAGCTCTAAAATACCCCCGGTTGGTGTGAATTTGATCACTCACCCGTAAAATGCCAGTCATAGCGTATTAATTAAAATTGGCGGTAGGCGAAAGTCGTCCCGTGAAGACCACCCGCTCATAGTAAATTCCTGTAATAATAAGGATGATGCGTGAATCTCACCGCCTGTCGCTGACCGCGTGTCGCTGGTCGTAGATGGCCGCGCTTTAACACGTTCATCGCCTACACTGTTTTTTCTAAAATGCCGGAAAACGTTTTTGTGGTATTAGGTGTTAGGGCCGCGTCGGACATTCTGAATAGCAGGTTGTTTGGAGCGCGATTACAATCACGTCGTGTCGGCCACCGGTGGCCGACGCGGCGTGTTTGTAATGAATCGTTGTCGGCCACCGGTGACCGACGCGGCGTGATTGTAGTGAATCGGTATCAGCCACCGGTGGCCAACGCGGCGTGATTGTAATGAATCAGTGTCGGCCAACGGTGGCCGACGCGGCGTTATTGTGATGAATCGGTGTCGGCCACCGGTGGCTGACATGGCGGTAAACGTGTTAAACAATGAATTCATTCAAATAATGAAACTTTACAAAAATAAATGTTGTAAAATTATGACTAGAACAAGTAGAACATTATTGTTTATTATTACATTAAGTTTTTTTTAATATTTCATATATTTTGAATTTTTTTTATATCTGAAAAAATGCCGTATGCATTAGTAAAAGCAATGTGTCTATCGTGGGTTCGATCCCCGGCAGCGGCTTAAATTTTTTTTAAATGTTTAAACGATTTCCAAGCTTTATAAATACAAAATTTGTGTTAATTTTAAACCTCATCCATAGAATGCCTGTCATAGCTTATTAATTAAAAGTGGTGGTACACATTTATAGAGAATTCCTGTTAAAAAATTATGATGCTCGCTTGGCGAAGCCCTCCCTGTCCCGTCCTGTTTTTGGAGACCCAGATGGGTACCCGTTACTGGACGCACGCAAAAAGCTACTTGTAAGAGAGTGGCTGAAGGCCTTCCCGTAATTCTAAGCGCATCACTTAGATGTCAAATAGACCTCAATCTAAGGTTGAGAAGTTAGTATACTACAGTGAGTCTCGAATTGCCTTCTTTGGTAACATGTTGCTAACCACGAAATACGTACGATGCTTGGTGAAAACCCTCCCTGTCCCGTCCTGTTTTCGGAGACCCAGATGCGGCCCCGTTACTGAACGCACGCAAAAAGCTACTTATCAGAGAGTGGCTAGATGTCAAATAGACCTCAGTCTAAGGCTGCGAAATTAGTATACTACAGCGAGTCTTGAATTGCCTTCTTTGGTAAAACGTTGCTAACCACAAAATACGAACCATGCTTGGTGAAAACCCCCCTGTCCCGGCCTGTTTTTGGCGATCCAGATGGGGACCCGTTACGGGACACTCAGGCAGAGAGATAGTCGTGTGGATTACGCGGTATAAAAGAAAATAGCAAAGGTTGCAAGGCTTGTGGTTCGAATCCCGCGTCTGCCAATATTTTTCTGAATGGTTTGATGCGTGTAAAAAAATTCTGTATAATTGTATATTGATATTGTGGTTTAGCCGTGTGTAGCGAATTTCTTATAACCAATATTTCGACCGCCATTGCAGGGGTCTTCTTCAGGATTGACGATTTAGTTGTGAGTTGGTGTCAGATTATCATTTCACAAGCGTTATTGATATCTCCATGGCAACTACATACTCAAGTTTCATTGGTCCGGAGAATCGTGGGTATGTTCTAAGAATTGTACGTCCACGAACGTCATGTCGGACTGTGATCGTCCTTGCTTGTCTGTACAGGTTTTAGAGTATGTGCTAGAGGTGGAAGCCATGCCGTTTTGAGAATCAAGCCGTCATCCCTGTTGATGTTGATGGGATGTCTTTTGATTTCAATGGCCTGCCTTACTAGGCGTGCATTTGCATTGCAATTCGCCACACACGGCTGAACCCGAAAGCCACAATATCAAATCTGGCCGCGAAAACCTAAGAAGTTATTTACTTTTTAATTTATCTTGAAAATAAGGGATGCTTCCCTGCTTCAACCTTGTTTTTAATTATTGGTGTTGTAAAGTGTATATTTATAAGGTTAAAGACTCCAAGTCTTGCCAAAACTGTTGTGAAAACGACAATAAACTGTATATAAACTATAGAACATAAGCTAGATATAAACAATTACTATACATACATAAACATTGTAATCATTAAACAATAAATAAATAAACTCTTAACCACTTCATCGTAACATGTTTTTTTTCACCCTTGACAATCTTGAATATCTCCCAAGCTATCGAAAAATGTTGATCCTTTTTGTTTTGTTAAAATAGATGTCGTTGTGAGAAAATCGGAATTAATTTTAAGAAGACTGCTATGGATCCTGTATCTTTCAACGGCTGTTCTCTTCCAAAAGCAAGCTCCATCAACATGCTTGGAGTCATCATCATCAGCCTGTGTCCGTCCACTGTTGAACGTAGGCCTCCCGCATGAGTCTCCATCCTCTTCGATCCTCCGCCTTCCGCATCCAGGTCACTCCCGCTATTCTTCTTATATCGTCAGTCCATCTTGTAGGGGGTCGGCCAATGCTTCGTTTGCCAGTTCTTGGGCGCCATTCCAATACTTTTCTTCCCCATCGACCGTCGTCTCTTCGACAGATATGACCTGCCCATTGCCACTTGAGTGTGCCTATTCGTTGGGTAGCATCCACTACTTGAGTTCTTCTGCGTATTTCCTCGTTTCAGATTCTATCTTTTAGCGACACTCCGAGCATGGATCTCTCCATAGCACGCTGGGTGACTTTTATTTTATGGGTAAGACTTGCTGTCAGATTCCACGTCTCTGCGCCATAAGTTAATACAGGGAGGACGCATTGGTTAAACGCCTTAGTTTTAAGGCATTGCGGAATTTTCGCTTTAAAAATGTACTTTAGTTTTCCAAATGCTGCCCATCCCAGTTGTATGCGCCTGTCGATTTCTTTTGAGAAGTTATTTCGCCCTAGTTGTATTACTTGTCCCAGATAGGTATAGTCGTTTACAACCTCTATTTCTGTTCCTCCAATGGAAATAGGATCAAAGGTCTGTGAAATATGACTATTAATCATGGCTTTTGTTTTATCCATGTTCATTTTCAGACCAATTTTGTTCGACGCTTCATTGAGGTCGTAGAGCATGTCTTGGAGCTTGTTAGGTGATTCGGCTATTAGCACTATGTCATCTGCAAATCGGAGGTGAGAAATGTACTCTCCGTTAATATTTATTCCACATTTTGTCCAGGATAGCAGTTTAAAAATATCTTCTAGGGCGTTTGTGAAGAGTTTTGGAGATATAACATCTCCTTGTCTAACACCTTTGTTTATAGAAATATTGTTAGTGCTATCATGGAGCTGGACCATCATTGTTGCAGATTTGTAAAGAGATTTTATTATCTCTATATACCGATAGTCTATTTTGCAGCGTTGTAGTGAATCTAGCACTGCCCAAGTCTCGATTGAGTCAAATGCCTTTTCATAGTCTATAAAGGCGAGGCAGAGTGGCTGATTATATTCTTCGGTTTTCTGAATGATTTGTCTTAGCGTGTGGATATGATCAATTGTACTAAAGCCTTTCCTAAACCCAGCTTGCTCTCGAGGTTGAAATTCATCAAATCGACCCGTCAGCCTGTTTGTTAAAATTCTGGAGAATACTTTATACACATGGGAAAGAAGGGAAATGGGTCGGTAGTTTTTGAGCAGTGATTTATCCCCTTTTTGTGGAACAATATCACAATACTCGTACTCCATGTCGCCGGGGTTTCTCCATGTTCTATTACCTTGTTGAATAGTTTTTAAGCTCTTTCAACAGAGGGGTTCCTCCTACTTTCAGAAGCTCAGATGTAATTCCGTCTTCTCCAGGGGCTTTGTTGTTCTTAAGTTGTTTTAGGGCCGATTTAATTTCGAATATACTTATATCTGGGATGTCTTCAGACCAGTGCTTTGTGAGAGTAGCCCTCTTGTCGTCCGCAGATCTGTCATTAGGACCTGGCATCGTAGATGAATACAATAACCCGTAGAAATGTTCTATTTCCTTCAGTATATCATTAAGATTTGTTGTTATCTTCCCATCGTGTGTCTTTAATTTGGAAAGTTGGGCCTGTCCTATAGAGGTGTGTCTGCTAAATGCATTTGACCCTCGGCCTTGTGCAACAATCTCCATGATATACTCGGTGTTTGAACGACGAATGTCAAATCTCATGGATTTTTTCACTTTTTGTTCAGGGTATTGTAATCTTGGATGCTTCTGCTTTTACGACGTTCGTCCATAAGAGCTATCGTTTTGTCTGAGAATTTTGACCCTTTTTTCTTTTTTGCACTGCTTTATGACTTTTTTGGCAGTTTCTTTAATGCTATTAATGATTCTTTCGTTAAGTTTGTTGACGTTGTCGGTGTCATCACTATCTTCCAGTGCTGCGAATCGATTTTGTAGTTCAAGCTGAAAAGTTTCCTCAAGCTTGTTCTGAACATTTAACGGACGTATAACTCTTTGTTTTATTAGCTTTTTCCTTTCCAGTTTGATGTCTAGGTGCACAGTACTTCGAACGAGACGGTGGTCACTTCCGGTACTAAAGCATTGCATCGCTGAGACATCAGTGACTATATTCTTCTTATTAGCCATAATAAAATCAATTTCGTTCTTTATGTTACCATCCGGGCTTCTCCAGGTCCATTTGCGTTTTGGTTTTTTCTTGAAAAATGTGTTCATGCAAAACATTTTGTTAGCATGTAGAAAGTTTACCATTATCTGTCCTCTGTTATTTCGGAGTCCGGTTCCATATTGTCCTATAAATTTCTCGTTTCCACAGCACTTTCCAATCTTAGCATTAAAGTCTCCCATAACTATGCAGTAATGTGTCTTATTGTATTGTAGGGCTTTTTCGATGTCTTCATATAGAGCTTCTACTTCTTCATCGGTATGGCTAGACGTTGGGGCATATACTTGCACCACTCGTAAGGAGTATCGGTTCGATAACTTAAGCGTCAGGTATGATACTCGGGGGGATATACTATTAACTTCGGTGACGTTGTTGGCAATTTCCTTGTTGATTAGGAAGCCAACTCCACCTTGAGAGGTTTGATCCCCTTCTCTATAGTATAAGAGATGTCCTGAGTTGAGTTTAATCAGACCTTCTCCTTCTCGTCTAACTTCGGCCAGCCCAACGATGCTCCATTTGATTCTATCTAGTTCCTCTTCCAGTTCTACGATTTTCTCATCTAGTCTCAATGTTCTCGTGTTGTAGGTAGCAATAAATAGTCGTCTGTGGCAGCCTGCAGTAACCCAGTGATTCTTAGCACCCCCGCCCCGCCGTTACCATGGCCGCTGCCGTGGCCAGGAATAGCGAAGCTGCTGGGAACTAGGGGCCGGATCTTTTGTTGTGTTTTCATTCGGGGTTGTTGGCTTAAAACGCCACGCTTGCCAGGCGGCTTGGCGAGTTTATGGCCGGTTTACACCGTGCCTAGTTGAAGCTGGGAGAGTTCTTTTGATAACTCTCTCAGCCCTCCTTTCTCCCGTCAGTTCATCACGTCATATCGCCAAAGGGATTGGTTACCGCAATCTTGATGTGACATGACTATGTAGGGCTCACCACGTACAGGTGGGAGTGGAGTTGGTTATCAATGCTTGGAGTATCAATCTCGAATAATGTTAAATATTACGAGTCAATTAAGTGTCTCGCTTCCAAAAAAACTAAGTGTATTATTTAGATCACTGAGGTATTTCAACGATATACAACTTGTTTTTCTATATAAAGGACAAATTCAACCTATCCTTGAATACGGCAGTCACTTATGTGTTGAGACACAAAATACCTTCTAGATTTGATTGACTCAGTTCAAAGAAGAGCAATTCGTTTGATAAACAATGACACTCTTACGTCTAACCTGCAATCAATGTAACACAGGCGTAAGATTGGTTCTCTTAGTCTTTTCTACCGTTATTACCACGGTCGCTGCTCTTCGTAACTTAAAGAACTAATTCCTCCTGCAACCATCCACAACAAACTCGTCTTACACTTGCCGAACATCCGTGCGCGGTTAATGTGTGTCGACCAAGAACTGTCAGTTTCCAAAGCTCATCCTGCTCGATCCTCGCCGAAGAAAGCACTGTGTTACGTGCCCGCTCCACGACCAACCAAGTTACACCTACCTACTAGTAACACTTCACTATTCTAAAAATTACTTCTAGAACTTGCTAATAAAATAGAATCTCGTTAATTATTCAACTCAAATCTAATGTAAATATTCTATTAAATTTTCAACCTTTATAACTGCTTAAATATTAAGCTTTGAGACATTAAATCCTCCGTGAAATTATACCGTGTTCTTATTTCTTTTCTTCCCATCTTCGGAATGTCCGTGTATTTCCATTGATCTCTTCCTAACACCCATAAAAATTCCTACTCAGCAATCCACAGATAACAACACTTCCACTAGACTCACACATTCCTTTGTAAATATTAAGTGAGACATTAAATTCCCCGTGAAATTATACCGTGTTCTTATTTCTTTTCTTTCTTGTTCGGAATGTCGGTGTATTTCCATTGATCTCTTCCTAACACCCATAAAAATTCCTTCTCGGCAATCCACAGATAACAACACTTCCACTAGACTCACACATTCCTTTGCAAAGATTAAGTGAGACATTAAATTGCCCGTGAAATTATACCGTGTTCTTATTTCTTTACTTTATTGTTCGGAATGTCGGTGTATTTCCAGTGATATTTTCCTAACACGCATAGCAACTCCTTCTCAGCAATCCACAGATCACAAATACTTGCCTTAGTAATTGATATTTTTTATGACATCCCCCGTTTATCAAAAGCGACTCCATGTCACCGGGACGGTCATTGGAACGCGTGGTAAATGGATGGGGAGCAAGTCGCAAGCAAAAAGATCTTTTCGAGAAGCACATTGTAACAAATATTTAAGATAAACGATTGATAAACTTTCAGTCAACGAGGCGGAGCTAAATGCTTCAGGCCCCGGACCGATCACAACTGTTGACTATGACAGCTGCGACAGCGCAACTAATGCAGTGGCCATTTATACAATTAATGGCGCACCAATGACAGACAGCCATGTACATTACTAATATTCTTCTTCGTGTCCGCGACGTCAAATTATTTCTGCCCAGTATCTGGCAACATCGATAGCCCGTGTGTTGCCTAGCCTAGGTCTTGAGGTGTGCAGCTTGTTGGGCACATGGAGCGGGATCTTAGGTGTGAGGCGGTCTGCAGGTCTCCACAGTCACACGATAATGACTCTCCCTGCCGAAGCATTTCCCGCCGCTCGAGGTTGTCCTTTGTTCTACCAACATTACTAATGACATACCCATGATCGGTTTGTCAAAAAACCAACCATTTTTTTCTTAAAAAGTCCTTGTGTCGCTCATCTACTCCTCATTCCTCCACCGCGCGTCCTGATAACTATCCCGGCGACGTGAAGTCGTTTTTTCTTTAAGTAACGGGCGTGATAAAGTATTTGTCAATTTAAATTTATAAAGCGATTAAGACATTTATATTTTATCTCCTCCGGGTATCGAACCCACGATCTTTTAAATGATAAGCCACCGATTTGGCACTATGGACTAAGCCACGCCAGCCTGCGATTCGATAGCTCATAAATAATGATAAGATAACTTTAATTTACCGGCTGATATAGCTCAGTGGGTAAAGCGATTGCATGGCAAGCCGATGTTCGTGGGTTCGATCCCCGACGGAGATTAAAAAAAAAGGATTTCCAATCGATTTTCGAGCTCTAAAATACCCCTGATGGCGTGAACTTGATCCGTCACATGTGAAATGCCAGTCATAGCCTATTAATAGAAATTGGTGGTAGACGAAAGTCGTACCGTGAAGGACCACACATTCATAGTTAATTCCTGTAATAACAAGGATGATGCGTGAATGTCGGGCTGTAGTCTATGACGCTGGCGGATCAACAGTCCACATGCAGCGCTTAACCATGTATAACAAAATGTCGGTATTATTCTGTATGTGCTTACAAAAAACTAACATAACCTAACATAACCTTTTTTTTTTTTTTTTTTTTTTTTGGAGGGGAAATTCATCATGAACACACCAGGAATTCTACCTGGGTAGTGCCGGACTCCTACCGGCTAAAACCCCTCCTCTTCGGCTGCCACCCGGCTACTTGTTAAGTATTGCTCGTGAGTGGCAGTCAGGTGATATTTTCTTATCGCTTTCTGCGCTCCCTTTCTGATTCTTCTTTAGCGGTCATTACTTTTCGTGCAAAGTTGGTCCACGTCTTCCACAGATCTTGGCTTTTTGTAATTGTAACTGGCTTAACCTAACATAACCTAACCTAACCTCATCTAACCTAACCTGATTCTGACCGCTTAATAATTTATTCTACATCCTTTCTACATTTATTCTATTCGACAGTTAATATTTTTATTCTGATCATGAATATAAATTTATTCTGACCACAAACTTTGATTTATATTTTAACCTTAAGTGGTTTTGAAATCCTGACCATTTATTTTGTGGCTGGACTTTACCCGCCTCACACCCGCATCACACCGGAGGACAGTTAATTCTCCTTGATGATGCGCACATTCAGATTATAATCAGTTAGCATTTGATAGGTCCAGTGGGACCTGAACAATCGTGGCCACTGCACAGAAGTGCCATTATTTTGCGACTGTCAATTTCTCCGTATATATACGAGTATAAATAAATAAATAAAATTAAAAATGACGTAGGCTGCCAACGTCATAGAAAACGGTTGGCAGATCAACACTCCACGCGCAGTGCTTATCCATATATCAGCTTGATATAGCCATTGCAGGCTGGTGCCGAAAGCCTCGATAAGCGATCATTCGTGTCTTGGACATGTTAGTTCGGTCACGGGTGTAACATTACTATTGTACATAGCTATCTGTCATTGGTGCCCCATTAGTTCTGTGATTCTCCGCGGAATGAATTTCGGCGCTGGTTGTCACCGACCACGGGCGCCGGTAGCCAGTAGTCATTTGTGCACCGACCGCGACCAGTAGCGAGTGTAATCGGTCTGGGGCCTGAAGCAAGCAAGCTACGCCCCGGGCTGAAAGTTTGTCAAGTGTATCGAATTTATATAGAGTCGGCTCTAAATACAGGCAAGTATCTAGAGGGTCAAAATGTGGAGAGATGGATGAGTTATAGTAAAGATTCACCGGATTACCAGCCACGTGCTATCCGCTTAGTGAAAACCCTCCCTGTCCCGTCCTGTTTTTGGAGACCCAGATGGGGACTCGTTACTGGGCGCACGCAAAAAGCTACTAGTTAGAGAGTGGCTGAAGGCCTTCCCGTGATTCTTGGTGCATCATTTATATGTGAAATAGACCTCAGTTTAAGGCTGCGAAGTTAATATACTACAGCGAGTCTAGAATTGCCTTCTTTGGTAACACGTTGCTAAGCACGAAATACGTGGGAATGGATAAGGCAATGGTAAGTTTCGGAAATGGATTTTACAAAAAGCAGACATCAGTTAGGAATCAAGCCACGTGCTCCTCGTGATTCAAATTGGCGGTGTTAGCGGCGTGGTAGCGTACAGCGGAAACCAAGTGTCTTCGTCGAAGGCCGGAACAAGAGAGACCGCCGCTTCGATTCTCGCCTTTGACGCACTATCCTTGACCTTATAGTGGGGGGGGGGTTATGTGGCCAACCCTCAAAATGACATATATAGTCACTCGGTTTGGTATACTCGCTCCACATGGATGGCAACCCCGCTTACAGATATATATATATATATTTGTCTTAAATCTGTTTACTTTAACTCTAACCCTTAAGGCTTAAGAGGAACAGTGAGCGAAGTACATATAACAGATCATTTATTGCAGTCTTTTGGTGTGAGTCTGAAGGAACCATTTCGAATACATGTCAATATGTGCTTCTGAAAAAATCTGTGTGTTGCTCATCAGCTCCTCATCTGTCCATCACGTGTCCCAATAACGATCCCGAAGTCTTTCTTCCTTAGTAAAGGGGATGTCGATATGTAGAATGGTTAGCTTCATAGAATCCTCAGATGAAACTTCAGACTCACTATCACCATCTGTCGGCATTCTCCTGCATGTGCTTACATAAAAAACCAAGATAAGTGACTGTTCAAAATGAATATGAAATTAATAATGAATTATATTAGTGTTCTATTTGTTCACGATATCAAAGTAAGAGGGTCATCCGTGATATAAGATTCACAGTGATTTTTCACAGTGTAAAACGTGTTTAATTCCATGAATGCGTACATTTAGGAAAGTTCAGACTGTTATCTATGTTTCTACATAGTCGCCACTGAAGTCAATGCATTTTTACATGCGGTATACGAGCTTTTGAATGCCCGAGTCAAAAAAAACTGCCGCCAAGCCACGCAGATACCTGAGAACCTCTTCTTCGAGCTCTTCTCTGTCGCCGAAATGCGTTGCACCCAGGGAAGATATGGTAGTCACTTGGGGATAAATCCGGGCTGTAGGTTAGGTGTTTGACAATACCCCATCCAAAATTTGCGATGATCTCGTTGGTGGCGTCTTTGGTCAACATTCTTAGCACCCACATCGCGCAAACCTTAGCATACCCTAGATGCTCCGTCAAATTCTTGTCAATAGAGGTTTCGCTGACATCAGGGATCATTTCAGAGAGCTTACGAACCGTCACTCTTCGATCTGAGAGCATCGCTGCCTCCACTTTTGCGATTGTTTCGTCAGAAACAGATGGCCGTCCGGAAAACTACTCATCATGGACGTCAGTACGCACGTTCTTGAACTCTCTGCATCATTTGCGCACGTGTTGTACGCTCATACACTAGTCTCGATAGATTTCGCATACCTGGAAATGGATTTCTTTTGGTGCAATGTTTTTCGCAGACAAGAAACGCCTGGCGGGTGAAGCGAGGGGAGATCCGTCATGTACGGCTGCCAAGCCACGACTGTGCTCCGCAAGCAGCTCTCTAGGGAGAAGGATTTGGAGTGGACGAACCAAGGTACACTACAGAATCGCGGGATCCACCATAACAGCGCTTTTCAGGACTGCTTCGCGGAAACTTATATTACGGATAACCCTCGTAGTATAAAGTCACTAAATCTATAATAAGGATACACTGTTGACTAAAGCAATGAGAATCGAAGATAAATTCAATCAAAATTGTATCGAATTACTGAAAAAATCTGAATATCCATTGATTTAAATACAAATTTACTTGAAAAACATCGTCTTATGACGTTTATCGCTTCAATAAAATTAAACAAAAATAAACAGCAGTCCCGGGGATTCGAAACGAGAACTCTGTAGTGCACACATCGTTTTTTTTTTACTGCTAATAAATATGATTTTTAGACGTAAGAGTATAAGAGTTGAAAATATATTCCACATTGGTGATTTTACAAATTACGTGAGTATCGATAACTATATCTATTTTTTATTCTAGCGATGAACGCCAATTATTTAAGAATAAGGAGGCACAGATATCCTTACCTAGGTTTCCAGCGGGTATAGCTCAGTGGCTATTATTTGGGCTCCGCACGAATATGAATATGACCTCATGTCGGAGAGAGTTCAGAAGAAATTTCAGAGGTTTCTTTACATGAGGATGTATGGATATTATCCGTGGCTGTACCCATCTAACTTTATACGGGGTTTGTTGGGATACAATGAGTTGAGAACTAGAAGAGATGTGTGCTTGAGTGTGCATTTCTTTCAGTAAGTGCGTGGCGTGTTCAGAAATACTGAAATTTTATAAGAAATCGATTTGTTTGTCCCTGACAATTATTTAAGGATATGGAGGCACAGGTTGTTTGTTCTTCCTAGAGGTAATACTTACCTGACAGAGACTATGCCTCTTGGCAGAGTGATCAGACTGTTCAACAATATCACCTCGAATATTGATGTATTCCACTTGAGAGAAGCCCAGTTTCGACATGAGCTCCACGAATTTATTTATCAAAGTAATTTCGTGGAGTCTTCTGTTTATCGAGCTTCGGGATTTTTTAATAATTGTTGTTAATAATCATAAATACCTATATTTATAAATTGTTTCTCTTGTATTATCTTATTTCAGGATAGTATTAAATAAAATTTGTAATGTTACTGAAAGAAATGAAAAATAAAAAATTGAAAATTAATCGATGTTTCTTTACTTAGGTGACCATGTTAATATTCGCTTGTAGAAACGTTTCTTGAGAATTTTGTTTGACTCAGTTCAAAGAAGAACAATTCGTTTGATAAACAATGACACTCTTACGTCTAACCTGCAATCAATGGAACACAGGCGTAAGTTTGGTTCACTTAGTCTTTTCTACCGTTATTATCACGGTCGCTGCTCTTTAAAACTGAAAGAACTAATTCCTCCTGCACCCACCCACAACTGACAAACTCGTCTTACACTTGCCGAACATCCATACACGGTTATGTATGTCGACCAAGAATTGGATGTTTTTAAAGTTCCTTCCTTAATGCAACTGGTAAGCTATGAAATGCTCTTCCAGCGTCTGTGTTTCCTCCCTCCTACAATCTGGATCTCTTCAAGAAATATATAAATATACACTTGCATTCTCCCCAACCCACACACAGACGTGAACACAATACACATTTCCCGTATGCAGCGTCCATCCTCCATAACTGAGCGTCATAGAGTGCACTGGTCTTGACCGGCTGTGCTCTCCTGCATGCGATTACATAAGGAAGGAAGTTTGGAAATTGCCAGTTCTTGGTCGACACACATTAACCATGTATGGATGTAAATAAATGCTGTAATAACTTGCTACGAATACTCCCGTCTAGCGCGTCCTCTGCAAGTTTCTACCCTCAACCGTCTCTTCCACAATGTCGTGAAAAAGACCATTGTGGCACATGATGTGACCGATCGCCTCTCTGAGATGGTTCTTACTAAGTGCCTATCTTCCTTGATTATGCTGATAACCTCATTGTTAGTGACGTGGTCTCTCCAGGAAATTCCACATATGACCACATCTCAATGGCCTCTAGTCTTTTCTCACCACTTTCAGCTAAGCACCATGTCTCACAGCCGTACATCAAGTTGCTTGCGGAGCTTTACATTAATATTTTTTGACTCAAGAATTTTCTGTTCTGATTTTTATTTTTAGATTGAAGAACTGATGAAGAATACAAACATGCAAGCAGTGAAGGTGGAGAGAAGCATTCACAACACCGCTGAAGTAAACTATCAATGGTTAAGCACCAAAAAGACTCCACCTGTCAAACTTGACAGCAAGCAGCTGACAGAAATAAGAAATATTGCTGGCAAGGTATAAGAGACTCTACAACATGTTTCCATGTCCACAGTGCAGGCTTTAGGGCAGTGCTCCGCAACCGGTATGCCGCGGCACACTGGTGAGCCGTAAGCCGATACAGGTGTGCCGCGATCAAATAAGGCAATATTTAAATAAATAATTTTACAACGGTCCTCAAGCTCCCAGCGCCTATCGCCTATTTATGTAGACATACAACGAGGAACTTGCTTTATTAAGTTCTAAATGAAATTTAAAAAAAGTGAAATTTATCAAATTAATAGCTATTTTTGGCTTTTGGTGTGCCGCGGTATTCAAGGTGAGAACTTCGGTGTTCCGTAGAATCCAAAGAAGTACTTTGGTGTGCCGTAGATGAGAAAAGGTTTCGGAGCTCTGCTTTAGAGGGTGGCGAAGTGGGTCGGTGCCCCAGGGCGTCTAATAAGATAGGGGCGCCGAGTGCAACCAACCTTGCTTAGATTTTTTCTAAGTGTATACAATATGGGGTCACAGAAAAAAAATCCGCATACTACATATTATTACAGGAACTCACTATGAATTGGAGATGGTCATGGGACGAATTTCGTCTACCACCAAGTTTCCTTATAGGCTATGACTAGCATTTTACGGGTGACGGATCAAATCCACACCAACCAGGGGCAGAGGGCAACTTAACTTGCTTTGATTTCTCTTATTGCGAATCTTTATTTATCTTTTTTTTTCTTTATTTAATATTTATATATAAAAAAATTGTTTGTTGAAGATTTGTTCGCAAATAAAAAATTGCAAGCATTCCTACACTTTTTTAACAACGACGATTTAATTTTCGGAGTAACATGAAAAGTTTATCCACACTTCACACAACTCACTATATTCTACACGTTCTAGTAATACAGTCGATTCCGCTTAATTGGGACACATCGGGACTTGGACATTTCGTCCTAATTAAGCGGCTGTCCCAATTAAGCGAATTTCTCATTTTTGTAAATTAATTTATTTGGTTTTGGTAACTAAGAGCATTAACCAGTAATACACACATAAAATTAAACAAAGATTTTTTTTTAATAATTTTATTTTATAAACTCTTGGAAACTGTAAATTACAAATATGTAATATAAAACTTTTAAGAAAAAAAAAACAAATTAAAATAATAAATGGGTAATAACAAGCAATTTAATTAAATGCAAAAATGAGTCAAGTGTAGTCTGTCTTTGGTTTTTGTAAAATTTCACTGCTACAAAATCAGCACAGATATTCAGTGCGGATGTAGGGCTCCCTTCATTTCCTTCCTGCATAAAATAACGCTGTAACACGGCCATACATTCACGCTTCGACGCATATCAAGTTCTTTGTACATATTTTTTCTTGAGAATATGTGTAACGATCCTAAATGTACTGTCCCAATTAAGCGGAATTTTGTCCCAATTAAACATATAAATTTACTATTGGTTTCTTGGTTTGGTTTCTGTTCTTTGAGATTTGTTCCAAATAAGCAGCTGTCCCAATTAAGCGGAATCGACTGTATAACTATTCGTAAATTGACGCATAAGGGTATTTTACAATAACCACCCAAGCCGACAGATCTCATTGTTTTACTTATATTGACTTTTAAAATGTTTCTCTTTGTTGGTATTCTACAACGGCGGTCCCCAACCATTTCGCAACTAAGGCCCAGTTAAAAAAGAAAGAAATCTCGACAAATAATATTGAAATAAAAATGTTTCGGTTTTCCCGTTCCACGCGAAAAAAAAAATGACAGGGGGCGCCAGATTATTTTTTTGCACTAGGGCGCCGCAAGGTCTAAAGGCAGCACTGATTATTTAGTTGAATACGAGTACTCAGGGATCGTTCTATATTTTCTTGTGCATACTTTTTTCAGCTCACTTCTGCCGATCTCAGCGCTCTGGCGGTTCAAGCTGGAAACTATCTTTCCACCGAAGATGGCTCGCGTCTCGGTAATGAAGAAATTCCAGAAATGGTGTTGAAACTATTGAAGAGAAGACTAGATTGCAAGATGCTGGCTTCTGTAACAAAGAAGAAGAAAGCTGGACTCCAACGGATTATGTCGAAGAGAATAAGCCCCGCTGTTGATCAACCAATGCCATCTGTGGATTCGGAACTGAAGAAAAATATACCCAAGCGTGCCTAAAATATTTTAAACACTATCCAATCCGATAGCACAATACACTCAAACCTCTTTTTGAGCGATATTGAAGTTATTATTTATTATTATATTCGCCGCCTATACCCCAACTTGCGCCGAGTGTTACAAGGCCGACTATTCATTTGACACGGGTTCGGCTGCACACACACAGCCGGGCGGCCGGCCAAGCGGTGCATACAGTCAAACGTTGGCTAGCGTCTGTGTATAAGAGCAATTAAAAATAATTAAATTGTAATAAGAAAATCTATTATTGATGGGACCAACATAAGTTCCAAATTATCATCATACACAAGAGATACGTTATTAGAAAAAACTGAACAAGCGCTCAGAATCTTCATTGAAGATTTAACCAAAAAAAATAATCCTGATAAGAAGTTATTTACTTCAAGAAAGAGCACGTTAATTTTATGAAGAAATTGAAAAATTGGAGCCATCTTTTTTTTTTTTTTTTTTGCGTTTTTGGGTATATTTTATAATTTACTGTTCCAATTAAGCGGAATGTTGTCCCACTTAAGCATATAAATTTACTATTTGTTTCATGGTTTGGTTTCTGTTCTTTGAGATATGTCCCAAATAAGCGGCTGTCCCAATTAAGCGGTGTCCCAATTAAGCGTAATGTTGTCCCAATTAAGCATATAAATTTACTATTGGTTTCATGGTTTGGTTTCTGTTCTTTGAGATATGTCCCAAATAAGCGGCTGTCCCAATTAAGCGGTGTCCCAATTAAGCGGAATGTTGTCCCAATTAAGCATATAAATTTACTATTGGTTTCATGGTTTGGTTTCTGTTCTTTGAGATATGTCCCAAATAAGCGGCTGTCCCAATTAAGCGGTGTCCCAATTAAGCGGAATCGACTGTATATATCTATATATGTATATCTATGTATAGTTATCTATATAAATAACCATATTTAGCTCTCTTTTATTTCAACCCGGGGATTCCCCGAAATTGTGATTGTGATTTCCCGAATTAGCGAAACAAACCGGCTTAGATGAGGTAAATGTGGAGGACGTCGAAGAAATAGTTCAAGAAACAGCAGCTAGTCTTTCTAATGATGAGCTCAAGGAATTAACCGAGCAAGAAGAAAACAAAAATATTTATATTAGTGATTTCGAAGAAGAGCAAAAAGAACTTGCGATGGCGTTTGTAAAAAGGAGTTTGACTCTGAAATTATGGACCAATATATCAAAAATGATCCAAAATTTGACAGGAGTTCAGAAGCATGACGGGGTGTTATAGATGCTTTATCCACTTTTCAACAACTTCTAACAGAACGCAAAAGGAAAACGCTAACTGCATTAGATGCCTTCAGTTTATTAGATGATTAGAAATAACTGTGTTAGCAAAATACCTACTAGAATTATATTCGGGCAATTTACAAAAGGAGTTAATGCCACCGGGAAGCTTTGGAATGATCTTCCAGCGTCTGTGTTTCCTCCTTCCTACAAACTGGATCTCTTCAAGAAACAAATAAATATACACTTTCAATCTCCCCAACCCGCACACAAACACGAACACAACACACGTTTCCCGCATGCTGCGTTCAGCCTCTCTGGCTGAGCGTCTTAGAGTGCACTGGTCTTGACCGGCTGTGCTCTCCTGCGTGCAATTACATAAAAAAAATATGAAGTAAAATATAAAAACCAATTTAGAGAAAATCGAGTAGCAACGAGTAAAAATAAAAGAATAATGTTCATATCAAAAACATCGCATAAAAAAGTTTAGTACAGGCGGACCTCGACTTTCGTGAATTCGACTTTCGTACAATTCGCTATTTCGTACATTTTTGAAAAATTATTTTATTTTATTTTTTGGCGAAAATTCAAAAATGTTTTGTTTTCGTGCAGTTGTTTCCCTGTCGCACTATTTAATGAATATGAACGAGGTCCGTACTGTGAAAAATGTAACGTTCTGTTAATATGCATTGACGAGCGCGAGCGATAAACATGCGTTTGTATGTACTAAAATTAGTACATACAAACGCACGTTTGGACTCGCTCGCGCTCGTATGTTAATGCATATGTGCGAACAGAACGAAACATTGTATAAACTCCCGTCTGATCTCGATACGTTTAGTCTTGCGTCAGCGCACGTACGGGTACATTGTTATGCGAGTTTTGTTTTAAATATTTCCTACCCGTTTTAACATGAGTGAGAAACGAAGAAACTGCGAAACAGATATTGCTAAAAAAAATAAAGAACCCATAAACTTCTTAAAATAGAAACGAAGATGGATATAATAAAACAGTCTGAAAATGGAGAGTCTTATGCTTCAATCGGCCGTTCGTATGATATAAGAAGGTCTACGATATGTTCGATATTAAAGAATAAAGATAAAATTAAAGAATATGTAAAAAACATTGGAAATATAACATCAAAAATTATTTCCAAAAGGCACGGCATAGTGATGGATGAAATGGAGAAATCTTTGTGTTATTGGATAAGTAATCAAAATCAAGAAAACATCCCTATTATTACTTCAATGATTCAAGCTAAGGCACTTGGTTTGTATAAAGATTGGAAAGCTAGACTAAACGAAGATTCTAACACGGTGTTTCATGCAAGTAACGGCTGGTTTTCAAAATTTAAAACAAGGTATTCTTTACACAATATTAAATTCACTGGAGAATCAGCTGATGCGGATGAAGATGCTGCAAAAGACTTTATTTCGTCATTGTCCAAAATTATTGAAGATGGAGAATATACCTCTAGTCAAATATTCAATGCAGATGAGACTGGTTTATTTTGGAAGAAGATGGCTAATCGTACATTCTTATCAAAGGACGATCAGTTGCCCCTGATCATAAACCTTCTAAAAACCGATTGACATTGCTTCTTAGTGAAAATTTAGCTGGTGACTTAAAATTGAAGCCAATGTTAGTTTATCAAGCAGAAAATCCTAGAGCATTGAAAGGGAAAGATAAAAAATTACTTCCAGTCATTTGGAAATCCGATAAAAAAGCCTGGGTTACTGCTTTAATATTTAAAGATTGGTTCAATTCACATTTCGCACCACCAGTAAAACATTATTGTGAAGTAAACAATTTACCATTTAAAGCATTATTAATCTTGGATAATGCTCCAGGACACCCAAAATCTCTACAAAATTTATACCCAGAAATCAATGTTGTGTTTCTTCCCCCCAATGCTACGTGTCTCATACAACCCATGGACCAAACGGTGATAGCTACGTTTAAACGATATTATATGCGGTCGATAATGAATCAGGCCATCAAGGCAACTGACATGGAAGGTGGGCCCACATTAAAACATTTCTGGAAGAATTATAACATATGTAACACAATAAACAATATTGGAGACGCATGGGCTGAAATAAAAGAGTCAACAATGAAAGGTTCATGGAAGCAACTATGCCCACAAATGATGAGTGATTTCATAAATTTTGATGAAACTCCGGAAACCATCACACTTGAAATAGTTCACCTAATGAAGGAACTAAACCTAGATGTTAACAGTGAAGATGTTAATGAGATGATTGAATCTCAAGAGAACGAAAATAGCATACAAATTGAAAGTGAGGAAGAAGAACCAGAAAAAATCATCAAGCCCTTAACAATAAAAAACATGAATGAAGCTTTTACGCATCTCGAGACATTTTTGAATATTATGGGAAAATGTGATCCCAATGGAGAACGCATATCTCAAGTGCGTAGGGCGATCTATAACTATAGTACTGCATGTTACAGAACTCTCTATGAAGAAAAGAAAAAAAGTAGTAAAATACAATTAACCCTTGACAAGTTTATTGAGAGAATATAATTTTTATTTAATATGTACTTAGTTTGTAACTTTTGATAAATAAACATTTTAAGTACAATTTTTGGAGTTTTTTTTTATACATCCCTCTACTTACTAGCGCCCAAGAACTGGCAAACGAAGCATTGGCCGACGCCCTACAAGATGGACTGACGATATAAGAAGAATAGCGGGAGTGATCTGGATGCGGAAGGCGGAGGATCGAAGAGGATGGAGACTCATGTGGGAGGCCTACGTTCAACAGTGGATGGACACAGACTGATGATGATGATGATAATCCCTCTACTTTCGGACATTTAACTTTCGTACACATTTTCAGGAACCAATCATGTACGAAAGTCGAGGTCCGCCTGTATTGGGAATTATTTTCAGCACTCTGGTAACAAAATACTTTGATATCTTTCGGTGAATCACCCATAGTGAGTGCTTGTGGCAATAAACTGACCCAAGCCGTCAGTCGCTCACGGCACGCCCAGTGTACAACAACTACGCACGGAAATAACGTAAGTAAATTCATATTAATATTCCTAATACGGAAACGTATTTCATGTTTAACCCTTGCTGTCCGATGTTATGTATTTACTACAGCTCGTCTCTGATAATGAGACTATCCATATTAAATATAATAGATACTGAACTCACAATGTTTGTATTCCTCCGTAACAAAGCCCAGTTTCGACGTGAGCTTCATGAATTTATTTATCAATTAGCAATTTAGTTGAGTCTGCTATTTAGCGAGCTATGGGACTTTTTAATACTTATATATATGCAGTGAGACTCCGCTTAACGCCGTTTCGTTTATCGCTTTTTCGGTTTAGATTCCCCGAAATTGTGCGCAGCGCTAAGATTTTCAAATACGTATGCACATAACGTATCCGAAACAGTGTAGTTGTGTTTCTTGTTTGAAGTATACATTTATATAATACTAAAACGATTAATACAGTGACAAATATTATGATATTTAGTTTTTATCACGGTTGATTATGAAAAATAATAAAAGAGAGCATCCAGAAGGAGTATGGAAGAACATTTGCCCAGATTTAACCCTTGACGTGCGGAATAAGATTTCAAAAAAAGTCACACAAAAAAGTCAATTAGTCAATGAAAAATAAAGTTGAATATTTAAGGTCGATTTTTTTCTGTGTTTTGATTGGTCAGTGCTGCATTTATATTCACCTTCAGAACTATATTAAATAAATCTATTATTATTTTAAAAAATCAGCGGTCATAGCTCAATGGTCAAAGCGTTTGATTTGCAAGCCAAAGGTCGTGAGTTCGATCCCCGACGGAGGTAAAAAAAAAAAGATTTTTAATCGATTTCTGAGCTCTATCCTCTCCAGAGCTCTCACCCGGTTGGTGTGAATTTGATCCATCACCCGTTAAATGTCAGTCATAGCCTATTAATTAAAATTGGTGGTGGACGAATATACATAGTAAATCCCTGTAATAATAAAGGATGATGCGTGAATCTCGGGCTATCTGCACCTCGCACGTAAGGGAGAAGACGATGGACACTGTCGATATGGATGAAATAGTGGAAGAACATTGTGGAATTAGCGAAACACACCGGTTAAGATGAGGTAAATGTGGAAGACGTCGATATATATATAATAGTGTCGGAAACAACAGGGTTAGATCCAGAAATGGGCGACGTCGATGGCGTTTGTGAAATTTGTAATGTTCCTGAAATAATAATATTAATACAATAAATAAGTTGATAATATTATAATGTATAATTATTTATTTGTAGTGATGGAAATAAATAATTTGTGGAATAACCGTGGATAGAATCATGCGCCCATGTCATGTTTCTGCCCAGGCCATTTGATATCAGCATCACATCAATATAGAGACAGGAAAGGTTAACCTTTTGGGCTCCAAGTTTCCACCAAACTATTTTGAGTGAAATAATATTTATGCTACAGAATGAAAATATCGGGTTGTCAGAAATAAACAAGTAGGCGTTCGTTATGTAAGGTCTTATTTGTTATATGCACTATGCAAATTTTTTATATTCATTCAATGTATAGTATTTTTAAAAGCAATCTCCAGGACGAAGTCCGATAATTTTCTTCCACGATATAATTTTCCAAAAATTTATTGTTTAGGTAGTCAAGAAAATTGCTGACTTTTAGTGTTCTTATCCTCAAGACCGTACTTCTATCTGTTGTTTCAAGGTGTGTTGACCAGAAAATTTGGAAGAATCGCTTGCGGGTAAATATTTTACTGAAAAGGGGTATTCTTGAACAAAAATCGTGCGACCAATAGTCTTCTATCTTCGGTACATTTATAATGCCTATATTTATTACTACGCCCAGGAATGCTCTTATTTCAGTTTCGATTACATTTTTTCAATCATTCTAAATAGAAATTTAAAAAAAAAAATACCAGGCCAGATATTTACATTTAAAAAAAACTGCCTGTAAAAAATGCCAAGACATAGTTGACAACGGAGCCGTTGGGAAAAAACTAATGTCAAGTATGTCTTGACATAGGAGTTCTAAGAGTTAATATACAGTGAAACCTCTATCCATCTTTTCCCCGATAAACATTTTCCCGGATTTATCGTTAATTTATTTTAACTCTGAATGCATTTCATACAAAAATTGATCCCCCATTAATTGTTTTCCCGCATTTCGTCATTTATTCCCTTCAAAAACGATAGATAAAGGTTTCACTGTTCTGCGTTATGTAATAAGCAAATGTTAATAACATGTTTTCCTTTTCCAGGTCAAAGAGCTATCCCAAAGATGCTCACTTTGAAAGGAAACAGACCTTGGCCGACCGTTCCTAAAGGTGCGAGCGTCCAGAGTGCCATCGCCTTGATGGTCAGACACTTCCGGGTGGAACCTACCGAGCTGTGGAAGAAAGAATCTGATCCAGAAACATTGCTGCGCCTCTCAGAGTCGATCTTGCCAGCTTGGCAGGAACGCTCAGCAGCCGGATCGTCTATGGTCCTGCTGGACACTCCGTGTACAAAGCATGAGGTCGTTGGTGTCATGAGGCCGGGCGCACTGGACTTGGATCTCGAGGCAGAGCCTAAATTACCTCCGAAGCCTAAAGTGACCGAATTCCCGACCAAATTAGGTAGACAGTTACACTCCGGGATGATCGAGAGCGATGTAGAGGGTGACGGCGATGTAGAGGGTGACGGCGATGTAGAGGGTGACGGCGATGTAGAGGGTGACAGCATCAAGGCAGAGCTAATGGCGTACACTGACTACTGTGCACGTATTGTAGCGTGGCAGAAGGAATGCTCCGAAATAAAACGAGACCATGGAGACCACTTTGAAGCACTCCGACTTCTAGCCAACGTTTTGCGTACCAACGAGGCGACCATGGCCCTAGACAGGGCAAAGAACTGGGATCTCCTCAGGGAGTGGGTTGATCGCAACCAAACTGAAGTTATCCTGGGAACGCAACCGACTATCATCGACTTAACACGATTGAAACATGTGGACGGCGTATCTCAATTCGAACTGCACTGGATTGGGGTGTGTACTAGACGTAGAGAGGAAATCAAGTTTTGTAAGGCTATCTCAGACCCGAATCATCATTTTTTTGAAAACTACCATCCATTAATCGATACTTGTTTGGCTCTACAAGAAAAGGATTATGAGTTGGATTGTATAGAGCTGGCGCTTAGAACTGTTTTATACCAAAAGCAGTTTGAAGTTGCAGCGCAGTGGCCCACAGGGGTGGTGTGGGCCGTGCCCATGCGGCTGCCTCCTCTCCGGCAGCTCGTGATCAGAGAAGCGGTGGGCGACTGGCAGTATAAAGTAGCTGTCGTGGACGTTAAAGTTATGATTCAAATATTCTCCAAGGTCAATCTTAAAGTCCAGCAAGAAGGTGTCAAACGCACGTATTCTTTAAACGATCCAGCGATTGGATTTGTCAGCATGCCAGAAGAGGGAAAGCTGCCGAAGTCTTACCGAGCCTTGCAGGTGCTGAATGCTCTGCCCTACCCGCTGGTGAACGTGGCAGAGGCGTTCATTCTCAGTAACCCGGAGGAAGAGGAAAAGACATCGTACGGTGTATTCGTGAGGACCGAAGGGCTGGTCACGATCCCCAACCCAGTGAAGCTACTAGTGCTGGTGACTGCCCCAGAAGTGGACTACGTGGAAGTGGGCGGGCTGCAGCTGCCCGTCAGTCACGAGACGCCTGGGGACGTCCCCGTGCCAGCAGTCGGGGCGGGCCCGCTCATAAGAGGCTGCATAAACAGCTGCTTCCACGCTCGAGAAGATCTGCGAGACACGTTTGAACACTGGGTTAACAGACAAAATATAGAGGCGTTAAGCGTGGACTGGTTGCTCGTGGAAAACTTGGCGTTGACTCTTCACATGCGCTGGCCGCCCCAACCTGAAGTTGCAACTCAAACTGACAAGCCAGCTCAGACACATTGGCTGCCTACCGCATACTTATCCAAAACCCCCTTACATCTTCCCCCTGCAGTGGAAGAAACATCGCCCCCCGACTATTATCACTCTCTCGCAGTGTCATCAATTGACCAGGTCTTCGGAACAAAAAAAGAAGCTGAGAGGAGTCCCGCTCTGACGTTGCCTGCGTGGACCAATGCCGCAGAGTTTTTAACAGGTTTCGGGTACTACGAGTATAACTCCAGTCAAAAAGTACACGTAGATGCAAAAAAACCAAGACCACAATTCCGGGCGATAGAAGACTACCAAAGAGCGGCATTGCTCCGGGTCATAACCGAGCAGTGGAAGTCTGTGATGGGCCTGAGGGATGACATTGCATGCCCTCGGGCGTATCGCAATCTGGGACAGTTTTGGGAGCAGCTCATCTCTGGAGATAAAAGTTCCGGCGAAAGTAAACCTTCCACGGGTTCATCGATTCGAGCGTTGATGCAAAATATACTTCAGCTGCCACCGGACTACACTTTGAGTTGGACTCTTTCTGCTGAGCGCCGGCTGGTGCCGACCAATACTGGGAAAAGAACTGGATTCAGTCGGTGGATGTCCGGCGAGTTGCAGGCCGGGAGTTTTCTAGATCTGAATAATAGCGCGGAGGGTTATCGGCTATCTGACTACTGTCTTCCCTCTACGGATGGAAAGAGGTACTTTGTTCATGGAGATGAGCCTTGCAGCACACCTGTTACCGAAAGAGCTTTGTATCGCGCCAACTGTCTGCTGGAAGATTACCAACTGGAGTACAGCACTTGGCCTGCGGACAAGCGATACGTAAATGATGTTTCGCTTCTTGTTTCATCAAGTAAATTTACATCACTTGCCAGAGCTGCGGGCTGGACAGGGTCTATGCAGGCCATTAACGACCAACCGCTAACATCCCTGCCTCACTGTTGGGGAGCTCTAACGTTTATCAGAGATTTCAATGCTGATGTCGTGAAAACGGTCTTAATTAAAGAATCCTTGGCCAAATCTCTGTCCTACTCGGAACCGGACTCCGGGATGTACGTTGCATCAACTTGGAATCTGAAATCACCTAATATGCGAACACTGGGTCTTGGGATCGGCGATCTCGATCGGGATCGGTTTATATAATTAAAAGAATTCTTAAATCCTCAAAAGAAATATATACAACTAGCGTGTACCTAATTTAACAATAAAAAACACTTATTATGGATGATAATAAAGCATTAAATAACAAAAAAAATGATCTATTACAAATGCAAATTAAATAAAGAAGAAAATATTTCAAGTAAACTACAACAGAAAGAATAATTTTGACAAAATAGAAATGTAATGTAATATTGGAATATGATTTAAGTAAGAATGTAATGCAAATGGATTGTTGAATCTCAATGTGTTATTTACCTTTAACTGTGTTTTAAAACTAACTACTTTTTATATTATTTGAAATATTTTTTTTAAAAGAGCAGCGGCAACAAATATTAATAAAATTCTAAAATTTGAAATTTTCCAAAATGGCCGTTCTGTACACTTGTTTTACTCTGTATATATCTCATATTTTTTTTTATTTAATCAAATATAAAAAGATACATTTTTTACACATTCCAATCTTTTTTTTTTTTTTTACATTCGCTTACCACGCCACTTAATGATAAGATCTTGTGTGTGGCGTGGGATTCATCTATGTTATTTTACAGTTTTATATAATTATACAGAATTATACATATACACATTTATACATTTACTTGATTTTGATATAATACTAACATTATAGAAATAAAAATTTAAGACACTATATATAGAATTAAATCTAAAGTATATATAAATTAATAATACATTTTTGGTACATTTCATTATTTCAATTTGTTATGCAGTGACGTCGGACATATGAAAACATTATTTGTCTAAATATTTAATTATTCTTTGTAATTAAATAAAATTTGGAATACCCTATTCTCTTCACAGTCCTAAAAGCAATATTTCCTGAAAGTTTCATATCGATCGGATGAACGGTGAAGGAATGTAGAAAAAACACATACAGACATTATAATTTTTATATATACAGGTATATATATATAGATAATACTTATTAATTTGACCTTTTAAGAGAGAGTAGTAGAGAAGAATAATTATATATCAGATATAAAATAAAATATTTTTTAGAACTTTTTCCACATATATTTTTTTGACAAGTTTCAGCCAGGTCATTGACTTGAGAATGGCCACCCGACCTGGCTGAAACATGTCGTCAAAAAAATATATTTGGAATAAATTCTAAAAAATCTTTTATTTTATATCTGATAATATGGAATTCCACCAAGAAATATCGATCGAAAAAATCTAAATAATGAATAATTATATACATATATGTATATAAAATAAAATTATCAATTGAATTTTATATGCAGGGAGTGGCAAAAAAAGCTGACGGTTTAAAATCAAAACAACGACGAAAACCGTCTCTTTTTGCCGCTCCCTATATGTTTTTTCTGAAATTATTTTTTTACAAATTTATTTTTAATTCATTTAAAGCCTCACCTACTCAAATTGCATAGTTCATCAGTGGTGGAGGCGTTCGTTACCATATTCGCTCCGTATGTGGAGCATATGGCTACCATAAATTGTCTTTACACAGTTCTGTAAGCTCTAGTTGCCTATGCCTTGTCCCAGAACACTTGTATACCTGGAGTCCACATGGGAACATAGATGGTTTGCCGGAAGCCTCCAAGGCAAAAGCCCGCGAACTTGCTTAGACCGCGGCTGTAGTAAACACATACAGAAAAATACCGACAGATGGTGATAGTGATGCTGAAGTCTCATCTGAGGATTCTTTGAGGCTTACCATATGCTTAACCATATGTAGATATGGTTAAGCACTGCACGTGGAGTGCTGATCCGCCAACGTCATAGACTACAGACGACATTCACGCATAATCCAATTATTACAAGTTTTTTTTATGAATGGGTGGTCTTCACGGGACGACTTTCGTCTACCACCAATTTCAACTAATAGGCTGTGACTGTCATTTTACGGGTGAGGGATCAAATTTACACTATCCGGAGGTATTATAGAGCTTAGCAATCGATTAAATATAAATATATTTTTTAATCTCCGCTGGGGATCGAACCCACGACCTTCGGCTTGCCAACGCTAAGCTATAACACTAAGCTATACCCACCGCAGTAGTAGTCAGAGATCATGTTAAAAAAAAATCACAAAATCGTTCACACTTTTTTCTTATCTTAGGAGAGTCATAGTTTTTTTTTAAATTTTATTAGCTCTTAAAAAAACATATTAAAAATAATATGAATTTTATGAGGGAATTAACCTACTAGTCGACCCCCTTCTCCTTTAATATTAATTTAGTAATATTTTTCTTGAGTATATGCTAAAGATTTACCTAATTATTATGTAAGCCTATGTACCATAAATTTATTTGTAAAGCAAGAGTACTATATGTACATATAAGTTTAATTAAAAATATTTTTTATAATGGCAGCACTAATTTAACCTAAAAATAGTTGGCACATTACACGCTGTCACAGTCGCATCCCGCGCTTCGAGTTTTGCTCATGCGTCACTGAAAACTAAACAAAAACAACAAAAACCCCTCGTTTTTACGTAGTTTAGTTTACGGTTTACCACCATGAGTAAGAAAAATAAGAAACCAAACTCGGCGAGGCCTTCTAAAGGCACCAAGCAAAAGGGCGGCTCGGCAATCACCAAATCCAAGCCGATTAATCTGCCCAAAATGATTGACGTGCAAAAGAAAGTCGACAAACCTCTAAAGATCTCGCAGAGGCAGCGCAATCAGGAGAAAGGATTCAAAAAATTCGCCGACGTGTCGAAGAAAGCCGAGGATGAAAAAATATCAGAGGCCGCCATTGGCAAGGCGGGCAATAAAAACAAAGGAAGCGCGAAATCGAACGATTCAAAAATTAACTCCGAAGATTCTATTGTCGATTTGAAAACTAAAAATGGCGAGAGCAACGGGAACGGTGAAGTCGCTGGGAAGATAACTAAAAGGCAGAAGAATAGAGTCAAAGCAGAGATTAAAAAAGAGATTATATTGAAGGGGAAGAGCAAGACGGGGCTTGCCGATATCAAGTTGGTGAGCAAGAAGCTCGCCAAGCTGCAGGCCAAGGCCGAGCCGGTGAGCAAGAAGGCTCAGAGGAAGATTATGATGCTGCAGCAGCTCCAGGAGAGACTCTCCAAAGGGGACAACAAGGGACATCACAAGAAGAACAAGAAAGCAGGTCAGTATTAACCTTTAAACAACCAGTGGTCCCACACGGGACCGCAGATTTGCGTCGTTCAATGCCCTAGCAGGCCAATGTTTGTAATGTTTCGTTGCACAATAGATTCTTCCATGAACTTACTTTAATACTATTATTACAAATTAATGTAATCCGATTGTGAAATGAACCATAAGCACTCCTGTATGGGACCGCATGGTGAAAACCCTCCCTGTCCCGTCCTGTTTTTGGAGACCCAGATGGGGACCCGTTACTGGAACACTCAACAAGCTACTTGTTAGAGAGTGGCTGAAGGTCTTCCCGTGATTCTAGATGCATCAGTAAGATGTCAAATAGACCTGAGTCTAAGGCTGCGAAGTTAGTATACTACAGCGAGTCTCGAATTGCCTTCTTTGGTAAGACGTTGCTAACGACGAAATACGTGGGAATGGCCTGTATGGGACCGTGGGGCATTGAACGACGCAAATCTGCGGTGCCGTTAGGAAACCACTGGGCGTTTGAAGGTTAATATTATATATTTGCATGGCGTCGGGCTAAGCTTAGTGGTTAAAGTGTTTGCTTGCCAAGCCGAATGTCGTGGGTTCCACGGATATTTACTGCTCGAGTCCCAAGTGGCCCAATACGTCCAGATCGTGTGCTTATCACCAATACCAAGCGGACAACGGTGTTCAAAATATTTTGAATATTGAATATTCGGGTTTCCAATGGATTACATTCAAAATATCAATGAATATATGTAGTTTCTTCTCTATAAAGTCGATATGATTTTTTAAATTGCTTATCTCGGTGTATTTTTAGGTGTACAGATATTTTTCTTGAATTTATTTGCCCGGTACTCCGTTTTCAAAAAACATTAATTTAAGGCTCCGCAAGCAACTTGCCAAAACATTTGTTTGAAGCATCTTGATGTACGGCTGTGAGACATGGTGCTTATCTGAAAGTGATAAAAAATTACTAGAGGCCTTTGAGATGTGGTCATACAGAAGAATTCTCGGAATTTCCTGGAGAGACCACGTCACGAACAATGAGGTTCTCAGGATAGTCAAGGCAGATAGGCACCTAGTAAGAACCATCTTAGAGAGTCGAGCCCGATGGATCGGTCACATCATGCGCCACGATGGTCTTCTTCACGGCATTGTGGAAGGGATGGTTGAGGGTAGGAACTGTAGAGGGCGCCCAAGACGGGAGTATTTGCAGCAAGTGTTTGAGGACATGAGTTGCAGGTCTTATGCTGAGCTGAAGAGAGGAATGGAGATCGAGATGCAAGATTCTGTTGCTGCAAACCAATCCACCGGATTGATACTACGAAGAAGACTGATTTGAAATATACCGAGGTTGGTGGGCGGCAGGGAAATTTTACCATTAAAAGTGGGCGCGCTAGGCATAAAAAGGTAGACGATCCCTGGGTTAAAGCACTGTAAAAAATAAAAAAAATATTGTTTTGTTCCATTCCAGCTTCTCCGTCAGCGGCAGTCTCCGCTGCGGCCAGCAGTGACGGCGACGAAGCCATGGAGACTGACGGCCAGCAGCCTACGAAGGTCGCTAGCAACGCCGCTGCTGCAGCCAAGCCGCGGCCGGAACAGTTCTCAGTGTTTGTAGGAAACCTGCCAAAAGAAGCAACCCAACAACAGGTGACAAACAAGATTCTTAAGGTTTAACTTGTTGACTCCACGAACCCCCATCGGGGTTCTTCGGCTACTCAAACGAAGCGCAACGAACCCCGGTCGGGGTTGTCCATTGCGTACATTTTGTATGGAGTAGTCTTGCGTCGACATTTTGTATGTAGTCTTGCGTCGGCGTTCGCATTGAGCGATGTGTGCAGTGTGGGGTGTTAGGTGAAGTAAGAAATATTACTGTTGGTTTCGTTTTTTTTAAATCTGCGTTTTTATATGACTGACACTGAAAATATTTTTTTCCATATTGGCTTATTGTGAGATCTTATGATAGAGTGCACTGGTCTTGACCGGGTGTGCTCTCCTTTCCGAAGAGCAGCGACCGTGGTAATAACGGTAGAAAAGACTAAGAGAACCAATCTTACGCCTGTGTTCCATTGATTGCAGGTTAGACGTAAGAGTGTAATTGTTTATCAAACGAATTGCTCTTCTTTCTGATGGGATTGATGCTACGAAGAAAAAGTACTTAATCATAAGTACTGATATCCTCCTCTTCCATTTAGGACAACGATTTACTGGATGAAGGATGCAGGATCAGGTTCACAATACAAACACTTGTTTCTGTTTCACATATTACTCGTTTATTTATCAATAACGTCGCCCGTTATAGGGACGCCCTTAGGGGCTCCTATAACGATGGCGGGTGCGTTGCGACTGACTGCCCGCTCTGACATTTCGGCGGTACCAACCGCCAAGATGATAGTTGTACCAACTGGCAATGGGCCAACTGTCATAACAATTATTTTTGGCTTATGCAAACACCGCTTAACATTATATAATTAAACTAACATTCAATGTAGTTGTCAGGCAAGCGAACAAAAATAAGAGACAAAAGATGGTTTGTCGAGGCTTTACGGCATCGGCCTTAAAGAGCTATATCAAGCTGATATCAGTACCTATATTGTATTTTTTAAATTTAGGATTAATTCTCATTGTACTTCAGAAACGAATTGAGTTAAAATTTGTTATGTTTCTGTAAGGGAAAAAAATAATTCATTAGTCAATTATGTGTTATTCTAGCTCGAGGCTCACTTCAGTTCGGTGGGATCGATCGTGAAGATAAAGCTTCCGGAAGTAAAGAAGAAGAAAGCCAAGAAGTATGCCTTTGTGCAACTTGCTGACGAGGAGGCGAGACAGGTCTGTACAACAACAACACCACATTTTTAAGTTATTAAATATACACCTACTATAATACATCAAATTCGGTACGAGAGCTAAACACAGACTGGCGCAATGACGCAGAAGTTCCGGCTCACAAGTGCGTCATATGTTATGTGACTTCCCCTTTCTGCGTTACTCGTAATGCCAAATGTCGCTCGTTATGAGAGGTTCCACTATAGTGTGTTTTAATTGAAGGTCTATTATCAGTAATTAAATATGCACATACTATAAATCCAATTCTTCATACGCATCAGTTTGTTCAGCAAATATATCGGCAGAAGTGGGATGCGAACTAGCGAGCCTTGGAACCAACCGTTGCTCAAGTTCATTACCCTAGACCACTCGACCATCTCCTGCCCAAACTGTTGCGCGGAATAAGTTGTATTTATACCATTGTTACCATCATATAACGATAGATGTCTCTATAGTATATATTCAGAGTGTGTATATTATTATTTTTTATTATTAGTGTATATTTAATTTAAAAAAAAAGTAAACCTGCCAGGCTTTCATTTGTGTCCTCGTCTTGCATACTCCGGTCCGAAGTCTGTTAAGGGACCTCCATATATTACACCCCTGGTTGTGTCCAGGGGCTAGGTCCTCTTTCGGGGCAATCCAAGTATTCCCCTCAGTTGTGCCTCCACATGTTCAGCCGCATGGTGGCCTCAGGTATCACCAGTTCCGTTGTCGACTGTAGGAAACTTCTTTTTGATTTGAGCCGTGTGGTTATCTTTTTATACCCAAACATAGGGTGGAGTGTGTGGTGGGTTGCTTTGGAGAGCTTGGTGGTGTATTCTCGCCGTATGTTTGGTGGGGCGATGCCCGAGAGTTGATATAGCTTTGATATTGTGGTCGGTTTTAGTCCAAGGGCTTGGTCATACGCAGTGAATGGGAGTAATACGATTCATTTACTTTAATTCTTAAGGCTATTTTTGTGAATTTCAGAACATTCTCAAGATGCACGGCTCCGAGATGGGAGAGAGGAAACTGACAGTCATGTATGCAGACAGGGGCAGGTCGCAACTCAATGTAAGTCACAGCCGATGGGTGAAAGATTACTGTCATCCTCCTAACATCCTCCTCTATTTCAAACGTTGCTATTCATTCGTTTGAGAGCATAATGAAGAGCAGATTAATAACATAGAGTTGACATATATACCTGTCCTTGAATACGGCAGTCACCTTTGGATCGGAGCCCCAAAATACCTTCTAAACTTAATTGACTCAAAGTTCAAAGAAGAGCAATTCGTTTGAGAAACAATGACACTCTTACATCTAACCTGCAATCAATGGAACACAGGCGTAAGATTGGTTCACTTAGTCTTTTCTACCGTTATTACCATGGTCGCTGCTCTTTGGAACTTAAAAAACTAATTCCTCCTGCACCCACCCACAACCGACAAACTCGTCTTACACTTGCTGAACATCCATGCACGGTTAATGTGTGTTGACCAAGAACTGGCAGTTTCCAAAGCTCCTTCCTTAATGCCACCGGTAAGCAATGTAATGCTCTTCCAGCGTCTGTGTTTCTGGATCTCTTCAAGAAACCGATAAATATACACTTGCAATCTCCCCAACCCACACACAAACACGAACACAACACACGTTTCCCGTATGCAGAACCATCCTCCATAACTGAGCGTCATAGAGTGTACTTATCTTGACCGGCTGTGCTCTCCTGCATGCGTTTATATAATATTTATGGTAAACTTTACAAGCTTGTGGCCCGGACCTAGTCACTGCAGTTGGCCGAGCCACAATACAATATGCTCTCGCCGAAGAGCGGGTATTGATAAGACTTGGTTTCCCCGATCGATTTTAACACGGCGTTACTTTCGCCTCGATCGATCGGGATTTGACAATGCGATATCGCTGACGGTCGGCACACGAATGGCGCGACCGTGATAGGCTGTCGCACAGGGCCTCAAGCGGCGGTCTCCGTAACTAGTCCAAAATGCCAATATGGTGACACATGCATGTTGACAAGCGAATAGAAATAAGAGGCGAAAGATTGTATATCGAGGTTTTTGGTAAAAGTCATCAAGGGCTATATCATGCTGATGTCACCCCGTTAATCAAAAGGCAACTCCGTGTCGCTGGGATCGTCATCAGGATGCGCGGTGGAGGGATGGAGAATAAGTCACCCATCAGAGATCTTTTCGAGTAGCACATTGCAATTTTGTTGAGACGAAGATTGACAAAGATCAGTATCCTGCCCGGGCCACAGACATTTTTTATTTTTTATTCATTTTCTTTCACTGAAAAAAAATGCAGAAAAAAATATATAGTTGCGTATTGTACCCTGCAATTTACACACAAGGTTAGATCATACGTCTGAGAAATAGTTGAAGAACGTAGGAGCCTATTCCATGTCAGCCTCGTTAACCGCGCGTGTAGCCCCGACGTCTTCCTTGATGAAGTTTAACAGCAAGGGACCGTCAGAACTAAGCAGTAATTCAATCCTCCCAAGAAATGGTAGAGACTCCCAGGCGACAACACAGAACGCGTCTCCTGTTCTCATGGATGATGCACTCCACGAGAGAGTGTCTCGCCGTCTGTTGCATGCCTGGATCACATGGACATGCGTCGCAAGAAGAGAGGACAAATCTTTTTAGGAATTCTCTGAAAATTCCATGTTCGGTAAACGCTTGAATGAGATGAGAGTCCAAGGAGTTTGTCTTTTTCCACGTCAATAAGTGTTCCATGGATGAAAAGAAAGACTTGGTTTTTCCTCTTGAAGTTGATTCTTGATATGCTGTATTCCAGGCCACATACAATGAATGATCTATCTCTGTCGGGACCCGAGCAGAAACTTACTTCGTCCGGATATTTTACAGATAACCCTCGTACCTTAGTTTTCTGAATGCTGCTCTTCCCATTTGTATACGCTTGTCGATTTCTTTTGAATTTAATGTTTAAAATGATCTTACTGTATAACTGAATATCAAATATGTTGTGAAATGATTGGTTTTTCAGAAAAACAACGCCAAGCTGAGTGCCATCAGATCAGCTTCCCTCGGTGTGCCGCAGAGAGGGAAGAACAAGAAGAGCAAACCTAACAAGAAGAAGGGAACAGTCAAATAGAAGCAATAATGAATTTTAAATTTACGGAATAAAACAAAAGTCAATCGACTGGATGGTTAACACGTTAACCGCCATGTCAGCTACTGTTGTTCGACACTGTTGTTCGGGTGTTGATATATTCCATGCAAGGGAGGCCCAGTTCAGACACGTGCTCTATGATAATGTATGCAGAAATTTGCTGTAGTCGTCTGTTAAAGAGCATTGGAACTTTCCGTTGCTTATCTTTCTTCTTTTCTATTACTTTAAAACTCATCCATATAACCACTATCCAGTCCGCGCGTTACGCGATTAAACTTACGCTGGAGGCCGACTGGTTTTTTAAAGAATTGATAAATCTATCGTCGTGTGTTCAAATTAAATATGACCCTCGCTGAAAAGGTTTGAGATCTCTGAATTGTGGTCGAAAGTAAAAACAACACATATGTTGTGTGATCGGCCGCTAACGTTTGAAAAAACATAAACAAGCTGTGTATAGTCGGCCACTAAGTGTTGGCGGAACGATCACACACATGTTGTGTGAACCGCCTTTAACGTTCGGCCTGGCGATTACACACATATTGTGGATAGTGTAAACACGTTCATTGCCATGTCAACCACCGGCGGGCGACACTGTGTCATTACAATCACGACGCGTCGGCCACCGGTGGCTGACGGGACATTTATTTATTCAATTTTTCATTTTGCGCATTTCTTTGTTCAGTTACTAATTCAAAGTTTTGTCAGGGAGTTGAATAAATCGGCAGTAAATAAATTGATCGGCAGCAGACTAAATAAATTGTCAGTGTCCACTGCGTCAGTGCGAATGTGGTCAGTTATAAAATTAAAATGGCAGTGATATATTCATTATCGGTAAAAATTGATGTAAAATTAATGAATAATTTACCCATAAAATGAAAACCTAACTTAACCTATTGTATTGATCACCATTCGCTAATTATTTACCAATTTATTATTTTTACTGAACTTTTTATGTAATCATTACTGACCATTAACTCTATATTTACTGGCCGTTAATTGAATTAAATACTAACAAAATAATGATTTGCCCAATTTATGGCAGCCCTATGACCCGGTACAAGTGGACATAGAAGTGTAAGCGTCGGATCTTCTATGTAGCATCAATCCGGTGGATTGGTTTGCAGCAACAAATTGTTGCATCTCGATCTCCACTCTTCTCGATCCTCTTCAACCCTCTTTAGCTCAGCACAAGAGCCGCAACTCATGTTCTCGGACACTTGCTGCAAACACTCCCGTCTAGAGCGCTCTCTGCAGTTTCTCCCTCAATAATCTCTTCCACAATGTCGTTAAGAAGACCACAGCGGCGCATGATGCGACCGATCGCCTCTCTGAGATGGTTCTCACTAGGTGCCTATCTTCCTTGATTATGCTGAGAACCTCATTGTTGGCGACGTGGTCTCCAGGAAATTCTGACAATTCTTCTGTAAGACCACATCTCAATCATCATGATCATCCAGGTTGGCCTCGATTGACTTTTGCTTACTTCCATATGTTGTTATAATTTTTTTAAACATATTTTTTTATGTTATAAATATATAGATATATAAGAATATACATGTTTTCTTTTATTATTTTTTAAAAATGCCTGTCGTTTTATGTCCATTCCTCGATTCTTTGTTTTATTTTGACGTCCACCATCTTTAAAAAGGCGACAACAGTCGCGGGTTCGTCATTTGGGGAAGGATGCTGGAGCAGGTCTTTTTCAGAAGCACAATTCGCGTTTATATTCAATATGAGATTTCGGTTTCCCCGCCCGACCGTAACATGATGTATCGTGGGCCTCGGTCGGGCGAGAACTGTTACTGTTTGCGGTACGAGCTGACGACAGATGAGACACTGTGACATACAGCATCCCAAAGATAATCGCGGCTAAATCAGAAACTAAAGTATCAGTTGTACCAACATGATACGGAGCAACTGTCAAAACAAATAAAATGGCGTATGCAAACGCCGTGTATTTTTTACGAGGAATATCCGGAAAATAAGGTTCCCATGGCGCTACAGTCCTGAAAACCGCTGTTATGGTGGATCCTGCGATTCTGTAGTGTACCTTGGTTCCCCCACTCCAAATCCCTTCCCTAGCGAGCTGCCTGCTGAGCTCTGTAGGAATGCAATCTAGTCGAGTTGAGCTGCTCCCGAGACGAGACTAGGGTCGACGTATATAAAATGAAGACTAACATTATTAGATGTGCATGTCAGACGAATGAACAAAAATAAGAGACAAAACATCATTTTTCGAAGCTTTTTGGCATCAGCCTAAAAGAGCTATATCAGCTGATATCAATTTGTAAACTACTATAATCTTATACTCATCTTTTCTAATCCAGAATCTGTACCTTCCTTAACCTTCCAAGCATGTGTGATTACCCCTACTTTGGTACTTCATCCACCTGAACATCGTAGCTATCATTCAATTTTGGTTAACCCTTGCTTTCCCATGATATGCATTTCCTACAACTGGACTCTAATAATGAGAATCTCCATATAACATATAATAGATACTGAGGGAACAATTCTTGTATTCCTCCGTAATATTATTAAGTATTAAATACAATTATAATAATGTATAGTTATTCATTTGTAGCCATGGAAATAAATCATTTGTGGAATAATCGGGCCAAGCACGGGGCAATACAAGCACTGAAGTTGTTGCAGCTATAGCGGATAATTGTTGGGGTTATTTTTTCTCTTTTTCAGATACTTACATTACGAAAATCGGTACATTTCAACTTCAGCCATAGTCAATCAAGGAAATATTTAGGAATACTCACATTTTTCCATTTTTTAAATGACATTTCATATTGTGTGGAAAATACTGATATCCTCCTCTTCCATTTATGACATCGATTAACTGGATGAAGGATGCAGGATCAGGTTTACAATAAAAAAACTTTTTTCACATATTATTTGTTTACTGTCACAAACGTCGCCCGCCACAGCGAACGCACAGGACGCGCGCACTGTGACGGGCGCGAGTCAAACTTCAACTGCCAGCCCACGGCGCGATCTCACATCTCCACGGTAGCAACTGCTAATATGACAGTCTTACCAACCGGCAATAGGCCAACTGTCATAACAATTATTTTGGCGTATGCAAACACCGCTTAACATTCGATGTAGATGTCACGCAAGCGAACCAAAATAATAGACAAAAGATCGCTTGTTGAGGCTTTACGGCATCGGCCTTAAGGAGCTATATCAAGCTGATATCAATACATATCATTACGAGGGTTATCCGTAAAATAAGTTTCCCATGGCGCTACAGTCCTGAAAAGCGGTGTTATGGTGGATCCCGCGATTCTGTAATGTACTTTGGTTCCCCAACTCCAAATCCCTTCCCTAATGAGCTGCCTGCTGAGCTCAGTATTTGCTTGGCAGCCATACGTGATGGAAAAGGAAAAAAAATAGGAATGCTATCTAGTCGAGTTGAGTCGCTCAATAGGACCAAATGGTTTATGTAATGGTAAACAAGGTTTGGTAAATCAGGTTGTAAAAAATAAAATTAATTAAAGAAGCAGTTTCAATGTGGCATAGGAATAGTTTATATTAATTTCTGTTGTAAATACATACAAATCTGACCTAACCTCACAGACAACCAGAGTATTTGATGCTTAACCTAGACATACGAGTATTGATATCCTACATTTTTACACTTTCCATATCCATGCTTTATTTCGTTTTTTTTTTTTTTTAATTAAACATTTTAATATAACAATGCTACATAGTCATATTTTTTTTTATTTTCAAGTAATACAACTATCGTATTCTCGTCGCTCATGACCGAGCACCGCGGCACTAATGCTGCTCACACGAGTCTCCACCGCTGCTCGTCTTCATATCAGGCATAAATGACTTAACAATATGTAGTTTTTTTTTTCATTATTATCTTACTCGTACATACGATATACTATTTTACTAGATTTGTCATTTTTAGGACAAAAAATGTTTTTTTAATTTTTATTATGTAAACACATTTTTCTTATTCGAATTATAACAAACGCCAGCACATGTATCATCATCAATTAATATTAAGTTCAGGTAAACTAAAATTTGGGGTTTTCTGCGCGTCTAGAATATTACGCGGTGTCACGACCTATCGTTTCCCAGACAATTAGTTCAAAGACTCATCGGTAACGACGTGGGACGCACTGAACATCTGGTGCACGGGGCATTTGGCGCACGGGACAGCTGGTGCACTGGCTGTCTCGCTAACCTAACCTAAAGATTTGTCTAGTGATCGTAGATTCCAGAGATTAAGTCTTGTTAACGAAAAAACTTAGGTTAGGTTAAATAACTTCTTAGGTTTTCACGGCCAGATTTGATATTGTGGCTTTTGGGTTTAGCCGCGTGTGGCGAATTACTATTTTAAAATATTTCGACCGCCATTGCAGTGGTCTTCTTAAGGGTTGATGACTTAGTCCTAATTCGCCACACAAGGCTAAACTCAAAATCCACAATATAGGTTAGGTAAGGTTAGCGAGACATCCAGTGCATCAGGTGTCCCTTGCACCAAATATCCAGTTCACCAGTTGTCCCGTGCACCTAACCTAACCTAAAGATTTTTCCAGTGATCGTAGACTCCAGAGATCCATAGTTCTCGTTAACGAAATAAGTTAGGTTAGGTTAGCGAGACATTGAGTGCGTCAGTTGTCCCTTGCACCTAATATCCCCGTGCACCAGATGTCCAGTGTGCCCCGCATGGTTACCGATGAGTCTTTTAACGAATTGTCTGGGAACGAAATGCTGCGGAACCACACCACGCTGCCCAGGCGTTGATTTGAAAAAAAATTACATCATATTCATTTACAAAAATTAAATTTATAGTTATATATTTCTTATGCAATATTATATATTTTAATTTATTTTTTTCACATAAGAATTCACCTTAAAATATATATTTTGTATGTACAATTAATTTTTACATATTTTTTAATTAATCTTTTTGTTAAGTTGCTGGCAGTGAAGAACTAATTCCTCCTGCACCCACCCACAACCGACAAACTCGTCTTACACTTGCTGAAAATCCATGCACGTTTTATGTGTGTCGACCAAGAACTGCCAGTTTCCAAAGTTCCTTCCTTAATGCCGCCCGTAAGCTTTGGAATGCTCTTCCAGTGTCTGTGTTTCCTCCTTCTTATAATCTGGTTTTTTTTCAAGAAACAGATAAATATACACTTGAAATCTCCGCAACCCACACACAAACACGAACATAACACAAGTTTCCCGCATGCAGTGTCCATCCTCCGTGGCTGAGTGTCATAGAGTGCACTGGTCTAGACCGGTTGTGCTCTCCTGCATGCGATTACATTAATAAAGTGGTTTGTGAGGACCACATGCTCCAAAATGAGAATCAAATAAAAAATAGAAGAAACGTATTTTGAAATATCTGTTTTAAATCAATAATTTGACATTGCAACATCCTTCTATGAAAAAGGTGACGGTGAAGGAAGATAGATACATTTTTATATGCACCCATAATACTTGTATATACCTGTACATAGCGCTGTGTTAATTATAAAGCCCATTTAAAAATATATATTAATTGTATATTTAATTACTTATAATATTGTAATATAGTCAATGATCTATAAAAGTAGATTAGAATATTGAAAAAATAAAATGATATTCTAAAAAATATTTAAAAAATCCATAAAATTACATAATTATTGATTCTGCATAGAAATGGCTTCCAATGCCATGACTTTCACTATACAAAAAAGTAAACCTTCTATAGTGTAACTTATATTTTTTTTCTATAGCGTTTGTGTTATTTTTTTCATATAAAGATACATTCTGTGTACATTTTTGGTCGCACTGCCCCATAGCACTAAATGATCCATGCTTTCGGAGGGTACACCTGATAATCTGATCTTATTAAAACGTTATATGAGGGTTAATTAACTTGATGCATTTTTAAAATCTAATTTGTATAATATTTACAAATATAAAAAACCTATGTTTATGACATTTTTTTTTTTACAAAAAACTACATGTTTAACATTTTTACAGTAAAAACAGTGGCACCTCGACATACGAGTTTAATTCATTCCGTTACCTTACCCGTATTTCAAAGAAAATTTCCTAATTTTCACAAAACGCGAGCACAACTTATCAAAGATGCTTTGACAGCGAGAGCACACTGATAACTGATTCTCTGACCGTGTCCGGGGGATTCACGCGGGAAAGCGTGACGCGCGGTTCGTGTGCAACCGGTCGACCCGCTAAGCCAATTGCTCGTATCTCAAAAAACTCGCATGTTGGGGCACGCGTATGTCAAGGTACCACTGTATATATAAGCTAATTCTATATAATACATAGTTATTATTTAATATATAGCCTATTTATTTGTTCAGTAACTAATTCAAGGTTTTGGCAATAAATTAAGTTATAAATAAATTGACAGTATTCTGTGTTCAGTATGAATGTAGTCAGTTATAAAATTAAAATGGCAGTGATATATTCCATAATGCCAGTATTAATGTAAAATGGATGAATAATTATCACATAAAATGGAAACCTCCAATCAATTTAAATTAATAACCATTCATTAATTATTTACTTGCCCTTTTATGTATTTATTACTGACCATTTCATAAATAATTGCTACCCATTAATTTAACTAATTGCTGACAAAATAATTAGACTTAATACATTTGTTTGTAATACAAAAATAAACTGGAATTTTCAAACCTTATTGTTTTATTTATTTACAGTTGTTTTCCTTACATGTTAGTGCGGTTCTCGTTAGATCACCAAAGTTGAGGAATATTTGGCGCGGAACACAATTTGGATGGGTCGCCGCTTGCTGCTAACCGTGTGTCACTGTCGAGTCGCTCAGTAGGATCGAATGCAGAATCTGAATTAAAAATCAGCCAAAAATATGCCTTGATACTAAAGCTGCTCTATTTTCAAGTTCTCGGGTTTCTGCTCAATGGTCAATGTGTTTGCTTGACAAGCCAAAGGTCGTGGATTCGATCCCCGAAGAAGATTAAAAAAAGAAGAATTTTAATTAATTTCTGAGCTCAAAAATACCCTCGGTTGGTGTGCATTTCATCCCTCGCCCGTAAAATGCCAGCCAATGAAGGCATCTGAATGATAAACGCTTTAACAACTGAACTTAACCACCCAGTTTACATCAATATATATGTGGCGGACTTCTGTTTTATTAATTGTACCAATTTATGTGCCTGTCTAATAATGTTTGCCTTGTATGTTCCATAGAGTTGATAGAATCGCCGTCACTAGAGATCGCTTCAAGTACTATTGCACCCATCAAGGTGGGAGGCGAGCTGGCTCTATATAAGCAGACGACCATATGGACCAGATGTCTTCTCTCTACACTTCCGACGCCTTCATAACCTAATCATCAAGCCGCCCATCAGAGAAATCACTGTGTTACGTGCCGCTCTATGAACTGATCAAGTCCCACCTGCCTACTAGTAACATTTCATTATTTCAAAAATCATTTCTAGAACTTGCCAATAAAATAGAATCTCATTAATCATTCAATTCAATCTAATGTAAATATTCTGTGACTTTTCATCTTTAAAACTGTTTAAATATTAAGCTTACTTACTGACATTAAATCCCCCGTGACATTATACCGTGTTCTTATTACTTTTCTTTCTTGTTCGGAATGTGGGAGTATTTCCAGTGATTTTTTCCTAACACGCATAACAATTCCTTCTCAGCAATCCACAGTTCACAACACATCCACATCCGACATATATATTAATAATATCTTCTTATTCTTTAGCCTCGCCATTTCCCATCATCTGGGGTCGGCTCTTCTTGTGAACATGCGCCATGTCTGCCTGTCCTGCGCTGCATTCTCAATCAAGCTTAGAGTTATCAGATCCTTGTCTACCTTGAACCCCGAATATGCTCATTTCGAACTATGTCCACTCTAGTCACACCGCCCGCCCACCTCAGCATCTTCATCTCTGCCACATGAATCCTATCCAAGTCACGTTTCAGCGGGGTCCAATACTGTGATCCGTAAAGCATAGCTGGCCTTACAGCAGTTTCGTAGATTTTACCTTTGGTCCTAACTGGAATCTTGCTGTCACACAAAACCCCAGAGAGAGACCTCCACTTCAGCCATCCTGTGTTTATTCTATGCTCCACGTCAGATTCAGTTTTGGCATCTAAGGATATCACGGAGCCGAGATATTTAAAAGTATCAACCTCTTTTACGGGTGTATTCTGTAGGAGGTGTGTGTTAACCGCTGTGCAGCCAGAATTGAAATTGAAGTACGTCGACTCGGTTTTACTTCTACTTATTCGCATTCCACTACTCTCGAGAGCCAGTCTCATTCCTCCAGCATTTCCTGAATACTTTGGGCATTTTCACTGATTAGAGAAATATTGTCAGCATAAAAAATATTCCAGGAGACTGGTTTTTCAATATCTCTGGGGACCTGTTCTAAGAATTATTTGATGTATTTTTTTTCTATCTTCTGCTTCGTGTTAGCGACATCAAATTAGAGCAGGTCTTACAGCAGTTTTCAGACATATTTATTTATGATCACTATCACCCATCTGTCGGTATTCTCCTGTATGTGTTTACATAAAAAAAACATGAATCCTATCCAAGTCACGTTTCAGCGGGGTAGAACACTCTGACCAGTAGAGCACAGCTGGCCTTACAGCAGTTTTGTGACGTATATATTAGATGAGAAACTGTAGAGGGCGCCCTAGACAGGAGTATTTGCAGCAAGTGTTTGAGGACAAGAATTGTAGCTCTTACGCTGAGCTGAAGATGGTCGCAGAGGATCGAGAGGAATGGAGATCGAGATGCAAGATTCTGTTGCTGCAAACCAATCCATCGGATTGATACTACGAAGGAAGATATTAATAAAAGTATTAGAAAATGTTGTTTAGCAGTAAAATGATAGATGTAAAAATAAAATAAAAAACAATAAAAATTGCATGGATTCAAATATATTTAAAAATATAAAACATCATACAAATGAATAATTATGGGAATTATTAAGAAATCTTGTAAAAAACAAATAATAATAATAATAAGTAGTAAATAAACAAATAAACATTCACTAGTTTACCTACAAAATTAAAATTAAAAAAAAAACACATCCTACTTAAAAATTAATTACACAATATTATAATTACTGTTTCATTTTGTGGACGAAAATTTCAAAGTACGAATTAAAACCGATGTCGCGACCTATCGTTCACAGACGATTCGTTCAGCGACTCGTCGGGCGCACCGGACGTCTGGTGCACTGGCTATCTCAATAACCTAACCTAATCTAATCTAAAGTTTTGTCCAGTGATTGTAGAGTCTCGTTGACGAAACAACTTGTCCCGAGCGTCAAATATCCCGCGCGCGAGGCGTCCGGTCGTTACCGATGAGTCGAATTGTCTGGGGACGAAACGCGACGGAACCATTCAAACCTAAGCGATAGTGCAAAATCATACATTTGCGTAAATATTTAATTATATGTTATATTTAATTATTATTAATACATAAATATGATTAAAATGAGAGTCACACATTTAAATAATAATATATATGGGGCACCGTTCCCTGCTTCAAATATTATATTTATTTAAAATTCATCAATAATAGTTGACAACATTTTTAAAAATACTTAAAAAAAAATGTGGAAAAAATCTCAGCATAACCATGGAAGATAGGCACCTAGTAAGAACCATCTCAGAGAGGCGATCGGTCACATTATGCGCCACGATGGTCTTCTTCACGACATTGCGGAAGGGATGGTTGAGGGGAGAGACTGCAGAGGCGCCCTAGACTGGAATATTTGCAACAAGTGTTCGAGAACATGAGTTGTAGCTCTTTTGCTGAGCTGAAGAGGGTTGCGGAAGATCGAAAAAAGTGGAGATCGAGATGCAAGATTCTGTTGTTGCAAACCAATCCACCGGATTGATACTACGAAGAAGAATACGACACACAAAAACTTGGTTAAAATAAGTAAATGTTTAAACTATGGGTTGGTTACCGCAGGAGAGCATATTCAACAGCTGCCTTTTGTTAGAGATGATACTTAAAATATCATTAAATGTTTTGATATCAACTTGATAGAGCCCTTGCAGGTTGGTGCAGAAAAGCCTCGTTAAACAATTTTTCGTCTCTATTTTTTTCGCCCCTCAATGTGGGGTGCCGATATAGCACCCCCTATACTTTTTTTTATGTAAACACACACAGAAGAATACCGACAGATGGTGATAGTGATGCTGAAGTCACATCTGTGGATTCTATGACGCTTACCGTGTTACATATGGTTAAGCGCTGCATGTGGAGTGTTTCTCCGCCAACGTCATAAACTTCACGCATCATCCTTTATTATTACAGGAATTTACTATGCATGGATGGTCTACACGGGACAACTTTTGTCTACCACCAATTTTAATTAATAGGCTATGACTGGCATTTTACGGGTGAGCGATCAAATTCTTAAAAAATAAAAAAAACTGTCGGCAATTGAACCCACGACTTTTGGTTTGCTGAGCAAACACTTTGACCATTGTGCTATACCCGCCAGCCAGAAGAATATAGCCGGGATAGTTATCGAGATGTGGGGTAAAGGGATGAGGATCAGATGAGCAACATTAAATCTTTTTCAGAAGCATATTTGACAAACTTTCAGTGCGGGGCGGAGCGTATGCTTTCAGGCCCCGGACGGATCACAACTGGCGACTGGCCACTGAGCGCTCGTGGTGGCAGACAGCCCAGCGCCGCAATCAATAGTGGCGATCTACAGAAACCTGTCAAACAAACAATATGGCGACACATGCGTGTCCGACTAGCGAACAAAAAAGAGACGAGAGATTGTATTTCTGAGCTTCTCGGCACCAGCCTAGAAGGCCTATAAAACTGCAGTTTCACTTTCACTGAGAGCTTCATCAGTTCTCATCACGTATAAAAATACATTAAATACTCTCAGTTTTCAGTATACTATTCACATTTGTACTGGCACAGTGGATACTGACAATTTATATAATCTACTGCAGTTTTTTTTAATTTACTGTCATAAAAAAGCTCTGTCTAAGTGTATTTAAACTGATATTGCACTTAAGTATGTATGTTTGTAAATAATTAAATAGTTTAAGCATTATCATTAACGTTATCAACTGACAATACTTGGTGAAACTGCATAATTATAATTTTAAAATAATTTTAATTAAAAAATTGACTAACTAAAAATATTAAGTTTTGATTCCCATTTATTTTAAGTGATTACATGTTTCGACCTCCCTGGAGACTTTCTTCAATAATGATTCTCATTCATCATTATTGATGAATGAGAGATTGTCTCCAGGGTGGCCGAAACGTGTAATCGTTTAAAGTAAATCTGAATCAAAATTTAATTTTATAATCTGTTAAAAAATTTAATTAAAATTATAATTTAGTAATTTAAAAGTTTTGTTAGATTTTTACAAAAAAATAACCTAAAATAAATAATTTTTCCAATATTTTCAGTAAAAAAAATATATATAAAAATGGGGTCCCTGAAGTTGTCAACTCCAAACGTTATAAAATCTATATCCAATTGTTAATTTTTATTTATCAGTGAATTAATTTAAATGGTCAGTAAAATAATAAAAACAGATTCTGCCGCATTTCGTTCCCAGACGATTCGTTCCGACGACTCATCGGTAACGACGTGGGGCGCACTAGACGTCTGGTGCACTGGATGTTTCGCTAACCTAACCTAACTTAGTCCAAGTTATTTTCTTAACAAGACTACGATCTACGATCACTGGAAAAATCCTTAAGTTAGGTTAGCGAGACAGCCAGTGCACCAGTTGTCTCGTGCACCAGATGTCCGGTGCGCCTCACGTCGTTACCGATGAGTCGTTGATCGAATTGTCTGGGGACGATAGGTCGTGACACCATAAAAAATAACATGTCTAATAATTTTTTACCAATAGTAATTGTTTAACACCCGTATTCAGAGTCGTTCCTTGGCTAAGGTAATGAAGTTAGGACTCGTATGCAGAGACACTTCTTAAGGTAACCATCCTATAATAGCTGCTTTCCTTTAGAATGAATAAAGCGAGGAAGCCTCAGCCCTCGATTCACCTCAAATCTTAGGAAACGTCTCTGCAAACGGATGTTACGTTGATTATCTTAAGTCAAGGAATGTCTCTGCGAGTTTTGGGTTTTTGAACCACCTCTTAGTCCCAGACGGTTCCGAACGGTCCCGACATCGGGAGCATCAGATCAGGCTAATCAACCGATCTCTGTAAAAAATACTGATTGATAAACGCTTAAATACGTATTTGATGCTACAGCTGCCTTCTCTTCAATCCCACAGGCGCTCATTCTAAAGGGAATTATGCAAGATCGAAATATTTTCTCTGTAAATATAGTTTTTTGTAATTTTTCGAAATTTCCTTTAGTTGTTTCGAAAATTAGCAATTATGTAAGCATATTCTTGAATAGTTAATTTTCTTAGTAATCGAGACTCTCTAAGCGATTATTTTGAAAAAAAAAAATTAAAATAATTAATGCAACTAATTATTTTGTCAATATTTAATTCACTTAATGGCCAGTAAGTATTTAATGAATGGTCAGTAATGAATACATAAAAAAGGTCAGTAAGAATAATAAATTGACAGTAAAAAATTAATAATTGGTAATTAATATATAAATTTTATTACTGGCCACATTCGTACTGAGGCAGTGGATACTGACAATTTATTTAATCTACTGCCAGTTTATTTATTTATTTCCAATTCATTTAGGCGACAAATTATATAATCAATAATTTATTAAATTAATGAAAAGTAATTATCTATGAAATGGTTAGTAATAAATACATGGAAAGGGTTATATATATAATCGTGTCGGAAACAACAGGGTCAGATCCCGTCCGCCCAGAAGTGGGCGACGTCGACGGCGCTACCTCTGGCCATCATCAGGTCCTCCTGGGTGCAGCCACTCGGGCACAGCGCACACTCCAGAAGGCGTGACAGGGTCCGCTCCACGCCGCAGTTTCTGCACTTTTGCGTGGAAAGGGTAAAAATAATTAATTGGCACTAGAAAAATAATAAATAGGCAGGTTAAATAAGGAATGAATGGTAATTCATAATAGGATAGGTTGGCTTAGGTTAAGTCTCCATTTTTTGTGATAATTATTCATTTATTTTACATAGATTACTGGCATTAAATAATGAATATATTTACCGTCGTTTAAATTTTATAACTGATCACATTCATACCGACACAGTGGACACTGTAAATTAATTAAATTTACACCCGATTAATTAAATTTACTGCCAATCGATTTAATTTACTGACAAAATCCTTGAATTGATTACATAACAAATAAAAACAGGCCATTCGTTTAATTCACTGTCAATATCTTGAATTAATAACTGTACGAAAAATAAAGACAAGCCGTTCATTTTTTTTTAATGCCAAAACCTTGAATTAGTTACTGAACAATAAAAACAGACCATTGATTCAATTAACTGCCAAAACCTTGAATTAGTTACTGAACAATAAAAACAGACCATTGATTCAATTAACTGCCAAAACCTTGAATTAGTTACTGAACAATAAAAAACAGACCATTGATTCAATTAACTGCCAAAACCTTGAATTAGTTACTGAACAATAAAAACAGACCATTGATTCAATTAACTGCCAAAACCTTGAATTAGTTACTGAACAATAAAAACAGACCATTGATTCAATTAACTGCCAAAACCTTGAATTAGTTACTGAACAATAAAAACAGACCATTGATTCAATTAACTGCCAAAACCTTGAATTAGTTACTGAACAATAAAAACAGACCATTGATTCAATTAACTGCCAAAACCTTGAATTAGTTACTGAACAATAAAAACAGACCATTGATTCAATTAACTGCCAAAACCTTGAATTAGTTACTGAACAATAAAAACAGACCATTGATTCAATTAACTGCCAAAACCTTGAATTAGTTACTGAACAATAAAAACAGACCATTGATTCAATTAACTGCCAAAACCTTGAATTAATTTCTGATTAAATAAATACAGGCCAATAATAAAAAATAATGAATTTCACTAATACAAATTTCGAACAAATTTTTTATATTTCACAGTTAGCAACTAAAAATACTTTTTTCTATTATTCAAATAACATACTTAGAAAAAAAAACTATATGTAGTTTTACAAATACATTAGATTTTTTATAATCACGATAAAATAAAATACAAAAAATATATACACAGGGAGCGGCAAAAAGATCTGACGGTTTATTGTGATGTTTGATTTAAAAACTGTCAGATCTTTTTTCCGCTCACTGTATACATAAATATATATATATTTAGTAAAACACTGCACTGCACACAAAATATACAATAATATTGGACGTGCGATTTTCAATTTAGACAAATTCACCACAAAACGTTTTGTATACAGATACCGTTAAAATCAGACTGAGCTTGATCACGAAATTAAAAAAAAAAAAACTTAAAATATTCTGCCACTGCCTTTGGAGCTTATGCAGAAAAATGTTCATTTAGATATTTTTTCAAATGTCTTTAAATTGTTATGTTCCTCTGCGGCAACAATTCGCCGTATACGTATTTATTTTTTATGTAATCACATGCAGGAGAGCACAGCCGGTCAAGACCAGTGCACTCTATGACGCTCAGCCAGGGAGGCTGGACGCTGCATGCGGGAAACCTGTGTTGTGTTTGTGATTGCAAGGGTATATTTATGTTTCTTGAAGAAATCAATATTGAAGGAAGGAGACACAGACGACTGAAAATATAGCCGAAAGAAAAATATTGGGAGACTGTGGAAAACATTCAAAAGCATGTTAAAATGTTTACGAGAGACATTCCCGTCGAAGACTTTCAAGTGTATTGATGTAGAGGGAGAGTATTTTGGATGATTTTAAGCATTTTTACAGGTCCCATCATTGGTCTACCCAACTAATGACTGGGCACGGTACTAATTGCGTGCAGGAGATCACAGCCGGTCAAGACCAGTTTACTCTATGACGCTCAGACAGGGAGACTGGACGCTGCATGCGGGAATCAAGTGTTTTGTTCGTGTTTGTGTGTGGGTTGGGGAGATTGCAAGTGAATATTTATCTGTTTCTTGAAGAGATCCAGATTGTAGGAAGGAGGAAACACAGACGCTGGAAGAGCATTTCAAAGCTTATCGGTGGCATTTAGTTAATAACTTTGGAAACTGCCAGTTCTTGGTCGACACACATTAACCGTGTACAGATGTTCGGCAAGTACAAAACGAGTTTGTCGGTTGTGGGAGGGTGCAGGAGGAATTAGTTCTTTAAGTTCCGAAGAGCAGCGACCGTGGTAATAACGCTAGAAAAGACTGAGTGAACCAATCTTACGCCTGTGTTCCATTGATTGCAGGTTAGACGTAAGAGTGTCATTGTTTATCAAACTAATTGCTCTTCTTTGAACCGAGGCAATCAAGTTTAGGAGGTATTTTGGTGCTCCAACCTAAAGGTGGCTGCCGTATTGAATGATAGAGCAGATTTGTCCTTATTATAAGAGGACAAATTTGTTGCGTGCTTGGCCGCCGCAGTGGGAACTAAATAATTCAATACACATTATAAATATTTTAAAAAGATCTGACAGTTTTTGTTGTTGTTTTGATTCAAAAACTATCAGATCTTTTTGCCGCTCCCCGTGTACATTTCAAAAGACAAAAATATTAATATTAACTTATAAGAAAAACATTAATTTATTTAATTATCAATACATTAATCTTACATATAATACTTCTTTTTCGCAAATATAATACAAACTAAAAAAAAAACTTCTTTCAACGCCTTAAAAATTTAAAATTATTTTTAAATTAGTGTGCGTAGTTCGTTGCTCTTCTTTTTATTTTCTTCTCCTACGTGGTCACAACCACACCGCCGAGAGGAGCGCGGTCCACAAACATCTCAACACGACGTTCACGTTTAAAAAAACGTAGGTCACCGGTGACCTACGTGGTGCCCTGATCAACAACAGCGTAGATCACCGGTGACCTATGTGGCGTTAAACGTGTTAAGAATCATTGAACTGTATCGTCACAGTTTCAAGTTTCCGAGCGTTTTCTTTACAGCTAACACAAATGTTTAGTTTTTTAAGTATTTTTTATGTCGACACATACAGTGGAATGCCGACAGACGAGAAGATGGAGAAACCTACTTAATGCATTCTGTGATGCTTGTTGTCTACCACCAATTTTGATAAATAGGCTATGACTGGCATTTTACAGGCGACGGATCAAATACACACCAACCGGGGGTATTTATAGAGCTTAGAAACATTTTTTTAACCTCCATGGTGGATCGAACGCAAGACTTTCAGTTTGGTAAGCAAACACTTTCACCACTAAGCTCTGCAGTGCCGACAAGTCTCCGAGCAAGGCGGGAACAACGACAACTGATAACTTCTTTTGTTTCACGGCCAGATTTGATATTGCGGCTTTTGAGTTTGGCCGTGTGCGGCAAATTTCTTCCATCCGATATTTCGACCGCCATTGCAGGGGTCTTCTTCAGGGTCGACGACTTTGTCACAACACGGCTAAACCCAAAAGCCACAATATCAACGACAACTGAAGTAACCGAGTGATTTGTTCGACACATATGGAACCAATATGGATATAACTTCTTCAGCATTGTACATGGTTTGTTCTTTATTAATTAACAGAGGCTGCTGGCAGCTGTGTCTCCTCCGCTCACACAGCCGCCCAGCGGTCCTCGAAGAAGCGCCGCATGCCGTGTCCAGCGCGCCCCACCGGGCTCTCGTCCTCGTTGAACACCTCACAGTTGTGGAATATCTGGCGCACATCGCCCGCAAACTCCTCCTTAGACTTGTAACTGGAAACAAAACAAACAATGTTACACTATGTGACAGCCGGTCAAGACCAGTGCACTCTATGACACTCAGCCAGGGAGGCAGGACGCTGCATGCCGGAAACACATGAGACTTTATAATTACTATCAGCTAACATCCTCCTCTCTCAAAAAGAGGGGCGTTATTCCGTCGTGTGAGGCAGGATGAAGAGCAGCGCAGCAGACAAAGACTTTCTTGTAGTAGCACAGATTATATTTACTTTAAAAACATTACAAGCTTTCGACCACGCGGGTTGACAACGCGAACCTTACTTCGCTAAAAGGTCGGGACCAACTGCGGTGAGGGTCGCCGGCGCTACGGATCTCGCTCAGCGCAGCTGGTGGCAAAACTATGTAACTAGCCCCAATGTGGGCACATACACATGTATGGCAAGCGACAAAAATACAATACGAAAGATTGTTTACCGAGGTTTTCGATTCCCGTTAGCAAGGGCTACATCGTGCTGATGTCACAGCATATGTCAGTATTCTCCTGTATGTGTTTACATAAAAAAAAAGTCGAAAGCCATGTCACTGAAGTAAAAACTCGTATATATGTTAAATACAATGAATACAATAATTTAAAGTAAAAAATAACTCAAGTAGTGGAGGTTACACAACGAATAGGCACACTCAAATGGCAATAGGCAGGACGATGGTTGATGGGCAAGAAAAGCGCTGGAGTGGCGGCCAAGAACTGACAAACAGAGTGTTTGTTGACACAATGAAAAATGGACTGACAACATCTGATGAATAGCGAGAGTAGCCTGGATGCGGAGGGCAGAGGATCGAGAAGGATGGAGACTCATGCGGCAGGCCTACGTTCAATAGTTGACGGACACCTGCTGATTATGATTTTTTTATGTAATCTCATGCATGAGAACACACCTGGTCAAGACCAGTGCACTCTATGACGCTCAGCCAGGGAGGCTGGACGCTGCATGCGGGAAACGTATGTTGTGTTTGTGTTTGTGTGTGGGTTGGGGAGATTGCAAGTGTATATTTATCTGTTTCTTGAAGAGATCCAGATTGTAGGAAGGAGGAAACACAGACGCTGGAAGAGCATTCCATAGCTTACTGGTGGCATTAATACACACATATAAATAAATGACACACATAGGTCAGAAATCGATTAAAAATCCTTGTTAGACAGAACTGTGCGATGGCAATTAGCGGTGACTGTCATCAGCCTGTGTCTGTCCAATATTGAACGTAGGCCTCCCGTATGAGTCTCCATCCTCTTCGATCCTCCGCCCTCCGCATTCAGGCTAATCTGGTTTTCTTCTGATGTTGTCAGTCCATCTTGCGGGGGGTCGTCCAACGCTCTATTTGCCAGTTCTTGGACGCCACTCTAACACTTTTCTTCCCCATCAACAATCATATCCTTTACAGATGTCTCATTGCCACTTGAGTGTGCCTATTCGTTGTGTAGCATCCACTACTTGAATTCTTCTTCGAATACTTCTCACGGATATCTCCATAGCACGCTGGGTGACCTTTAATTTAATATGTAAGACCTGCTGATTCCCCGTCACTGCGCTATAGTGGTGACAGTATGTTCTAGATTCCCAACTAATGACTGAGCACGGCGCTTTTAATGACAGATTATACTCATTTAATTTAGTTTCAAACCCTAGTTGCCCCTGTGGCGCCCCCATACATTCTCAGAGCACATTCTCTGGGACTGTCAGTTACAAGAGTTAGAAAGAGGGATCCTTTTTCGATGCAGTTTGAGGAAATTACCTCGGCCCTATCGGGCATGCAGACTTTGTGGCCAACCAGTCAATCAAAGCAATATTTAGGAATATTCACAATTTACCGGTTTATAAATGACATTTTCATATAGTGTAGAAAATACATATCATCGGAGCACAGAGATGTTTTTAGTACAGTAAGGCGAGGATTAACACGTTTAACGCCACGTAATGTTTTTAATGCATTGGACTCAGAGGCGCCTCATAGGTCACATTCAATGTTAAAATTACATTGAAATGTAACCGCTGGCGTACAGGGACTGTTTGTGCGAGAAAGAAAACATAGGTCACCGGTGACCTACGTGGCGCCCTGGTCAACAACAGCGTAGGTCACTGTGTGACCTATGTGGCGTTAAACGTTTTAAAAATTAACAAATTATGCAGAAAAACTAAATAACGGGGTTCCACTGTACTACAATTAAAAGGTGACCTAGTACAGAGGGGGCTGTGAAAGATACTAACGTGAGGTCCTGCAATTTCCTCTTGATGGTAGACAGGTCCATGGGGGAACGGATGACCTTCTTGTAGGTGGGGAACTGCTTGGTGTTGACAGGCAGCAAGAAGGGCCACGAGTCATCGTGGAGCTCCATCTCCTCCAGCAGAGCTCTGAAACACATACAATATCACATATTTTATAATACAATAAATAAGAAGCGGGTCTCACTGTGATACATAGGGATATATCATCATAACATCAACAGGGATGATGGTTTGATCCTCGAAACAGCTTGGCTTCACAAACTCATAAACCTGCACGTGTAAAATAAATATATTATATTAATTTACAACGTAGAGTGATCATCAAGATCACTGAGGTATTTCAACGATAAACAACTCTCCCCCAAGAGGCATAGTCTTTGATAAGTTAGTATTATTCTTACGGATATAGGTATAGCCGAAGGGTATATCTCAATGATTAAAGCAAACGCTGGGCAAGCCGAAGGTCGTGGGTTCCGTCCCCGACAGATTATAAAAAAAAACTATTTCTGAGCCCTATAATTCTCTCGGTTGGTGTAAATTCAATCCCTCACCCGTATAATTTCAGTCATAGCCTATTAATCAATATTGGTGATAGAAATCGTCCCGTGAACACCGCCCATTCATAGTAAGCTCTGTAATAATAATAAGGATGATGCGTGAATGTCTGGCTGTTGTCTATGATGTTGGCGGATCAACATTCCACATGCAGCGTTTATCAAGATGCACCATGGTAAACGTCATAGAATTCGTTGGTATTCTGCCGCGTGTTTGCATAAAACAAAAAGAGAACGAACCAAATATGTGCATCCTTATTCTATGACAATTATCAATGACATATAAATCGATTTCCAATAAAATATTAGAATTCCCTCACATGCCAGTACTAGTATGGAGGGTATTGGATATATTTTGACATCAGCATGATTGCTGATTGGTACCGAAAACCTCGATATACAATCTTTCATCTCTTATTTCTGTTCGCTTGTCGTACATGTATGTGAAACAAGCAACAGAAAGTTTCAAAGCTCATCAAACAGACGACTCCAACAAATTATTCTTCCAAACAAATATGTGGAGTTCGTGCCTGAACTGGGCCTCCCTTGCGTGGAATATATCAACATCCGAGGCGATGTGGTTAAGCAGTCTGATCCCTCTCCCAAGAGGCATAGTCTCTGGCAGGTTAATGTCGACGTGCACTCACTTGCAGGGCGCCAGTTCCTTGTTGACCCTCTTGGACCGGTCCTTCTTGACGCTGCCCTTGGCGTCGCGCTCCCTCAAAGGCGAGGGCGGAGTCTCGGCCGAGGGATTGCCCTCCTTGTCTTGCTGCCGCGTGACGCTCCCTGCAAAACCAAGCACAACTAAATATGTCATCATTCTTTATATTACAAGCTCATAGTATATATATCAAAAGATAACCACACAGCTCAAATCAAGAAGAAGCTTCCTTCAGTCGACAACGAAACTGGTGATACCTGAGGCCACCCTGCGGCTGAACATGTGGAGAAGCGCAACTGAGGGGAATACTTGGATTGCCCCGAAAGAGGAACCGGGCCCCTCGACACAACCAGGGGTGGAATATATGGAGGTCCCTTAACAGACTTGTTACGCCATTAAACTGTAAACTGTTGTTGTTACGCCATTAAACAACGCCTGGAGGCCGACTGTTTTTTTAAAGAATTGCTTACAAAAAAAAGTCATATATTTATTTGTTCATATATATCCATCCCCCATCATCGTCGCTGTCTTAGATCTCCTCGGCGTCTGAGGGAATATCCGACAAAGCATCAGCGTATATAAGGAGACTAAGAATAACCAAAAATATACAGCATTGGAAGATAAAATTAAATTTAAAAAAACCGTTTATATTTTGGGAAATACTTATTTTGTCAACAAACATATAAAATTTAAATGCATCCAATAGAAATATTGATCGAGAAAAACGATCAACGTTTCCCCAATTCAAAAATAACAATTATAACAAGCGAGATAAAGTCTAATCTCACATTTTTAATTTTTTTTTACAAAAAATTGCTTTTTTATCGCCATGTGCTCAAATAAAACTAAATATGACTCTCACTGAAAAGGTTTGAGATCTTTGAATTATGGTCGAACGTAAAAACAACACGTATGTTGTGTGATCGGCCACTAACGTTTGGAAAAACACAAAACAAGCTGTGTATAGTCGGCCACTAAGCGTTGGCGGAACGATCGCACACATGTTGTGTGACCGGCCTTTATCGTTCGGCCTGGTAGATTTGTTACCTTTGCTGCTGCAGTCTTCGCTGGAATCGTTCTCAGTGTTGTGCCCCTCCGCCTCGGTGTCTTGGTCCCTACAGTTGAGCCCCGAGGTCCTGCCGCTGCGCCGGCGCTCCTCCGGCACATCCTGGCCCGCGTCCTGCTCGGCTTCAGCCTCCTCCTCCTCTCCAGAGTTGTTGCCCGTCACTGCGACACCGGCTGAAGCGTCCTCGCCGTCATGACAGATGGAATTTGTTGACACGTCCCCGGATTGGTTTTGATCCACTTGGTTGTGCGCCGCCTGAAATGAAAAAAAAAATCAAGCTTATTTTCTACACCATATGAAAATATCTTATGTTATGTTTTCATTTGGGGTAGCTGGCTTAAAACGCCACGCTTGCCAGGCGGCTTTGCGAGTTTATGGCAGGTTTACACCGCGCCTAGTTGAAGCTGTGAGAGATTTTTTGATAACTCTCTCAGCCCTCCTTTCTCCTAAAGGGATTGGTTACCGCAATCTTGATGCGACATGACTATGTAGGGCTCACCACGTAAAGGCGGGAGTGGAGTTGGTTGTGAGAGGCTGTAAACTGCTGTTTTAATAGCAGTCGGTAGGTGCGCATCACCACGCAAGAGCCCCACCCCCGGCCGACCCCCTGCAAGATGGACTGACGATATAAGAAGAATAGCGGGAGTGACCTGGATGCGGAAAGCGGAGGATCGAAGAGGATGGAGACTCATGCGGGAGGCGGTGGACGGATGATGATGATGATGAAAATATCATTTAAAAAAATGGTAAAATGTGAATATTCTTTAATATTGCTTTGATTGACTATGGCTGAAGTCGAAATGTAACAATTTTTGTAATGAAAGTATATGAATAAGATAAAAAAAACATCGCAAGTAGCCGCTATGGCTGCAACAAATTCAGTGTGCATGCTTAACCATACCCAGCTGAATTCATACTAACAAAACGTTCGCGAAGCCTCGCTTGTACTGCGGTTCTGTCGTCTGCACCGTCGCTCTCGCAGATGCATGACACGTGATTCCATCCCCGATTATTTCACAAATCATTTATTTCCATGGCCACAAATGTATAACAATACATTATTATAATTGTATTTGATACTTACTAATACTACGGAGGAATACAAAAATTGTTCACTCAGTATCTATTATATGTTATACGCCGGCGGTCATAACTCAATGGTCAAGCAAGCCAAAGGTCGTGGGTTCGATCCCCGACGGAGATTAAAAAAAAAAGGATATTTAATCGATTTCCGAGCTCTCGGTTGGTGTGAATTTGATCACTCACACGTAAAATGCCAGTCAAAGCCTATCAATAAAAATTGTTTGTAGAGGAAAGTCGTCCCGTGAAGACCACCCATTCATAATAAATTCCTATAATAATAAAGGATGATGAGTGAATCTCGGGCTGTAGTCTATTATATATATATACGTTGGCGGAACAACACTCCACATGCAGCGTTCAGCCATATACACCATGGTAAGCGTCATAGAATTCCACAGATGAAACTTCACAATTACCATCACCATCTGTCGGTATTCTCCTGTATGTGTTTACATAAAAAAATACGGAGATTCTCATTAATAGAGACAAGTTATAGGAAATGCATATCATCGGAAATCAGGGGTTAAAGCTAACCATGTTGGTGTCAGCTGTGACTTCTTCTTTGCAAGAGTTGAACGTGGGTTCGCCGGGGTTGTGGTCCTCGTAGCCCTCGCCGGGCTCGCTGTCTGCGGGGTGGCTCATGACGTGGGCGGGCGCCTGCGAGGGCAGGAAGGCCTTCTCGGGCGTGGACTGCACGCTGCTGAGTGACGACTGGCACAGCAGCGCCGAAGTGATCGGGCAGTCTTCTATTGTCGTCGCCGTGGACGCCTGCGACGGCGCCGGGCTGAAAAAAATAAAACATACCAAAGGTTAAATAACTTCTTAGGTTTTCACGGCCAGATATTGTAGCTTTTGGGTTTAGCCGTGTGTGACGAACTTCCTTCAACCAATATTTCGACCGCCATTGCAGGGGTCTTCTTCTTCAGGATTGATGATTTATTTAGCTGCGAGTTGGTGTCAGATTATTTTTTTACGGGCGTTATTGATTTATATCTCCATGGCAACTACATACTCAAGTTTCATTCCGGAGAACCGTGGGTATGTTCTGGCATGCGTCACTGCGAATGTGACTGAACAACAGCCAGGAGATCGAGGCTAAATCAGGAGCGGCGACTCAACCTTGACCCGTTCACAAGCCACGTGAAGAGTGGCTCCTCGCTGCTCTTTGATTGGTGTTACGTCGACTGTACTGTCAGACGCTTAGTAACTAAAGGGTTTAATAAATTTAAAAAATCAAACTTGGTCAAGATTTGAACTGATAGCGTCTTAAAGACAAACAAACGCTTTAACCACTGGACTATGCCACCCGGAGACTACAATAAATAAAGGACAAATCTGGGAAAACGATTAATCAATGTATTTCCTTCACTGGTTAATATCCTGTCGGCACTGACCTGGGAATATCAAAGCTATATCAACTATCGGGCATCGCCCCACCAAACATACGGAGGGAAGTCATTACCAAGAAGGAGCTCTCCAAAGCAACCCACGACACACTCCACCCTATGTTTGGGTATCAAAAGATAGCCACACGGCTCAAATCAAGAAGTTACCTACAGTCAACAACGGAACTGGTGATGCCTGAGGCCACCCTGCGGCTGAACATGTGGAGAAGCGCAACTGAGAGGAATATTTGGATTGCCCCGAAAGAGGACCTAGGCTCAGGACACGAACAGGGGTGGAATATATGGAGGTCCCTTAACAGTCTTGGGACCGGAGTATGCAAGACGAGGTACACAAATGAAAGTCAGTTTTACAGCGGACCGACTGAATGTGACTGCGGCGCGGAGCAGACCCTGTCACACCACCTGGAGTGTGCGCTTTGGCCGAGTAGCTGCATCCAGGAAGACCTGATGATGGCCGGGAGTAGCGCCATCGACGTCGCCCACTTCTGGGCAGACAGGATCTGTCCCTGTTGTTTCCGACACTATTATATATATTACTTCACTGCCGGCAGGTACATGTATGGCGGTACCCAGCAAAAACCTTCTAAACATATCCTTATTGAAAGTGTAATAAAGTTTATTTATAAAACTTACCAAATAAGTCTTGCAGTCATTTATTCATAATCATAAAATGAATTGTGCATTGTTGATTGTTCATTTAAAACGGCGCGTCTTAAGACGTAATTTTTGTATGAGCAACGCTCCCTTCACAGAAAAAAATTATGCGTCTTAAGACGCTTTTGGCAGTTAAAGGGTTAAGTTCACAAATGTCAAATACGATTGATGTACGTCGTCGTTTGCAAAAATAATAACATTTTGAATGATATTCCACTGGAGGGAAGTCCAGTTCAGACGGCCGTGTGCACTGACCTGGGCGGCTGCAGGTCGCTGGGCTCGGGCGCGCGCTTGCCCTTGCTGGCGCGCGGCCTCTTGGGCGGCGCGCGCGCGCGGCGCAGTTCACGCAGTACCACTTGCCGCGCGGCAGCTTGCAGAGCGCCGGCGAGTGGCAGTCGGCGTGGTAGGCGCGCGGGCACAGCGCCGACGGCACTAGGCGCCCGCGCGCCGCGCCCGCCCCGCACACGATGCACACGCGCTCGCCCGTGGCCTTGTTCAGGCACTCGTAGCAGTACCTGCAGTACCAACACACACATTACAATATAACCAACAACAATACAACTAAAGTTTCACATAGATGGCATGAACGGTGTGGTAACGCACTGACCTGGCCATTCATTTTGATCAATTTACAGATGACGGATAAAATTCACACCAACCGGGGGTATTTTATTTATAGAGCTTAGAAATATATATATTTTTTTTAATCTCCGTCGAGTATCGAACCCACGACCTTACGTTTGGGATACAAACGCTTTAGCCACTAAGCTATGCCCGCCGGCCAAATGTCACATAAGATGATGTTTGCTGTAAATTAATATGTTTGTATATTGTTGAATATTTGAAAAACACTTAAGTGTGATAATAGTAGTAAGTATGTGTGTGACTAGACCCAGAAGACCACGGGCAACCTGGACTGCAACTGTAGACGAGGATCTGAAAACTGTGGGCTTGACCAAGAATGCAGCGCAGGACAGGCAGACATGGCGAATGTGCACAAGGAGAGACGACCCCAGATGATGGGGAATGGCGAGGCTAAAGAAGAAGAAGAAGAAGAATAAGTGTGCGTATCTCACCAGTCTCCGTCGGGGATCTTTTCCATCTTGGGCTTGAAGCAGTAGGTGTGATAGCCCTTGTCGCAGCCGTCGCACAGCAGCAGCTTATCCTCCGAGTCCCCGCTGAGGCAGAACTGGCAGTTCTGCAAGGCAAGCACACGTCATAGCATGATCCAGGCACATGACAGCCATCAATATGCTTTAATTACCCCTACTTGGTGCTTTCTCTACCTGAACATCCTAACTATATAATTCAATTAAATTAACCCGTAAATAACTTCTCAGGTTTTCACGGCCAGATTTGATATTGTGGCTTTTGGGTCAAAAAAAGTCAACAAAGTCATCAACCCTGAAGAAGACCCCTGCAATGGCGGTCGAAATATCGGATAGAAACCCGTGTCTTGAACTTTGATAACAGATGGACTCGTGAATCCTGTCCGCTATCTTGCTCTATTTCTTTTTCCAATTGTTCTTAACCTCTGTGTATTGTCTTTCAACAAAGTCTGACGCTTAGCAGTGTCCGCCATTTTCTGACGCGTCACGTGACCAAAGTGCATAGACAAAACACCATCTGTGTGATCACTTTGAAACTACTTAACTGTCATTTTTGTAATTGATATCTGTCTTCGAATCTGACGTTTAAAGTACTTTTATTGTGTTGTTTACGTGTGAGCTGTCATTGTTGGACTTATTTAAATTCATTACCGGAAAGCATAAGTTCTCTTAAAGCGGAGGCATCCTTCAGAAGCAGACTCAAGACCCACCTTTTTACTCAGAGAGGCAAAGAAGCGCTGCCGGAATGATCATTCGGGCATAAAAGAGCGCTATACAAATACTAATATAATAATAATAATAGAAGAAATTCGCCACATACGGCTAAGCCCAAAAGCCACAATATCAAATTAACCCTTGCTTTCCGATGATATGCATTTCCTACAACTGGACTCTAACAATGAGAATCTCCATATAACATATAATAGATACTGAGTGAACAAGTTTTGTATTCCTCCGTAAGTATTAAATACAATTATAATAATGTATAGTTATTCATTTGTGGCGATGCAAATAAATAATTTGTGGAATAATCAGCAAATACATATCATCGGAGCTCTGAGATATTTTCACCACAGTAAGGGGAGGGTTCAAAAGGCTCTCTACCATAGTGCTGACGCCATAGGGTGCCCCAGTACGCAAGATCTCTCATGTACACTCACTCGTTTGGCAATGGTTTGCGATGTTTGAGAATTCGCACACACGGCTGAACCCAAAAGCCACAGTACCAAATCCTAAGATTATTTCGTTTTTTTTATCGATAATTCTTGGTGGAATTCCATAATATCAGATATAAAAAAACGAATGTTTAGAATTTATCCCACAATATACATTTTTTTTTAATTTCCTCTCACTTTCTAACGCCATTAGCAGTATCATCAATTAGTGATATAGCTACTTAGAATTGTATATCTTCCCCATCTACTTTTGGATTATCCACCAATTTTTTTTTGTTAAAATTATCTAGAATTCTTACTTAACCTATTGATGTAAAAGTTTATTGTTTTTAATGGCCTTTGTAATTATACATATTATTTTGTTGTTTTCATCAAAGAATTCCCTTATACATTATTGATTTCCAAAACACATACACCCATCACACAATTCATATCCACCTTTTCACTCACTCTCTGCTATATATAGAGCCAACACTCACTGTACCAATTGACTTGAAAATGGTCACTCGACGTAGCCAAAACATGTCGTCTACAAATATATTGTGGGGTTTAAATTCTAAAAATTATTTTATTTATATCTGAAATCCTAAGATGTTATTTACAACATAAAGGTACTACGAAAATAATTGTGAAATTTCCAACTTAAATTTCTAATTATTACAATATATTTTTTACATATACAGTGGTACCTCGACATACGAGTTTAATTCGTTCCGTAACCTTGCTCGTATCTTAACCCTTTCATTACGGCTCGGTTTGAATACAAATGATACTGTCAATTATAAAACTAGTACTTGAAGCATAAATGTACTTATCTGGTCTATTTTCATATATCACATTGGTTCTTGTATTCTTTAGCTATCAGATGATGCATAAAAAGTATTCTAAGAAAGTAGAAAAACGATATATCACGGCTACCGATGTCAACGGTACAGGAATCTTACACCCCATATATCGGCTACCGATGCGAAAGGGTTAAAGCAAATTGCACAAAAGTTACAAAACGCGAGCACAACTTATCAAAGACGCTTTGAAAGCGAGAGCACACTGATAACTGATTCTCTGACCTTGGCCGGGGGATTCACGCGGGAAAGCGTGACGCACGGTTCGTATCTCAAAAAACTCGTATGCCAAGATACCACTGTATATTTATTATGGTTAACCTTCTAACGCCCAGTGGTCCCCTACGGGACTGCAAATTTGCGTCGTTCAATGCCCCAGCAGGCCAATGTTTGTAATGTTCCGTCGCACAATAGATTCTTCCATGAACCATAAGCACTCCTGTATGGGACCGTGGGGCATTGAACTTAGCAAATCTGCGCTCCCGTGAGGAAACCTCTGGGCGGTTAAAGGCTAATACTCAGGGATCATGCTATATTTTATTGACTATTATATAGTGAATCAGCATTTATGCAAATAAAAATGGTGTAAGCGTAAAATACAAAAAATTAAAATACAACACAACATGAAACACCTATTTAAAAAGGAGGCGCCATTAGGTATACTCTTCTGAAGCGAACCTCCCCTTTGTAATAAGCATCGCGAGTGAACTAAGTTGGTGCAAGTGTGGTATGGCTGATGGGGTTTTTGCTTCGGTGAATCGTATGCAAGTGATTCCTAAAGGCGCCTCCACAATTTCTCGCAACGCCAACCCAAAACCAAACAGACGTGCCTCTTTAATGTGAAAATTGTATGGAAATTATTCAATTCTAAATGTGATATTGTTTGTATCAGTGTTCACTGATCCTTTGGAACAAAAAATTGTAGCCACTGTCTATGCGTAGTGACCAGACATCTTTACACCTGGGAGCATATGTGATTACTGACTAACTCCGGGGCCCTGAGGTATATTTTTAGGTGAATTTTTAATTGCAATTTTATATTATTGGCCGCCGGGCGACACAGTCCAGTGCTTAAAGCGTTTGTTTGTCATTCAAACGCTGTCGGTTCAAATACAGACCAAACGTGTTTTTTTTTTTTAAATCAAATCTAAGCTCTATACATGCCCCCAGTAGGGTTGAGCCACCCCTTAAGGACGAAACAAAATTGTCCAGATCTCGGGAGCATAGAGATGAGAGAGACCACTTAAAAACGCTGTATATTGAACACCCAAATATTTCTCTGGTGCTACAGCTGCAGTCTATGCAAATTCGCATACTCTTGTCCTGGAGGTTCTCGTATTAACTATATATATGTTCCAAAAATGGAACGGATATGGTACATGTAAATGTTTTTGAATCATTGAAATGAACAGAATTAGCACAGGAGTTGGTAGAACAAAGGACAACCTCGAGCGGTGGGGAATTCTTCGGCATGGAGAGCCACTATCGTGCGACTGCGGAGACCTGCACACCGCCTCACACCTGAGATCCTGCTCAATATGCCCAAGGCAATAGGCAACACACGGGCTATCGATGTTGCCAGATACTGGGCAGAAATAATTCGACGTCGCCGACACGAAGAAGATTGAAATGAATCTTTAAACATTCATTATCTCTGAAGATCCCGCAATGGCGGCCGAAATATCAGCTAAAGAAGAATGAACACGGGCATTAACGGCTCAATTTGAAATTCACAATCCGGCTGACTTGAGTGTTATATGGACACGGAGTTAAGTCTGGTTGGGTTTGCGTGTGGCGTGTGTGTGTGTGTGTGGTGGCAGTACCCAGGGGAAGGTTAGGCTCACCGCCTTCATGATGCTCTTGTCCCAGGCGACCGCGGCCTCCAGCGCGTGCAAGGCCATGGCCAACTGGGCAGACGTCTGGCAGCGACCGGCGCCCTCGCGCCACACGGCCAGGCCGCGAGGCACTCCCGCACCTGCACACAACCATTAACAGGTTAAACAACAAAGTACACTGATAAAATGTTTTTTTTTTTTAAGGAAACATATTTTAACCTTTCGGTTACAAAGAATTTTCTTAAAAAAAAACTAAGCGATTTTAGAGCATTTTCTAGTACTTTGAAAATTTAACATCATTTTCATATTTTTTACGCTCGATTGTAAAACTTAAAATAAAGTTCATTCCATATTTGCCAATAAAAAAAATGTAAGCATCAAAATATAAAAATATCCAAACTCTAGATGTTGAGATCATATATGATGTAAATAATAAATGTTTATTACTGGCAACCTGTGTTTAGATGAGTCGCTTAGTAACCAAAGGATACAATTGATGCATTACTTATTTATGATGACTTTCTAACAACACGTCACACAAAGCTTGAAGTGTGAATACGTGTGATGTGTTTCAAACTAATATTATTACAATATCAAAGGTCCGAAACCTTTTTCATGGAATACGAAAAAAAAACCCTAGGTGATTGTTAAATAAACCTTAAAATTTAGATAAGCGTCGAATAATCAACGCTTGGTATTTTTCGCACGAGAATCGATCGTCGAATATTCGATGCTTAGTAACCAAAGGTTTAATAAAGAATAGATTTATTAGATACTTCTTCCCCTCTTCTGTACCCTATAAAACGTTGATGCTGCTTTACATTTTTGTTTCAGCTTAAATTTAACCAGACTTTATAACGCCTTCATCGGTATCATCAATCAATTCTATTTTTACCTAGAATGGTATAGCTTCCCTATCTACTTTTGGATTATCCACCAAAATATTTTTTGCTTAAATTATCTAGAATTCTTACTTAAGTGCATTTTGATGTAAATGTTTATTGTTTTTTAATGGCCTTTGTAATTATAAATATTATTTTGTTGTGACATCAATGAATTCCCTTATACATTAATGATTTCCTAAAACCACATATACCCCATCACACAATTCACATACACCTTTTCGCTCACTCTCTTGCTTTATATAGAGCCAACAAATATTTAACTAATTGACTTGAAAATGGCCACCCGACCTGGCTGAAACATGTCTTCAAAAAAATATATGTGGAATAAATTCTAAAGAATCTTTTATTTTATATCTGATTTATTAGAGTTTACAGTTGTCAGTCACCTCTGGTGTTGTTGGAGGCAGGCGGCGCGTCCTGGCCGTTGGTGTCGGGCTTGCTGGGGCTGCAGGAGCCGTCGCCGGGCTCGCTGTCGCCGGGCGGGGCGGGCGCGCTCTGTGCAGGGCGCGCTGCCCGCGCCAGCGGGGGCGCAGGTAGCGGCGCTCGATGGCGGCCTCCAGGCCCAGCAGCCGCTCGCGCGCCGCCCCCGCGTCCAGCGGCTCGTCCGTGGGAGTCACGGCCCGCACCGGAGGCTTCCATCCCTTGATCTGCATGGATGCGGCCGCTATGCGATCCTCCAGAGCTTCCACCTGAAACCAAACCAAAAACATCAACTACCTTTTACACACATGTATGACGAGGTCACTGAGAACGGTGGCCTGCAGAAAGAACTCCCGCCTCGAGGACTATGCGAAATATCTAGGACTCGCAGTTCTACTCAATTTACGACATTCACGCATCATCCTTATTAATAGAGGAATTTACTATGAATGGGTGGTCTTCATGGGACGACTTTTGTCTACCACCAATTTTAATTAATAGGCTATGACTGGCATTTTATGGGTGAGGGATCAAATTCACAGATTTTTTTTTTTTTAATTTCTTTTTTAATATCCGTTGGGGATTGAACCCACGACCTTTGGCTTGCCAAGCAAACGCTTTGACCATTGAGCTATACCCCCCGGCAGAATGAACTCGGCAGAGCTGCGGGAGGTGAAGCTGACTTGAGATAAGACGAAGACTATGGCGGTTGACAGAATTTTGTGGTGAAAGTTCATTAACAAGGTGACATCAGCATGATGTAGCCCTTGCTGACTGGTACCGAAAACCTCGATATACAATCTTACGTCTCTTATTTCTGTTCGCTTATCCGCTCACGTGTGTGTGTTAATTATAGACATCATCACTTGAGCGCTGGGCGACAGACTAATCGCCGTCGAGCGGGAAGTGATGTGTTGACGACCGAGAAGGTCGCATTACGGCCGGCGGCATGTCAAGTTTGTAAAGTTGTAACGTAAATATATGTTAACATCCTCCTCTTTCAAACAGAGGGTGTTATTACGTCGCGTGAGGGCAGGATGAGGAGCAGATTGATTACACAGACAAAGGCTTAGCCTATCTGAGCTTGCAGAACTGTGAAACGGCAATTTTCAGTGCCTGTGTATACTCCAAATATGAAGCAATATGCTAACCACTATATAATATATAACCTTTGTAGAACCTTTCTTTTTTGACCAATTTTTACATAATATTAAAATGGCACATGACTAACCTGTTCCAGTAATGCCATGTCGATCCTGCGGGCCGTTTTGACGCTGAAGCTGTCGGGAGAGTCGGGACCGGGGAAGCCTCCGTTGAGAGCAATCACTCGGTCCAGGTGAGACAGGGACAGCTCGCTGGCCAGAAGGTCGCCTCTCTCGATCTGCAACTAAAAGTAACAACAACCATACAATTCATTAGCCAATCAATGATACGGCAGTCGTATGCATTGAAAATTAGTGTTTTGTATTGAGACTCATAATTCTGCAGGTATATATCCGATCGGGCTGAAATAAATTTTACCTGAAAGCCAAAACCCTAGACGACAAACATCAGTCCAATTTTAACTGCCGGAGTGTAAAGACGTTTTAATTCGAAATTTTAAACATTGCTGAGTTCGTTCCTACAAATAGGTTTTTGCGGGGAATTCTTTTTTACATTACTTTTACCGACAGACAACAGCAGCTGAGGCGCATAGAATATTAGTAGAAACATGCGACAATGCTATTTCAGAACAAACATGCAGAACATGGTTTCAATAATTCAAGGGGGGGATTTTGACCTCGAAGATGAAGAACATCCTGGTGCTGAGAAAAAGTTTGAAGTTACCGAATTGGAGGCATTACTTGATGAAGGTCCATGCCAGGCACAGGAAGAGCTTGCAGAAACATTGGGAGTCGATCAATCAACAGTTTCTAGGTGCTTGAAACAACTGGGAATGATTCAAAAGCAAGGAAATTGGGTGCCGTAAGACCGCAGTGGATTCTGTATCTTTTCATATCGCCTGGATGTGGTTCCTTCAGGATATTAAAAGACAGTGACAAATGATATATAATCGCTTAGCCCGCAAAAAATAAATAAATAAAAAACTTGTATTTTTCGCCCACAGTAGTATGTTAGTATTGATACCAACTCAATATAACCCTTTCAGGCTGGAGGCTGGTGCCTGGTGATACCTGAGGCCACTCTGCGGCTGGACATGTGAAGAACCACAAGAGGACCTAGCCCTGGACACGACCAGGGGTGGGATATATGGAGGTCCCTTAACAGACTTGGGACCGGAGTATGCAAGACGAGGACACAAATGAAAGCCTGGCAGTCTTACAGTAGACCGACTGAATGTGACTGCGGCGTAGAGCAGACCCTGTCGCACCTTCTGGAGTGTGCGCTGTGTCCGAGTAGCTGCACCCAGGAGGACCTGGTGATGGCCGGGAGTAACGCCATCGACGTCGCCCACTTCTGGGCAGACAGGATCTGACCCTGATGTTTCTGACACGAAATTCGTGCCTTTTTGTTTAAGTTTTAAATAAAGGAGAGAAATTTCAAAGTCTCGCATTTATCAATTTATCAATGTATAGGAAGTGTAGTGTTGGTTCGCTATATTTAGTGTACCTTGCTGTTAGTCTGCTGCAGACTCAGCAGGAAGGTGGCGTGCAGCTCTCGCTCCCTGACGCCCCGAGGATGAAGCTTGGCCAGAATTTCCTTCAGTTGATCCGGGTCTGTAATCCGCCACCATCCGTGCCTGTACCAAAAATCAAATATACATTTAGTAACTTAATTTATACAACACATCTACTTCTAGACAAACTTACAAATAATATTTTGTAGAATTTAGAATACATTATAAAAAATATGTGCATTTTCAGGCGAAAATAGATATATTTATTAAAGAAGACCAAGTAAGGAGCCTTGGGGGACTCCAGAATATGCAAAGAATAAAATATTCATATCCAATATAGTCTACGAACTGTTTACAATGATGACATTAGATCACAAAAGTTAAGATATATTGGGTGTAGACTACAACATAGATGCGCTACAATCCCGCATGTCACTGGTCGGGTTGAAACGCTCCTTAGGGCCATATGGTCTAAACTTTGAGAGCGTCGGGCTTATCATCCAATCTCCTTAAAAACATAATTAACATATCACCCAAAAAAAATATCTTGAATACTAAAGAGACTGTCTGGAAAAGTGCATGCTCTCAAATAGACTCTTAGGGACCTTTCCCACGGACGTCCAGTTTTGCAGGATCACGTATAGTATGTGGTAACATTCACATGAGCATTCGGTTTGCAGGATACCGCGAAAATACGATCTGTTCAAAATGTGCTGTATGGTTTTGCCACTACAAACCGGACGAATGGATCCAGTAAAAATCAGTATCCAGTTTAGTTACGTACATAGTTTAATGGAAGTGTCCCCACTAGCATCCTGTTTACCATCCATACCGTCCATGAGATTACAAAAATGAGCTTAATTTCGATCGTAGTTTTAGGATCGGGTGAACCCAAAATCTTATTTTTTTGCATTACTTTCGGCGGTGAAAGTACCAGAATAATATCAGAAGAGTACTCACGTCCATTGCGTCTGAATTTTCTTCTCCGACTGCCAATGCTATCCCGTAAAAAACAGGATGCAAACTTTGCTGTATCCAATAAAAAACTGATCCTACAAAGCTGGACGTCCCTTGGAAAAGGCTTTTGAGATACAGAGATGTCTTTGGACGAGGAATGCACATAGCAGCTGAGAAAATTGATTTGTAACAATTTGTAATAATCATATATGGAACAGAGAAAAGCATTCGAATAAGAAAAAAGCACTGACCTTAGATCCTTTGCCACAAAGTTGTTCTCCAGCTTCTTCGGCAGTCCGTTGATCTTGCAATATTCCAGCTGCTCTCCTTCTTCGGGAGTCATCTGTATCGGAGCGGGACTGTCGCAACTGACGTACGAAGAAATGGCCGACAAGTTCATGGCCGCCAAACCGCCGCCTCCTCCGCAGTTCGCCCCCACCAGACTGGCATTCAGCGAACTGCAATTGTTGGACATTCCGCTGGAATTGCACAGCTTGGAGCGCTTCGGTAGAGAAGCTCCGAAATCATCACTGGAGCTTAGATCATTACCGTCTTTATTGATGCTCATTATACTGTCGTTGACGTCGCTATCTACGTGCACCTCTTCAATCTTAACGGGTAGTTTATCAGGCTCTAGTGAGTCTATCGCGTCTTGATCTAATCCGGAAACTGTTAACGTACAATCGATGTTGAATAAGTTTGCAGCTGTTGTCTGAGGCGCTTGCGTGGCATTTGCTGTCGCCATACCTGCCAGAATCAGCAAGCTAGGATTGCTGAGTAAATGCAAGTTGTTGCAAACGTCCCAACGGTTTCCTTGACACATGACCATCTCCGAGCAAGTGTTCCAGTTGTCCGTAAACGTGGGAACGACAAATCCGTTATTGACTCCGCTACTAGATTGATTGAGTTCGCTCACTGATAAAACAGAGATGCTGGCTTTCGTTGCAGTTTCCGCCGTGTCGACGCCGTTTGATTGGTGCACGTTTGAGTTGCATTGCGCGCTCCCCGTTAGCGCGTTCTCTTTCCGCAAGATCGAGAACCACTTTCCTTCAACCATCTTCAGAGCGAGCATAGCGTTTGCCGTCTCCGGATCGTTGGTCTCGTCTTTAACATCAACCTTTTCTTCTTTGACCATTTTTTCAACCCCGCCGTTTGCCGAAGTTTCCGCTTCAACATTCAACATGACAGCCTCGGCCATTTTCTTCAATTCGTCCAAGTTATTAGTCGGAGTAATTATACCGTCTTTTTTCTCATTTTTAACGGATTGCGTTTCACACGACACGGATTGAACTTCGCCGGTTTCGCTTTTGACTTGTTCGGTTTTGACTTCGTTGGGTTCGTTCTTAGTCGCCGCGTCGGCCTTTTCCGCGTCCGTAGTGGGCGGCTGCTGCGGCGGGTACATGTTCTTGCCGGCTTGAGGTTTCTGCACGAGGAAAGCAGTCGGAATGGAGTCCTCTATGTCCATGAGATGATCTTCGGCGACTTTTTGTTGCTGGATGTATTTTTCTTCCATTTTGATCGGAGAACCTAAAAGAAAGAAAAAAATGCCTGTATAGATGCCCATAATTACGAAAGATTCATAAATAAAAAAAATTGCAACAAAAAAATAACCGTTTCTTTATTTTAGTTTTTATTTTTATGTAAGCACATACAGGAGAATACCGACAGATGAAAATAGTAATTCTGAAGTCTCATCTGTGGAATTCTATGATGCTTACCATGGTGCATATGACTAAGCGCTGCATGCGGAGTGTTGATCCGCAAACGTCATAGACAGCCCGAGATTCACGCATCATCCTTTATTATTACAGGAATTTACCGTGAATGGGTGGTCTTCGCGGGACTACTTTCGTCTACCACCAATTTTGATTCATAGCCTATGATTGGCATTTTACAGGTGAGGGATCAAATTCACACCAACCGGAGGTAATTTTAGAGTTCAGAAATAGATTAAAAAAATCTTTTTTTTTTAAATCTCCGTCGAGGATTGAACCCACAACCTTTGGCTTTCAAAGCAAACTCTTTGACCATTGAGCTATACCAGCCGGCTTATCATTTTAAATTAATGTCACACGTTCTGGAGTGTGCGCTGTGCCCGAGCAGCTGCACCCAGGAGGACCTGACGACGGCCCACTTCTGGGCAGACAGGATCTAACCCTGTATTATATATATAGTCAGTGATGGCCCACCTTCAGCCTTGCCGTGGCCTGAGTTGGGCTCGTACTTGATGATCCTGGTGTGGTCGCTGAGGTTCAGCTCAGACTTGATGTTCCTCAGCTCCAGCTCCGACTGCAGCTGGTCCTCCGTCTTGTTGCTATCGCCCGACTCGCTCTTAGCTTTGTCAGCCTTTTGACCTGAAGATTATAAAACAATAATTTATAAATATTTATTTATTTACCTTGTTTTCACATGGATCACGTAACAAAAGTTCTCTATTAGGAGACTGCAGTTTCGACTTACTCGTAGCTTTTCTCAATCCTTCTCTTGCTAAGAGATAACTCTTAGCAACAATCTCTTATCTCTCGCATCAATTGGATCCTTTGGTTACTAAGCAACTCATCTAAACACAAGTTGCCAGTAATAAACATTTATTATTTACATCATATATGATCTCAACATCTAGAGTTTGGATATTTTATTTTTCGATGTTTATATTATTTTTTTGGCAAATATAATTACTATTGATTATTATTTATTTGCTTAATCTGAAGTATACAATGTAGTAAAAAATATAAAAAGTATGTTAAATTTTGAAAGTACTAAAAATTCTCAAACAAAGTACTAAAGTTCGCTAGGAAAATTCTTAGCAACCAAAGGGTTAAGCGTTCTTATTAGTTTAGTTGATATGGTGTATACTGTAGGGCAAAACTTTGCAAGTCAATTTGTATATACTGTCACCCAACATAGTGCCTCTGAAAGGTAGAATCTGAAACGAGGATATCCGAAGAACTCAAGTAGTGGAGGCTACACAACGAATAGGCACTCTTAAAAGGTAATATGACATATCTATCAAAGAGATGATGGTTGATGGGGGAAAGCATGGTAAACGGAGCGTTTGCTGACCCCATTCGAGATTCAATTCAATTATTTTATTTCCTTTAATAACATTACAAAATATTTCTATTTTAATTCACATTATTGACACATTTAGTGTCGATGACCTCATATTCAGAACTAGTGTCGGGGTACTCACGCAAATAGTTGGACTTGCAACAACAAAAACCATGTCATAAGTATATCATGTTTGACACACAAATTACACGGCATTATTGTTACAAAATCGAACATTCGAAAACATTTCGTATCAGTCAACACCAGCACTGAATCTGAAGCAATGGAGCTGCAGAACCACGGATCACCAGACGTGCTGAATGTTGATGCCTTTCCTCATCAAGAGATGGACTGATGACATCAGAAGAATAGCGGGAGTAGTTCGCTAAGAAAATTCTTAGTAACCAAAGGGTTAAATAAAAAGATAGCAATCTCAAAGTTGTGGTTCTGGTCAATTTACCCCTTGGTATATTTTACCTTTCTTTGGTCGTTGTCTGGTGTTCTTGGCTTTGGAGGCCGCATCCTCTCCTTCCCTCTTGAGCCTCGCAGCCTCCTCCAGCCTCTCGTGGTACGCCACGATCTCCGGCTGTGTGGACTCCATGGCTTCCACATAGACGCCCCCGCACTTGCTGAGAGACCAGTAGCGTCGCCAGTACCTAAAAATAACAAGAGATTCGTCAAAAAATTTTTTTCCATGTCCACTCCATATTTAAACAAAAATTGTCCAGGCCTCGGAAGCGTTGGGTTTATCATCCGATCTCCTTAACCCTTTACGTGCGAAATAAGGTTTCATAAAAATTCACGAAATAAGTCAATTAGTCAATGAAAAATAAAGTTGAATATTTAAGAACGATTTTTTTCATGTGTTTTGATTGGTCAGTGCTGCATTTATATTCACCTTCAGAACTAAATCTAAAAAATCCATTATTATTTTTAAAAATGGGCAAATTTGAAACATGTGTAGACCCACAGCTAAAAAAAATTGACGATGGAATGTCTGAATATGAAACAAAATTATATTCAATATAGTATTCGGATAAATCCGCATCTCGCACTGAAGCGACGTGTTTTTTTCAGGGCGTGGGATAAATCCACACCTCGCACTTAAGAGCAGTGCAAGTTGGTGCGGATATTTCCGCACCTCTCATCTAAAGGGTTAAAGGTGGGGGATGTCAATATATATATATATTAAAAATTCACTAAAAACAATATAAACATGATGTACGTTACCTGTCTTGCCCGTAACAGGTGGCTCTGAGTGCGTGAGCGCTGGCTGCCAGGCTCTGGAGCTGAGCGTCAGAATGTCGGATCAGTTTCTCTAACTTCCTCGACAGCTCCTCAGCTGGAAGATTTTTGTCCTCGTCCTGCCAACAATACAAAACAACAGTTTAGAATGGATGCACAGTACAGTGGAACCTCTCATAAGGAACATAATTCGTTCCAGAATCTTGCTCGTTATGTGAAACACTCGTTAACCCTTTTTAATAAATTAATCAATTATTTTTTACTACAAAGCTGTCTAGACATTTTTTAGCCGACTCTTTAAAAACTGGTGAAAATGGGACACAGCGTTATCATTGAATAAGATTGTAGCACGCATAGCCACCTCCTCCAGTCTGAACATAAGTTAACAAAAATGTATGATCACATGTGACACTAACGTGCTAACGGTACGAGTGCTAAACACATACGAACGCAATTGACAAGCAAGTCCCAGCTCACAAGTGCATCAAACGTTATGTGACTACCCCTTTCTGCGTCTGCGTTACTCTTGCGAAATTTCGTTTGTTAAGGGAGCAATTTTTTCACTGTTTTTTGCTCAGGCTGCTGAACTCTTCTGGCTGAACTGGATTTTTCCCGCCTCACACCGGAGGACAATTAAGTCTATTCGATGATGCACTCCTTCGCATTATGATCAGTTAGCAAATGATACGTCCAGTGGGAGTTCTCTGTGAACAATTGTGGGAACTGCACAGAAGTACTAAAGAAAAGAGATTAGAATTGCATTCACTGGTTATAAGGAGATGGAAGATAGATTCTTTCACCGAAAATACCAGCGCAAATGGTAAATGCGTGTATTTTTTTTTAAGTTTCCACAAAGCCTGCATACCCGATAGGGCCGAGGCGATTCCCTCGAACTGCATCGAAAAGGATCCTTCTTTCTAACTCTTGTAACTGAAAGTTCTCTGAGGTCTGTAAGGGGGCGCCACAGGGGCAACTAGCAGCAGAAACTAAAATAAATGAGTATAGTGACCTCTTCTGGCTGTGTCCCCTCACTCTCCACATCGCTGAGGTTCATGTCGTCTCCCATGACGCTGTCCTTCTCCCCGTTGGCCCTCGCCAACTCCAGCTCGTCCTCGGCCTTGCGTGCCCGTGCGGCCACCGTCACGGGCGCGGCCATGCTGGGCTGCGGCGCGTCGGGCAGCTGCAGGTGGTTGGGCAGAGAGTCGTCCGCCGGCTTGTCAGACATCTGATTGGCGACGCCATCTTGAACTGCAATAAACGTGAAAACAAAAGTGTTACAGTTTTTGCAAGTCGCCCTTTTGAAAATGAAAGTCACCCTTACGATAATGAAAGTCACCCTTTTGAAAATGAAAGTCACCCTTACGATAATGAAAGTCACCCTTTTGAAAATGAAAGTCACCCTTATGAAAATGAAAGTCACCCTTATGAAAATGGAAGTGACCCTTATGAAAATGAAAGTCACCCTTATGAAAATGAAAGTCACCCTTACGATAATGAAAGTCACCCTTTTGAAAATGGAAGTCACCGTTACGAAAATGAAAGTCACCCTTATGAAAATGAAAGTCACCCTTATGAAAATGAAAGTCACCCTTATGAAAATGAAAGTCACCCTTATGAAAATGAAAGTCACCCTTATGAAAATGGAAGTGACCCTTATGAAAATGAAAGTCACCCTTATGAAAATGAAAGTCACCCTTACGATAATGAAAGTCACCCTTTTGAAAATGGAAGTCACCGTTACGAAAATGAAAGTCACCCTTATGAAAATGAAAGTCACCCTTATGAAAATGAAAGTCACCCTTATGAAAATGAAAGTCACCCTTATGAAAATGAAAGTCACCCTTATGAAAATGGAAGTGACCCTTATGAAAATGAAAGTGATCCTTTTGCAAATGAAGGTCATCCTTTTCAGAATGAAATTCAATGTTTTGTAAATGAATTTCGTATTTAATAATGATTTTCATTAAAATATCAACATAGTAAGAATATTCACTTTTGATTTCACATTTATTTTTAAGTGATTACATGTTTCGGACTCTGTGGAGTACATCTTCAATAGCATGTAAAACGAAACATGTAATTACTTAAAAACAAATGATAACTCAAAACTAAATATTTTGAATTTGTTAATTTTTTAATCAAAATTAATATAGAATTATTATTATGCAGATTCCCCATGTTTTGTCAGTTGATAACCTTAACATTAATGAAATTCAACCTTTTTTAACGGAAAATTATCCGTATGCAGATGAAATTTACTCTTTTTTAATGGAAAATTATTATGCAGATGAAATTCACTCTTTTTTAACAGAAAATTAACCCAATGCAGTTGAAATTCACCCTTTTTTAACGGAAAATTATCTGTATGTAGATGAAATTCACCCTTTTTTAACGAAAAATTATCCGTATGCAGATGAAATTCACCCTTTTTTAAAGGCAATAATCCTTATGCAGACGAAATTCACTCTTTGCAAGGAAAATTCACCTTTTACTTTAGCAAAAGAAATTAAGCCTTTACCAAATGACATGGCATTTTAAGTTTAAGCAACTGTCAGTAGTTCAATCAGAATCGGTACGTTAGGAGGTTTGCAAGCAATCAGTGCTGACCTAACGCCATGGTCTCTGCTCCATCTACGGCCTGCTCCTTGTCCAGCTCGGCCTGCTGGGCCGCGGCCTCTGACTCCTCCACCATGCGCTGCATTCTCTCCAGAGCCAAGGCTTGCTGCTTCTCGGCGTTCTCCACTCGCAGCTTGCGACTGTGCATCATCTTCAATCTGCAAACAAGCCATCAATACACATTACATTACATCAACTGATAAGCAGATTAAGAACCGGAGACGGTAGAACAAAGGACAACCTCGAGCGGTGGGGAATGCTTCAGGAGGGAGAGACACTACTGTGCGACTGTGGAGACCTGCAGACCGCCTCACACCTAAGATCCTGCTCCATGTGCCCAACAAGCTGTACGTCTCAGGACCTAATGCTGGGCAACACACGAGCTATCGATGTTGCCAGATACTGGGAAAAAATAATTTGACGTCGCTGACACGAAGAAGAAGAACTGATAAACAAAGGATACTATGGTGGATCTAGTATCTTTCGAAGACTCTTCTGAATTAGATAAACAAAAACATTTCGAGCCGATTACCGCCCATTCGGATGTCAGAGTGAATTCCTGTATTAATTGGATATATATATATATATCAACAGGGTCAGATCCTGTCTGGCCAGAAGTGGGCGACGTCGATGAGGTTACTCCCAATACTTTTCATCCCCATCGACCGTCGTCTCTTTGACAGATATGTCCTGCCCATTGCCACTTGAGTGCGCCTATTCGTTGGGTAGCATCCACTACTTGAGTTCTTCTACGAATATCCTTGTATATAAAATTATCCTTTTGAGATACGAGCTTTCCTGATTCTTCCCTATTGACTGTCGTCTCTTCGACAGACATGTCCTGCCCATTGCCACTTGAGTGTGCCTATTCGTTGGGTAGCCTCCACTGCTAGCAGCACGGTATTTATAATTATTATTAACAAAAATATATATAAATATGGGTACTTATGATTTAGTACTAAAGAAAAATAAGCCAATGCTCATCAAACAGACGACTCCAATAAATTACTCCAACAAAGTTGTGGAGTTCATGCCTGGACTGGGCTTCCCTTGCGTGGAATATATCTAGTATAGGGTAGTCAGTCACTCACTTGCGCAGCTTGGCGTCCATGAGGTAGCGCTCCTTGCGCAGCTGCGTGAGGTGGTCCAGCGAGCCGTCGATCTGCCGCAGCACTGCCTTGCTCTGCAGCAGCTCGTCGCACACGAGCGCCAGGATGCGCGCGCGGCAGCTGGCGTTGAGCGCCAGGTAGGGGCGCGCGCGCAGGCGCTCCGCCAGGCGCCAGGTGGCGTTGCGGTGCAGGTGCGCGTAGTACAGCGCGTTGCGGCCGTGGCAGGAGGCGGGCAGAGAGTCGCTGTCCTGCTGGTGGTGGTCGGCCACGCGCTTCTCGCGGTCACGCTCGGGATTAATGCCTGGAACATTAACATAAATAAATATTTAAAACATAGTAATGTCACCATGAGACAATATCAGGAATGTAAAATTATTCATCAGTAACACAGGTTGATTGTAAAGTGCGCGTTATGCGTACAAAAAGTTGTTTCTCATCCATTCAATTTATAGTTTGGTTCGAGACCCGAGTGGTACTTACTAAAATAAATAGACTGTCGGAAATTTATAATATTAAGCTTGTGAATACATGCATTCTGATTGAATAGTAAAAAATAAAAATATACATACTTTGAATATATACTATAGAGACATCTATCGTTATACGATGGTAACATTGGTAACAATGGTATGAGTGCAACATATTCGACGCATCAGTTCGGGCAGGAGATAGCCGAGTGGTAAAGGGTACTGAACATAGGGCAACGGTTGGTTCCAAAGCTCGCTGGTTCGAATCCCGCTTCTGCCGAGTTTTTTCTGAACGAATTGATGCGTGTAAAGATTTTTGATGTATAGTATGTGTATATTTAATTACTATTTAAAACATAATTTCGATTTTTTTCAATTGATAATACTTAATAATTTGATGATTGATCAGGTCACGGAGGCGATCGAGAGAGAAGAGAGATCTGATCCATATGATAGTCTGCATATATAGACTGCTCAACTCTCACCTTGATAGGTGGAATAGTATTTAAAGCGACCTCTGGTGACGGCGATTCTAACGATATCTATGGGATATACAAGACCGGTGGGTATAGCTCAATGGTCAAAGCGTTTGCTTTGCAAGCCAAAGGTCGTAGGTTCGATCTGCGACGGAGATTATATTTTTTTTATATTTCGAAAATATTATATTTTTAATTGATTTCTAAGCTCTAAAATACCCTCTCAGTTGGTGCGAGTATGATCCCTCACCTGTAAAATGCCAGTTATAGCCTATTAATTAAAATTGGCGGTAGACGAAAGTCGTCCGGTGAAGACCGATTCACAGTAAATTCATGTAATAATAAGGATAATGCGTGAATGTCGGGCTAAAGTCACAAACTATAGTTGACAGCTGAGTCAACATGAAATGGAGTAACTGTCAAAACAAATAAAATGGCGTATGCAAACGCCATGTATTTTTATATAAAATTAAAACTAACATTATTAGATGTGCATGTCAGGCGAGTGAACAAAAATAAGAGACAAATGATCGTTTTTCGAGGCTTTTCGGCATCAGCCTAAAAGAGCTATATCAAGCTGATATCAGTATTATGAGTGGGGGTTGTGGGTGTGGTCTATGTGAGTAAATTATAGTTGCTATATTTAAAAAATACTATGGTCATAAAAAGCGCTTTATATAAATGCTGATATAATATGACAACATTATGATGTAGTCCTTGCTTACTGTTACCGAAAACCTCGATATACAATCTTTCGTCTCTTATTCCTGATCGCTTGTCGTGCATTTATGTGCGCCGTGTTGTCATTTTGGACGGGTACGCTAACGGGTGTGGTAGTTATATACACCACTGCCCATACAGAGGGCGGAGATCAGTTTTGTGTTGACAACCGAGAAGGTCGCATCACGGCCGGCGGCATGTCATTCCGCCTGGCCGGAAGCTTGTATAGTTATAACGTAAATATATGAGAATGTGCTTCTAAAAGAAAGTCTTTGTTTTGCTGACCTGCTCCTCATCATGCCCTCACGCGACTGTACAACACCCAAGCCGAGACCGAACACGGAGGTCGGTAGTCGGTCCCCACCCTTTAGCGAGACAAGGTTGCATTACGGCCGGCGGCATGTCATTCCGCCTGGCCGGAAGCTTGTATAGTTATAACGTAAATATATGACAATGTGCTTCTAAAAGAAAGTCTTTGTTTTGCTGACCTGCTCCTCATCATGCCCTCACGCGACTGTACAACACCCAAGCCGAGACCGAACACGGAGGTCGGTAGTCGGTCCCCACCCTTTAGCGAGACAAGGTTGCATTACGGCCGGCAGCATGTCATTCCGCCCGGCCGGAAGCTTGTAATGTTTTAACGTATATATAATCAATGTGCTTCTAAAAGAAAGTCTGTGTTATCGTTCTGTTCCTCATCCTGCCCTCACGCGACGTATTAACACCTTTTTTGAGAGAGAGGAGGATGTTAAATAAGAATGACCTGTGAGCGCCTTGATTTCACCAGTCGCGTTGGCATACAGGTATATCCTGAGCACTTCACTGAGGTTGGCCGGAGTCACCTCGTTGCTGCGCAGCGTCTGACCCAGTATCGTCGTGTGGCGTCCGGGATGCGGGATACCCGGATCCTCTGTTAACAAGAACCACAACACATTAAAAAAACAATTTAAGGAAGAATAAAGAAAAAACTGTTGTTCAGGACTGCCAACACAATACAGTCATTCCGCTTAATTGGGACACATCGGGACTTGTGCATTTTGTCCCAATTAAGCGGCTGTCCCAATTAAGCGAATTTCACATATTTTTAAATTAATATATTTGGTTTTGGCAACTAAGGCCATTAACCAATAATACACACATAAAATTAAACAATGCATTTTTTTTTTCAATAATTTTATTTTATAAACTCTAAAAGAGTTGTAACTGTAAATTACATATAGGTAATATAAATTATCATATTATTACAAATATATAATATAAACTTTTAAGAAGAAAAAAACCAAATTAAAATAGTAAATGTGTAGGTACATACAATTTAATTCAATGCAAAAATGAGTCAAGTGTAGTCTGTCTTTTGTTTTTATAACATTTCACTGCTACAAAATCAGCACAGATATTCAGTGCGGATGTAGGGCTGCCTTCATTTCCTTCCTGCATTAACCGCTTCTGTGCCAAGAGCGAGATTACTCGCATTCTTGGCAGGCTATAGAAAAAGAGCGAGTATTCTCGCTCTGGTTTGAGCCTCTGTGTCATCATATGTCCCGTTTTTTTGGTTAATTTAAAATATACAACACACAGTGACATCTCTTGCTGCCATGTTGAAATAATTAGCCACTACGTATTGTCAAGAATTATCGATAATACATCCATTTTAAAAATAGCTTTTGATTTTTCAAAAAAATGACGGCCCACGGGGTCTCCCCATACGAAAACCGCTTGGCATAGAAAAGGTTAAATAACACTACAATTAAATCCTCACAGTCTTCATTATAATCGTAACGTGTTAAATTGTTATCTATTCTTGAAAATTCTTCATAATTAATAATAGGAACTTGCAACATATCCAAATTTTCTTCATTGTTTAAATTTACTGTCCCAATTAAGCGGAATGTTGTCCCAATTAAACATATAAATTTACTATTGGTTTCTTGGTTTGGTTTCTGTTCTTTGAGATTTGTCCCAAATAAGCGGCTGTCCCAATTAAACGGTGTCCCGATTTAGCGGAATCGCATGTATTTACAAAAAAATAATGAGCTTACCTATGGCACAAACTAAGAGGTGCGTCAGTACGGAGACCAATTCCTCCTCTGCGTCAGGACAGCAATCTGGCAGGAGGGCCATCTGCAGCGTGTTCAGTGTGGGCAGCGTCTCCATATCTGTAAAACATGACGTTTGCCAATGTTATATACGCTGACATCTACTCGATACGGCTCCTTCAGGCTCACACCAAAAGACCGCGAAAACTGGTCTGTTATCTGTGCTTCGCCCACTGGGACACATAAATAAGAATCTAGAGTTAAGATATATGTAAATAGATTTAAGCCAAATATATATGTATCTGTAAGCGGGGGTAGCCATCCGTGTGGAGCGAGCATACCTAACCGAGCGACCATAGATTTTAAGGGGTGGCCACACAAAAAAAACCCCCACAACAATGTTAAGCATAACGTCAAAGGCGAGAATCGAGGTGTTCAGTCACTCTTGTTCCTGACTTCTTCTTGATTTAAGCGGCGTGGTTATCTTCTGATACCTAAACATAGGGTGGAGTGTGTCGTGGGTTGCTTTGGAGAGCTCCTTCTTGGTGGTGACTTCCTGCCGTATGTTTGGTGGGGCGATGCCCGAGAATTGATATAGCATTGATATTGCGGTAGGTTTTAGGCACCCCGTAACCACCCGGCACGTTTCATTCAGAGCAATATCCACTTTCTTGGTATGGGCAGACCTCGCCCATACTGGCGCGGCATACTCGTCAGCAGAGAAACAGATCGCTAGAGCACTTGTTCGGATCAGGTATCAACTAAACTAATAAGTAAGTTGACTAATAGCTAATCTACTAAAGACACAAATCAGGTATTATCTATGATTTAGGATTATCTATTTTAGAGACACTCTTTTAAAAATATATAAAAAATGATGAGTCTCTTACCGAATCCGAGCGTTTGTCCAAAGTTATGGATGAACTCAAAGACCATCAGTATATCAGCCATGGCCTGGCCAGGAAGCTTGAGGCCGGGGATGCGGCTGAGCGTCGGCAGCGGCTTCTGGTCAGAAAGCGTGGAGTCCTCTTGAGGTTTCCTGAAAACAAAACCAACAGCCAATTATTACATATTTTATGTTAACTGTCTCACTTTTAAGATTCGTCCTCTTGACTCTATGCACGCTCAAGCTTCTCTTGCAGAACAAGCTTGCCTATACTTAACAAAATATAGCATGATACCGGGCGGCATAGTCCAGTGGTATAAAGTGTTTGTTTGTCATTCAGACACCATCGGTTCAAAACCAGACAAAAATAAAAATCCGGACCTCAGGAGCGTCGGGCTCCAACCTCTACCTTTTCAAAACAAGCTAATCCACAAACAGACAATACAAGTAACATGCGTCATCTCTCTCTCCCATCAGTTACTAGTCTCACCTCAGCTCTGCCAGAAGATCCAGCTCCTTGCGTCTCTGCTCCAACCTCTTCTCCTTCAGCACGAGCTTGTCCAGCAGCAGGCGATGCTTGCGTCTCTCTCGCTCCTCAAAGCGCCTCCTTCCGTCCAGCTGCTTCACGAGAGACATGTGCTGTCTCCGTCTCTCTCGCTCCTGAGAAAATAACCAAATACAACAATTGAAAAAATATATATAAATAGTGATAAGGAATATGTGAGTATTACGGCTCTTTCCCACGGACGTCCAGTTTTGCAGGATCGGTTTTTTACTGGATACCGCAAAAATCATACCTGTGTTCACACACAGAAGTTTGCATCCCGTTTTTACGGGATAGCATTGGCAATCAGAGAAGAAAATTCAGACGCAATGGACGTTAATACTCTTCTGATATTATACTGGTACTTTTGCCGCTGAAAGCAATGCAAACAAAGAAGATTTTGGGTTCACCCGATCCTAAAACTACGGCACATTTCGTAATCTCATGGATGTTATGGATGGTAAACAGGATGCTAGTGGGAACACTTCCATTAAACTATGTACGTAATCAAACTGGATACCGTTTTTTCTTGGATCCATTCGTCCAGTTTGTAGTGGCAAAACCGTACAGCACATTTCGAACGAATCGAATTTTTGCGGTATCCTGCAAATCGAATGCTCATGTGAATGTTACCACAGTAGCACGTATACTACTAAACGTGATCCTGTAAAACTGGACGTCCGTGGGAAAGGGCCCTTAGATATTATGAAAAGAGCAGGAATACATTTTTAAAATTCTTATTAACTGAATTATAAATGGCATAACTATTTATAAATATTTTTAAATCTTTTACATAATATTAGCAAATCATTTTTTTTTTAAAACTGTTCAAATAAAAGTGCAGCAAAAATTATAATAACATAAGTAGTAATGGCAAAACTTAGCAAATAGCATGTTTCAAATAATTTAGTTTCCATGCTTGATTTCATTTCAATTAACACGTTAATCGCCATGTCAGCCACCACCGGTGGCTGACACTGAGTCATTACAATCACGCCGCGTCGGCCACCGGTGGCATACATAAATTGGACTTATCGTTTTGCGCTGTCAACCACGCGCTCCATACAAACTGCTGTTCAGAATGTCCGACGCGGCCCTAATATCTAAAGCCACAAAAACATTTTCTGACACTTTACAAAAAACCAGTGTTGGCGGTCAACGTGTTAAATTATAAACCCAATAAAAAAATGTTAACACTATCCAGTCCGCGCGTTACGCGATTAAACTTACGCTGGAGGCCGACTGTTTTTTAAAGAATTGCTAAATCTATCGTCATGTGTTCAAATAAAATTAAATATGACCCTCACTGAAAAGGTTTGAGATCTTTAAATTATGGTCGAAAGTAAAAACAACACATATGTTGGGTGATCGGCCACTAACGTTTGAAAAAACATCACAAGCTGTGTATAGTCGGCCACTAAGCGTTGGCGGAACGATCACACACATGTTGTGTGACCGGCCTTTAACGTTCTGCCTGGTGATTACACACATATTGTGTAATCGGACTGGATAGTGTTAATTAAAAAAAAAACTATTATATCTATGTTGCTTAGTAAAATATTTCTTAATTAAAAATAATAAAAGCATACAGTGGTACTTAGTCATAAGAGTTTAATTGGTTCCGCAACTTTGCTTATATTTTAAAGCAAATTTCCCCATTGAAATGAATTGAACTGCCATTTGAAAAGCACATTTACATTTTTGTTCCTAAAAAAAATTTATGATTCCGAAAATGCTGCTCTTCGCTTTTCAAATTTTATAAAGCACTATATTTAAAAACTACTGCATAAAATCAATTGGGCGTTTCCACGAGCAAGCTTTGCTATATCAGCTGTCAAAATATATAATAATTATGTGGCTCGAGTGTGAAGTTGGCTGCGAAAAAATAAAATTAATTCCGAACAGCCTAATATATAACTTCTTAGGTTTTCACGGCCAAATTTGGTATTGTGGCTTTTGGGCTCAGCCTTGTGTGTGGCGAATTAATTCATACCGACATTTCGACCGCCATTGCAGGGGTCTGCTTCAGGGTCACAACCCTGAAGACCCCTGCAATGGCGGTCGAAATATTATAACAAAATAATTTATATTAAAAAAATAATATAAATTAAAATTATATAAAATATTTTAATAAAAGCGGCTAAACCCAAAAGCCACAAACCCTAATATATATTTATGTATAAAAAACTATATTAAAAAAAAAACCGTCAAGTGGAAATAATGAAATGAGTAATTTAAAAAAATCAAGCCAATTTTACGATAACATTAAGTATTTATTTTGTTAGGTTACGTTCAAGATGTGATTACATACATTAGGTTAGGTTATAAAAAAAAAATTTAATCTCACCTTAGAAGAAATTAAACCTAACCTAATGTTATGTAATGGCATAAAAACTGTTAGCTAATATTTTTGTATTTTCTAGGTATGTTTTAAAATAAATAAGTAACGAAAAAAAATCGTGCCACTTGTGCAATAACATAAACATTTTTATTTTGTTAGGTTACTTTCAAGTTGCGATATTACATATGTTAACTTAGGTTAAGTAATTTTTTTAATCTCACCTCAGAAGAAATAAAACCTAACCTAACGTTATGTAAGTGCAAACAGAGTGTTTGTAAAAATTTTTGTGTTTGCCATGTTTTTTTTTTAAATAAATAACTATTCATTAATAGTAATGTATTTCGAAGCAAAAGAATAAAAAAAACTACAAAAAAGAAGAAAACATGAACAACCATGCGACACAGAACAACCATACCGTACTAAATGACGCACTGCAAATGTGACCACTGTAAAATTTTAGTTGACACTAGGGGAAAAATTTAGCATCTTCCCAGACTGTTTATCTAAATTAATTACATTTACTAGAATCCGATCTTATATAAAAATTAGAATACTTGATTTTGTTTTAACCCCTTGTGTGATTTGCCCGAACTCTGGATTCGGGCACCCGCTTGGTGAAAATCCTCCCTGCCCCGTCCTGTTTTTGGAGGCCCAGATGGGGACCCGTTACTGGACGCACGCAAAAAGCTACTTGTTAGAGGGTGGCTGAAGGCCATCTCGTGATTCTAGATGCATCAGTTAGATGTCAAATAGACCTCAATCTAAGGCTGCGAAGTTAGTATACTAGAGCGAGTCGTACACTAAGCTTTTCATTGTGATTTGCCTGAATCCAGCTCGGGTCGTTCCCCCACCAGTCTAGAGAAGGCATCGGAAGGACGCGAGTGGCAAAAAAAAAGGAAAAAAGGGATGGCTTTTTTTGACCCACTTTTTTTTCCAAGAGGTTAACCACAGAAGTGGTTGAGGCATGTTTTCGATTTTCGGACAAAAATTATGGAAAAAATGGAAAAGCTACTGATTATATGGATTGAGAACAAAAACAATAACAAACGGAGAATGCCAATGAGTCAAATGACTATCCAGGAAAAAATTGTATGAATTTGTATTAGAATAATTGATTCCTTATACAATTTTTTCGATTTTTATGTGCCCAGTGGTTTCCTTACGGGAGCGCAGATTTGCTATGTTCAATGCCCTACGGTCCCATACAGGAGAGCTTATGGTTCATTTCACAATCGGATTACATTAATTTGTAATAATAGTATTGAAGTAAGTTCATGGAAGAATCTATTGTGCGACGGAACATTACAAACATTGGCCTGCTAGGGCGTTGAACGACGCAAATCTGCGGTACCGTGTGGGACCACTGGGCGTTTAAATGTTAATTATTGTTATAACAGTATAGAGAATGGTGTTTAGAATTAGATATATTTTTTGAATAGACAGTTTAGATCGGGTCACATTTGCATGGCGTGAGTTTTGCACACATGGAGCGCACGTCTTTGCTCGATGCCACATACCAGCTCCACGGTATACATCAGCTCTCTCTGTTTCCCCATCTCGGCTATGTACATCTGCAGGAGGAGGCGGGACAGAACAAACACACACACACGCTACACTATACATGTATATGGACCACCGACACACGCACGTATTCAACCTTTTGAACGCGGAGTACATCCGGTGGACTAACGCAGATTTACTTCTTCAATAAGTTTAACAAAGATAGTCATTAATCAAAATAATTGATGTGCAAAAAATCTGCTTTAACCCTTTACGTGCGAAGTGCGGATATATCCGCACCAACTTACACTGCTCTTAAATGCGAGGTGCGGATTTATCCAAATACTATATTAAATATAATTTTGTTTTGTATTACGATATTCCTTCGCCAATTTTTTTTTACGATATGTATTGAGTTGTGGGTCATTCTACACATGTTTCAAATTTGCCCTTTTTTTAAAAATAATAATGGATTTATTTAATTTAGTTCTGAAGGTGAATATAAATGCAGCACTGACCAATCAGAACACATAAAAAAAACATCCTTACATATTCAACTTTATTTTTCATTGAATTCGGCATGTAAAGGTTGGTTTAAAGAAATATTTTTCAATATTTTTAACCTGTGTGGGTGTGAGTATTTTAAGCTCATATTATTGTATATTACTATATAATTACAAAAAATAAAAATATAAATTTTGAAATCTGCCGGCAGGTATAGCTCAATGGTCAAAGCGTTTGCTTTGCAAGCCAAAGGTCGTGGGTTCGATCCCCGACGAAGATTAAATAAAAAATATATTTTAGAAAATTGATTATTGAGCTCTAAAATAGCCTCGGTTTGTGTGAATTTGATCCCTCACCCGTAAAATGTAAGTCGCAGCCTATTTACCAACATGGTAATAAACGAAAGTCATCCCATGAAGACCACCCGTTCATATTATAATTTTGATCAATACATCAGTAGAATATAGCCGTAATGCGAGACTAAAAAAGTGAGTAAAAATCACGACCACTGTAGACGTCGTCCGCAGTCAAAAGGTTAACATATTTTTTAATATATATATAGATTTTTGTGGTATTCATGAATAATTAACTAAAATAGAAAAATTCTGCACATAAAAATTCAGATAATTTTTATTCTTCAGATTATGCCCAGCCATTTGCCATCTTCCATGGCTTATTCCAAATTGTCACTGCAACCATAATTCCTCGTTACAGTGGTTTTCAGTGCAATTGTTTTTTTTTTTATATAAAAATTTAACTTTCTCTAGCTAGAAAATTATGTGATCAGTAAAACAAACATTGATATGATATTGTGGCTTTTGGGTTTAGCCGTGTGTGGCGAATTATCTTGTGCCAATATTTCGACCGCCATTGCAGGAGTCTTCTTCAGGGTTGAGGACTTTGTGATGAGTTGGTGTCTGGAGGTAGTTTAGCCGTCGGCCTGACGTACCTCCACGAGCGTCATATCGGAGAGTCGTGTACGGTGGGTACGTTTCAAGGAGCTCACCTCCACGAGCTAGTGCCCTGAAGAAGACCCCTGCAATGGCGGTCGAAATATTGGAAAGGAGTAATTTGCCACACGCGGTTAAACCCAAAAGCCACAATATTAAATGTGGCCGTGAAAATCTAAGAAGTTATTTATTTAAACATTGATATGGTTTACGCGCTAGAGAAGGATAAATTTAAAAGGAGACATTTTTTACTTGACACCACAATAATAGGAAATTTAAAAAATATATATGCTCAAGAAAATAATAGCATGATCCTTGACTATTTAGTGTAAAAAGTATATTAACAAGAATCCAGGCTTGTATAAAATTAGCCGGCGGGTAGAGCACGCTTGACAGCGGAAAATGAAAAAAAAATCTGAGCTCTAAAATTCCCCCGGTCAGTGTGAATTTGATCCACCGCCCGTAAAATGCCAGTCATAGCCTATTACTTGAAATTGGCGGTAGACAAAAGTCGTCCCGTGAACACCACCCATTCGTAGTGTAAATTCCTGTAATAATAAGAATGATGCTCGAATGTCGGGCCGCAGTCTATGACGTTGGCGGATAGACACTCCTCATGGAGCGCTTAAACATATGTAACATGGTAAGCGTCATACAATCCACAGATGAAACTTCAGCATCGCTATCATCATCTGTCGGTATTCTCATGTATGTGTTTAAAAATTAAAATACTTGAAATCACTGAAAGTAGATACAATCTATTAGTTATTTGTGGGAAACATGGGAAACATTAAAATTTTAATGATTATCAAATGTTTAGGTAAATATGCTCAGGGATCATGCTATGTTTTCTTGAGTATGAGCAATTGTATTGCTTTCGTGTGGGATTCGAACCCAAAACATTCGATTCACGCATTTTGAAATATCAATACATACGAAATGATCACAATCTATACACGCACACATACTAACAAACAAATCAATGTCGAGAAAAAAATACATATGTAAAAGTAAAAAAAAAAAATGAAAAAAATGTAAAACTTCAATTTTGAAATGTTTTAAAAATTTAAATTAAACTCCAATAAAACAATCAATAGAAAATTTGGCAACAACAAATTGCCGGCAAACAGTTTGGTCATTTGCCAGTGTCTATGCTTCGTCCCAAGACATCTCTCCGCCCAAAGGTCTACCTGGGAGCATATATGGTTCTTTAAAACCTTCAGAAAGAATCCAGGGTGGTTACAGTTGTAGTAACCGAAGCATATTTTCGGTGATTTATTTATCAAAATTAAATTTTTAAGGAGATTAATCGGATGATTAGTCCGAACCATTTGATCTAGTAGGGTGGCTCAACATAAAAAATATGTATAGGATATGTAGAAATATCGACAGGCGCATACAACTGGGATGGGCAGCATTTGGAAAACTAAAGTACATTTTTAAAGCGAAAATTCCGCAATGCCTTAAAACTAAGGCGTTCAACCAATGCGTCCTCCCTGTATTAACTTATGGCGCAGAGACGTGGAATCTGACAGCAAGTCTTACCCATAAAATAAAAGTCACCCAGCGTGCTATGGAGAGATCCATGCTCGGAGTGTCGCTAAAAGATAGAATCCGAAACGAGGAAATACGCAGAAGAACTCAAGTAGTGGATGCTACCCAACGAATAGGCACACTCAAGTGGCAATGGGCAGGTCATATCTGTCGAAGAGACGACGGTCGATGGGGAAGAAAAGTATTGGAATGGCGCCCAAGAACTGGCAAACGAAGCATTGGCCGACCCCCTACAAGATGGACTGACGATATAAGAAGAATAGCGGGAGTGACCTGGATGCGGAAGGCGGAGGATCGAAGAGGATGGAGACTCATGCGGGAGGCCTACGTTCAACAGTGGACGGACACAGGCTGATGATGATGATGATGATGTAGAAATATTATTCTTTGATGTGTTGTTAATTTTGATTTTTTTTCTTCAAAATTTGAGTTTCACCAAAATTCACAAAAAAAAAAACACAACTTTAAAAACAAAAAACACACATTTTGTTTAAAAAAAACTAATAGAGGAAGAATGAAATTTAAAAAAAGGAAATTTCGCAATTGAAATTTTAACCTTTTCTTTATTGTGCCAAAAAATGTTTAGTTTTTAACCCTTTCGTTACGGCTCGGTCGAATACAAATAGTACTGTCAATGCGGCGTGAATTTTTCAAACCATTTTTTTTTGCTTAAAACTAGTATTTGAAGCATAAATGTACTTATCTGACCTATTTTCATATATCACATTGGTTCTTGTATCCTTTAGCTATCAGATGATGCGAAAAAACTATTATATTTAAAAAACGTTCATTATGTAATTCCATTCGTGTGGTGGCATTGACACATGTGGTTAACAGAAAAATCGCTCCTGTATATATATATAATCGTGTCGGAAACAACAGGGTCAGATCCTGTCTGGCCAGAAGTGAGCAACGTCGATGACGTTACGCCCGGCCATCAAATCTTGCTGGGTGCAGCTATTCGGGCACAGCGCACACTTTCGCTCCTGTGACGAAAGCTAACTATGTTTATTTACATGCTTTACAGATTCCTGTAAAGAATACATGTATGTTGATAAAGGGAATGACTGCAGTTCCAAGTTCCAACCGTAGATGTCACAATGAGTACTGAAAGTAGCAAAAAGATATATCACGTCAACCAATGTAAACGGTCGGGGAATCTTTGACGGCATATGCCGACAACCGATGCGAAAGGGTTAAATGGAAAAAATAGGAATATTCATTAAATTCAATATTCTTCAGAAAAATAAAGACAACGCTATAGAAAAATACGCTATATAAATTTGTCTTCATGGTATTGTGGTGGACTTGTTTTACCATAAAAAAATATGAACCAATTTTTCTATCTATGCCTGTCTAATAATGTTTGCCTTATATGTTCCATACATGTCAATAGAATCACTTCAAGTAGTATTGCACCGATCAAGTTGGGAGTCGAGCTGGCTCTATATAAGCAGACGACCATAAGGACCAGATCTTTTCCATCACCATTTCGACGCCACCATAACCTGAGCAATCATCAAGCCGCCCGTCAGAGAAATCACTTTGTTAAGTGTCGCTATACAAACTTCAAGTCACACCTACCTACTAATAACATTTCATTATTCCGAAAATCATTTCTAGAACTTGCTATTTTTTTTATGTAAACACATACAGGAGAATACCAACAGATGGTGATGGTAATTCTAAATTCTCATCTCTTGAATTCTATGACGCTTACCATGGTGCATATAGCTGCTGCATGTGAAGTGTTGATCCGCCAATGTCATAGACTACAGCCCGAGATTCACGCGTCATCCTTTATTATTACAGGAATTTACTATGAACGGGTGGTCTTCACAGGGTGACTTTCGTCTACCACAAATTTTATTAATAGGCTACGACTGGCATTTTACGGGTGAGGGATCAAATTCACGCCAACCGGGGGGTATTTTAGAGCTCAGAAATCGATTAAAAATCCTTTTTTTTTAATCTTCGTCGGGGATCGAACCCATGACCTTTGGCTTGCAAAGCAAACGCTTTGACCATAGAGCTATACCAGCCGGCTTACTCTTCACAGGTAAGGAAAGGTTAAATTGAAACAATGACATGAAAAATTATAAAAAAAGGTAATGAAAACACAGATTTAGAGTAAAAAAAACAAATGTTAACAAGGTACAACAAATAGAAACCACACACACACTATCGAGCTAACCTAACCTTAAAACTTGCTATGAAATCATCGAAACATTATATCCTAGTCTATACACTTTATTATTCATCTTTGATTTGTAAAAATATGCATATTTGCAAAGAAAGCGGCAAAACAAGTTGACGGTTTTCGTCATTGTTTTGATTTAAAGCCGTCAGCTTTTTTTGCCGCTCCCTGTTTAACTTCTTTACTTTTCACGGCCAGATTTGGTATTGTGGCTATTGGGTTTAGCCGTGTGTGGCGAATAATCTCGTTTCAGTATTTCGACAGCCATTGCAGGCATCTTCTTTAGGGTTGATGACTTGGTGTATAGGTAGGTAGTTAGTGGAGGTACGCTCCTTGGAACGTACCCACCGTACACTCTTTTCCGTCATGACGCTCGAGGAGGTACGTCAGGCTGACGGCTAAACTACCTCCAGACACCAACTCATCACTGAGTCATCAACCCTGAAGAAGACCCCTGCAATCATCATCATCATCATCAGCCTGTGTCCGTCTACTGTTGAACGTAGGCCTCCCGCATAAGTCTCCATCCTCTTCGATTCTCCGCCTTCCGCATCCACGTCACTCCCGCTATTCTTCTTATATCGTTAATCCATCTTGTAGAGTGTCGGCCAATGCTTCGTTTGCCAGTTCTTGGGCGCCATTCCAATACTTTTTTCCCCATCGACCGTCGTCTCTTCGACAGATATGTCCTGCCCATTGCCACTTGACTGTGCCTATTCGTTGGGTAGCATCCACTATTTGAGTTCTTCTGCGTATTTTCTTGTTTCGGATTCTATCGTTTAGCGACACTCCTCTCATGGATCTCTCCATAGCACGCTGGGTGACTTTTATTTTATGTGTAAGACCTGCTGTCAGATTCCACGTCTCTGCGCCATAAGTTAATACCGGGAGGATGCATTGGTTAAACGCCTTAGTTTTAAGACAATGCGGAATTTTTGCTTTAAAAATGTACTTCAGTTTTCCAAATGCTGATGATGTGACATGACTAAGGGGCTCTTGGCTAGTGATGCGCACCTACCGACTGCTATTAAAATAGCAGTTTATAGCCTCTCAGGTGAGCCCTACATAGTCATGTCACATCAAGATTGCGGTAACCAATCCCTCTGGCGAAGTGACGTGATGAACTGACGGGAGAAAGGAGGGCTGAAAGAGTTACCAAAAGAACTCTCCCAGCTTCAACTAGGCACGGTGCAAACCGGCCATAAACTCGCCAAGCCGCCTGGCAAGCGTGGCGTTTTAAGCCAACTACCCCACATGAAAAAAGAAACCCTGCAATGGCGGTCGAAATATCGGAACGAGATAATTCGCAACACACGGCTAAACCCAAAAGCCACATACCGTTGTACATTATTTACTACTGATATTAAATTACCTGTTCTTTCAGCATTACAGCCTGTTGCCTCTTTAGTTCCCTTTCCTGTTAAAGAAAAAATAAATAAATTATAAATAAAATAAATAATTAAAAATTATAAACCAATTTTGGTATGTATGCCTGTGTAATAATCTTGTCTTATATGTTCCATATATGTCGATAGAATCGCCATCAGAGGTCACTTCAAGTACTAATGCACCGATCAAAGTGCGAGTCGAGCTGGCTCTATATAAGCAGATGACCATATGGACCAGATCTTTTCTATCTCCATTTCGACGCCTCCATAACCTGAGCAATCATCAAGCTGCCCGTCAGAGAAATTACTGTGTTACGTGCCACGATCTAATGTAAATACTCTGTAATTTTTCACATTTAAAACAGTTTAAATATTAAGCTTACTTACTGACATTGAATTCCCCGTGACATTATACCGTGTTCTTATTTTTTTGCTTTCTATGTTCGGAATGTCGATGTATTTCCAGTGATCTCTTCCTAACACGCATAAAAACTGCTTCTCAGCAATCTACAGATCACAATACTTACACAACACTCCCAAGTCCCGACGATTAAATTTAGGTTTTAAAATTATGCCCTGAGCTCTAGGTTTTATATATTTTTTTAATATAAAACACATACAGGAGAAAAATGACAGATAGTGATACTGAAGTCTCATCTGTGGATTCTATGGAGCTCACCATGTTACATATGGCTAAGCGCTTCTGGAGTGCTTTAGTCATCTTTCCACTTGGTATTAATAAATATAAATATATGTCAACAACTTTACATAAAATACCTGCTGTTTTCTGGACTGGTCTTCCTGTCTCTGTTTCTCGAGCTCCTCTTGTCTCTTTCTCCTTGCCTGCGATTGGTCAATCCCACGTCCAATCGAATCGCAGATGATAAATTTAAAAAAACAATGCAACGATGATTATTTTGCATTATTTTTTTCGACGAATCAAGTTATGAAACAAAAAGAGAATGAAAAATTACGAATTGTTAAAGAGAATGAAATTTGGTTAACGTAATTTAAGCGATAGTGAATTTACAGAAAAACTAATAAAAAATACATTAATCTTTAAACGCCCAGTGGTTTCCTTCGCAGATTTGCGTCGTCCAATGCCCTATGGTCCCATGCAGTAAGTGCTTATGGTTCACTTCACAATCGGATTACATTAATTTGTGATAACAGTTTTAAAGTAAGTTCATGGAAGAATCTATTGTGCGACGGAACATTACAAACATTGGCCTGCTAGGGCATTGAACGACGCAAATTTGCGGTCCCGTATGGGACCACTGGGCGTTTAAAGGTTAAGCGTATTTCACTATTGAACAAAAAATATTGATCTACCAAATCCGTTCCAAAGTTAAAGTGTATGACCACCACTCAAAAAATATATATTATATATGTGATGCAATAAAACACTATGTAATCAAAACTGATACACATACAAATTTATAGCAAAAACCATCTATTATGACATTTATCTCATCAATAATCATAGAAAAATTAACAAAATTTGATATGATTGATGAATAACAATTTTTGTACGTGCATAAACGGTTTAGGCGCTAGAGAACGATCAATTTAACCTTTAAACACTCAGTGGTCCTGTAAGGAAACCACTGGGAGATTAAAGGTTAATCTATGATTATTTAAGACAACGAAAGCCCCACTCTTTAAGAAAAATGCTGCACTAATTTATGTTCTCCTGTGACAACCGCTACCTATGCAGCAAATAGTCACCATGTTTCGAATAAGATTTTAAGTGGTTTGAGTGATGGCGACATGATGGAGCAATATTTTTAAGGAGGTCAGTGATAAAGCTGATATTAAAAAATTATAATGAATACTGAGTGCTGAATGAAGTTATTAAATAATAAAAGGCCGATTGAAAGTTCCAAATTTTCAAAGCAAAAAAAAAATGCAGAAGAGTGCTACCAGGCGGTGATTGATGTAATAAATATGAATGTGTCACATTGGATATGGTCTCTGTTTAGGAGACTGCAGTTTTGACTAACTCGTAGCCTTCCTCTATCCAACACTGTCAATAGACAACTGCATGATACTTTCGTAAGTTGTCGTACCCATTTTATGAAGGAGAGGAGGTAGGGGGTGTGTCTTTCAGGAATAGATAACAGAGGGAGACAGACAGGGTTACAAGGATGAAGAAGAGAATGATTTTGGGATTTTTATCATCCTTGCAACCCTATCTGTCTCCCTCTCTTATCATTCCCTGATACACACACCCCCTACCCACTCTCCCACATAAACGGGTTCGACATATTAGGAAGTATCATGCAGCTTAGTTGTCTCTTGACAGTGATGGATTGCGGAAGGTTACGAGTTAGTCGAAATTTCAGTCTCCTAAACAGAGACCTTACCCAATGTGATCCAAGTAAAAACAAGGTAAATAAATATTTATTTACCTTGGAACTTTCACACACACAAAAACTTGTGCAAATTCGTTAATTCATGCAATATTTTAGTTTTATAATGAAGTATTACATATAAAAGAAAAAAAAATCACACAAAAAACATCCACCACATTACATAACCAACAAAAATATTAGTAAATAATATACATATAGTGTATTTATATCTACCACCAAGCATATAATGTATATATATATAATAAAAAATATAGTTATTTTTAGGGTATGTTTTAATATATTTTTTATTTTATTTTGTATAAATAGTCAATCTAGTAACTTTGGATGAGAGTTGAAGCCATTTTTTTTTTAATATATATATTCAAAGTGCCTCATATTATTTTAAAACAATCAGTTCCTTCCTAAACGCCACTGGTAAGCTTTGGAATACTCGTTCAGTATATGTGTTGACTCCTTATACAATCTGGATCTATTTAAGAAACAGATCGATATACACTTGCAATTTCCCCACAAGCACACAAACACAAGTTTATGTCTTGCATGCAGCGTCCAGCCTATTATTAATTTATAATGTTGTGGCTTAACCCCTTTTAAGACAAATTATTAGTTATTAAATAAAAAATGTAAATATTTAATTTAAAAAATAAGAAAAGTATTAACAACAAAAATCACTCTTGAGAAACATTTAATAAAGTATTATTTTCAGTTTTTATTTCTTGAAAGTATATGTACACGATTTTTTTATTGAATTATATTGGGTAATTCGGAAAGAAGTGACCATTTTTTTTGCGTCACTTTGAAGTCAGTTTGTCAACGGTCGCCGTTGAGTTAGCACATCGTGGTTGGTATCATTCTAAACCTCTATTAGTACTCTTTCAATTTTGAATTTTTTTTTTTTTGCCGCTGTTGAAAAATGCGGAAGCTTGAAATTGAAGAAACACATTTGCGCCATATCATGCTGCTTTTGTTTGATGAGGGACTGAAATCCAAAGAAGCCACGCAGACCATTTGCGATGTTTATGGAGACATCGTGAAGCTTCGAAAGTGCTCTAGATGGTTTAAAAAAATTAAAGTGGTGATAGGAAGTTAACGGACGAACCAAAAAGTGGAAGACCTTAAAAAATTGATGATGAAACCCCGAATTCGTTGGTAGAATTCGATGCACGCATTTTCAATAAAAAAAACCGTCAAATTTGAAAGAGTACTAATAGAGCTTTAGAATGATACCAACCACGACGTGCTAACTCACCGGTGACCGTTGAAAAACTGATGTCAAAGTGACGCAAAAAAATATGGTCATTTCTTTCCGAATTACCTATTATATACAAATGTATATTTTAGTAAAGATATTTATTTATTTTAAATATGCAGTATTCACCACTTAATTTAAAATATTTTTTAGTACTAGTCATTTATGATACATCCACTTTATGATAAAACATTTGCGAGTACAACACTAGGCCAATTTGTATACACTAGTGTTGTGCTTCTAAACAGTCTCGTCATCAATTGGTAGAAAAATAACTGACAAATACCTATTATTAACCACTTTTCACCTACAACATCATTCCACTCCTTATGTCAATGTACACTTGAGCATCTTCTTTCTTGCGTTTCTTCTTCTTTTTTAAATAATATACAATGTATACAAATTCTATGTAAAGTAAAGGTTTTAAAATTAAGTCGAGCCGCTTATTATGATCACATGGTCCAAGCATAGGGAGGGTCAGGCTAATCATCAGATCTCCTTTAAAAAAATGCAATTAGCAAATCACTCAAAAATATGCTGCCTTGGAAATCATCGGGAACCATACATGTTCCCAGACAGGGCAGCCGTCAAAACTGAGTGGCGGCCATTTGTGGTGAAAAACTGTCAAATAAACTGGTTTAAATAACTTCTTAGGTTTTCACGGCCAGATTTGATGTTGTAGCTTTTGGGTTTAGCTGTGTGTGGCGAATTAATAATTTGCAATATTTCGACCGCCATTGCAGGGGTCTACTTCACTAAGTCATCAACCCTGAAGAAGACCCCCGCAATGACGGTCGAAATATTGGATATTAGTAATTCGCCACACACGGCTAAGCCCAAAAGCCACAATATAAAACTAGTTTAAGCTTTAAATAATTAGGTTGCAAAGTTGTCCAGCGGCAATAGCGCATTGTCAACGTGGTTCTCATCAAATCACCGAAGATAAGCAACATTGCATGCGGATCACAACTTGTATGGATCACCGCCTATTACTAACCACGTGTCGCCAGTCGAGTTGGGCCACTCTTTAGCAATGAATGGTCCAGTTGTTGGGAGCGTCGGGTTAATCATTTGACATCGTTAACCCTCCAGAGACGAAAATTTCTTTTGATAAAAACTAAAGTTTTAAGCTATACTTCATCGGCATGTAGTTTTCTTCATAAAGCATTTTTTTTTAAATATACGATGCTTTCTTGTAGAAAAGCTCTGTGTGATCGTATGGTCACGCTAGTCTAGCGGTCGGGGAACATGTTTAACCATTACCCCTAAATATTTTTGCGTAAGTCGATATCACCCCTTCCCCCCATTTTGAAAAGAAGGCAATCAATGTTTACTAAATAAACATTATTTATTGAATTAATTTACATGGAAAATAACAAAACAGTTACATGAAAATAGTAAGTTTTATGACATAGCAAACTAGAAACATTTCCTTATTACCCCAAAAAACTTATTTCTATCCCATTTGGGGTAATTTACCCTGGTTCCCCGACCGCTGCGCTAGTCCTAACTGTCGACAACATATTCTGTATGAAACATTCTTTATTTTGTTTTTTGTATGGATTCTAACCTTGGCTAGCCTGGGGTTGAAATACAGCTACACCGAAAATATTTATATTACCTTCTTAGATATTGTTATACGAAATGAATTAGTAAAAATTACGTAAATCATTTTTAAAAATATTAAAAAATTGTATTTACTCTTTTGAAAAATGCATTTTGTAGAAAAAAAATTGAACCCGAAATAAAATATCTCACTCTGGTACTTGGTAACTGTTTCACGTTGCCGCGGCTGCAGACCAACTGTGGTGAAGACACTTCTTAACCCAAACTGAGCGAAAAATACTATGTTCAGGTAGAAAGGGGACCGGAGTAGGGATAAATAGACAATAGTGTTCATGGAGACCATACGGTCACGCTCGTCTCTGGAGGGTTAAAACCCTGATTTACAAATCGCCCAAAAAATGCTTCGGATACTCCCAGGTGCTTCGTGTCTTAGGACGAAGAATGAACAATGGCGGATGACAGAACTTGGTGGCGGCTATTTGTTGTGACCAGATGTGGAAAGATGTCGCAAAGTTACTAGTTATTGTTCCATGATACTATAATAAAAAAAGCAAAAAAAAAGAGCTAAACAAAAGGGAATCAAATTCTTATAAAATTAGGGCTCAAAAAATATATTCAATGATTTTGAATATTTTTATCAATATTTAATACTTATTTTATATATATATATATATTAATTTTAAATATAACTTATTTATCATGCATTTAATTACTTGATTATTTTTTATTTAAATTTTATTAATTATCTAAATCAAATCCAAACTAAATATAATTTAATATGTAATTATTGATTATTCTAATATTATTTATTATAATAAGGTGATATTTTTTTTCTTACACCCATGCAAATGAAACCCCATAATTATTAGTAATGTAGAAAAAAAAAAAACAAAAACACCATGAAAAAATATATATTAAAAAATGAACAATGCGACACCTTTTTACATTTGGATTAGTATCAAACACCGCGGGTGTGAAAGAGACAGGGTGATATGGTGGTTATAGCAAATGCGGCGAGTTAGAGTGAGACAAACGAGACAACCCCGCCCATGAACCAAGGGTACACCAACTTTAAATGTACATATATTCACTCCCTAAATGCGCCAGATATATTTGATTATATGATTTTAAAAAAATTATTTGTATTTATATATTTTTTTTCAAAATATATACATAAACTGAATAAATTGCATAGGATAGTTTAAATGGTAAAACACCGATGTGAATATTTTTAGTATTCCATAATTCAAATAGTCAGTGTTACCAATCATAAAAATAAATATAAAACATGATTCCAGATACCTGTTCAGTGTATAGGTAATTTAATTATTTATTAAGGGAAAAAATGTTCCATAAGACTATAAAAAATTTTTTTTTTTGTATTTAAATCATAGACAAATAACAAAAAAATATTTATTCTTTTGCACTAATAACAAATACAATATTAAAATGAATGATATTTAAAAATATGGTATTGTGGCTTTTGGGTTTAGCCATGTGTGGCGAATTACTCTTTTTCAATATTACGACTGCCATTGCTGGGGTCTTCTTCAGGGTTGATGACTTTGTGACGAGTTGGTGTCTGGAGGTAGCTCGTGGAGGTAAGCCCACCGTACACGACTCTCCGACATGACGCTCGTGGAGGTACACGGTAAACTACCTCCAGACACCAACTCATCACAAAGTCATCAACCCTGAAGAAGACCCCTGCAATGGCGGTCGAAATATTGTAAAAGAGTAATTCGCCACACGCGGATAAACCCAAAAGCCACAATACCAAATTTGGCCGTGAAAACCTAAAAAGTTATTTAAAAGTATATTTACATAAAAAAAACAACTGATTAAATAATATTTTGTAATTATTTTTTAATGGGCTGGAGTGATCGGCGACAAAAAATATAAGGCAATGTGAAAAAAATATTTATGTACAAGAAATTGTCTGGCGTTTTTCAATCGTTCTGTATTCTTCTCGGATTCCAGCACCAAGGATTGTTCTAAAGAGGCCTCGTGGACGTGCAATATTGCAGGCAATTTATGATTGCAGTTTTGTAAACGGCGCAAGAGACCAGAATCAGTTTACAACTCTATCCCGTCGTCCATAACAGTCACTTTAAATTGCTACTAAAATTTCAGAATTATTTTATAGTTGCAATTTGGGGTGCAGAGAAAGATGCCTTTGTTGCTCGATATAGATTTCTTTCCCATTGTCCACAATTGCAACTGTAAACCGCCTGCAATATATCAACACGTTTATAGTTGCCATAGTGAAGCAGAGAACGATATCTACGTATACCTGCCTCTATATTACTGCAGATAGATCTCTTTTTCGTCACTCATAATTTCGGCTATAAATTGCCTCCAATATTTCAGAAATTTATAGTTGCAATTGTTGGTGCAGATAAATATACTTTCTACTGCGCAGCATAATTTCTTTTTCGCAAATATAAATTTCTTGCAACATTTCAACAGATTTAAGGTTGCAATTTCGGGTGCAGAGAAAGATTCCTCTATTGCTTGATATATAATTCTTTTCCATTGTCCACAATTGCAACTGTAAATTGCCTGCAATATTTCAACACGTTTATAGTTGACAAAGAAAGACATCTATGTTTAGTGCACCTATATTGACCTATCTATATAATATTTTCGTCACCCACAATTTGCAGCTATAAATTGCTTGCAATATTTCAAACAGATTTACAGTTGCATTTGTGTATGCAGAAAAAGATATCGATGTAGATTCACCCAGATCTCTTTCCTGTCGACAACAATTGCTGCTACAAATCGCCTGCAATATTTCAGTAGATTTATAGTTGCAATTTTGAATTCAGAATAGGATACCTGTGTTGCTCAATATAGATTTCATTCTCACAATCTACAATTGTAGCTATAAATTGCCTGCAATATTTAATCAATTCATAGTTGTAATTGTCGATGTATAAAATGATATGAATATATATATATGTACAGATTGGATGCTTCACATTGCTCTCTTTCCCGTCGCCTACAACTGCAACTGTAAATTGCCTGCATTATTTCAGTAGATTTATAGTTGCAATTGAATACGCAATGCATCTCTATACACAGCTCTGCCTAAACCTTTTCTCTGTTGTCCATAATCGCAACTATAAATTTCCCGCAATTTACAGTTGCAATTATGAATACAATAGAAATAAATACATTTGTAAAAGTGTACATCGCTCCACACAGCCATATTCCGCAACATTGCACGTCCACAAGCGCCTCGTGAGCTAAACCAAATATCCCCAACTCCACCACATTCATGACAGCAAAGTATACAGTACGATATGCACCGTGCTTGCGTGTTATTTGTAATGGATTAGTCATATCCGTATTGTGACAGACGTACCGGCATCGCATGGGCGTCCTCCTCCTCATCCAGTAAGTCAATGACGGCGGGAGCGACCGAAGATGGCCGCCACGGAGACGCGCCGCCTCCCTTAAAAGGATCCGCCTTTGACGAGCCTCTTCCGGGTTTAACGTCAACCTGCGTCATCAAGTCTTGCGTCACGTTCGCCTGCCCGCTAACGATCCACTCTTGATCCCGCGTGATCTTTGCGTCTTTAGCGGCGGCTAAATCGGCAGCTGCCGCGACTACGACAGATTTCAACGAATCAGAAAGCTTCGGCATCAACATCAAATTGCTGCTCATATAGTCGTTTTTCGCAGTCAAATACTTTGCTTCGAGCTCTTTCAAATCAGCGAGCTCGTCAGGGCTACGTTTCTTTCTACGCCGAGCTTGATTTGCCGTCGTTTTCGCCCAATCGCATTCGCCCGAGACGAACTCGCCCATTCTCGAGTACGCCTCTAATATCTTATCCATGATGTCGTTCTTCGAGTCTTCCGGATTCTTCTTTTCGGCATTGACTTTAATGACCGAAACGGCGTTTCTGTTTAACTCTTGCGGTTTGACGACTGTCAATTTGAAGTCTCTCTTGACGTCCGAGATGGCTTTCGAAGGGGCGAAGTCGAGCGCCGCGTTCTGGGCAAAGTTGACAATCTTATCTAGCGCGTTGTACTCTTCCTCCCTCGAGTGCTCGAGGACCGGGGTGATGGTGACCGCGGCCGGGACCGGGGTCAGCGTGAGACTCATGGATGGCAGGGTAATGGCTGCGTTCCTTCCCGAAGTTCTCGCCGAAGAGGCGATCGCTTCAATGCTCTGCCAGAATGACGGGGCGTCCCTGTTATGGCTTTTGCGATGACGACCCGCCTAATGTTTATTAAAAATATTTATATTATGTAATGATTTTATTGACATTCTCATTGAGAGCCACAATTTTATGATAAAGATATTAATTTTAGAGTCATTTGGCTTTTGAGTTGGCTTACTCTAAAATCAATATAAAATGTCACAACTTAACTTATTTCATAGTATTATTGTATTTTAAAGTATATTTTTAAATTTCTGTTTGCTTGTTTTGCCTGTTGCATTAATTATTATTTTTTATGCAATAAATATTAGCTCCAATAGATTTATTATTTTTAATTTTAAATTAATTTAATTATGAACTAAAATAATAAGAAAATAAAAATGTTATTATTATTGGCATTCACATTAAAGATTATTAATAAATTTAAAAAATAATAAAAAAACCTTCTTATGCATCTTTTAAAATCAATAATGAAATAAAATATGAATATTAAAAAAAAAAACGAATGTTCCAAATCACGAGGCATTTGTCTTTACTAAAACAAAAGCAATATGTGATCCATATCAATATACAAGGACTTATATACTACTCTAAACATAATACTAGGGCGCACTGCTAGTTTCCCTTGAGTGGAAGTTTTCTCTGTGTAAATGGTGTTTTCTTTATATAATAGTTAAGGAATTGCTGTTAAGTTATGTAAAATGATGAACGACAGTACTTCAAAAAGCAAAATTGACTTTCTTAACCCTTAAGATGCGAGGTGCGGATATATCCGCACCAACTTGCACTGCTCTCTCTGAAAAAAACACATCGCTTCAGTGCGAGATGCGGATTTATCCGAATACTATATTGAATATAATTGTGTTTCATATTCATATATTATATATATATATAAGACAATCCTTCGTCAAAAATTTTTTATACTATAAATAAAGCCGCATTAGAAAAGTAATTAAATAAAAGCGTTAAATAAAATATTTTTTTAATTGATTTTCGATTATAAAAATCAAAATTATATTGCATATACATAAAAAATATCTAGTGCCAAAAAAATCTCAAAGGCTACACGATCGAGCGATACAAACTTCAAGATTGCTCAACTTTTATAGATGACTATATGAAAGCAACAAAAAAACAACTTTTAATAAATTGTTGACATTGCAAAATTTTACAATACTAATCATAACAACAAAATAGAAATATGTATGTGATAATGTTTTTATAGCTCTCTCTCTTTGATTCTTTCATTACGGCTCGGTGGAATACAAATTATACTGTCAAAACAAGCATAAATGTACTTATCTGGTCTATTTTCATATATCACATTGGTTCTTGTATCCTTTAGCTATCAGATGATGCATAAAGAAGTATTTTATTTAACAAACTTTCATTACGTAACTCCATACATGTGGTGGCATTGACACATGTGGTTTACAGAAAAATTGCTCCTGTGATGAAATCTAGCGATATTAATTTACATGCTTTACAGATTCCTGTAAAGAATACATGTAGGTTGATAAAGGAAATGACTGCACTTCCAATTTCCTACCGTAGATGTCACAATGAGTACTGAAAGTAGCAAAACGATATATCACGGCTACCGATGTTGGTAGGGGAATCTTACATGGCATATATCGGCTACCGATACCAACAGGTTAAAATCTGAGCAATCGTGCAATTGATATCCTTCATGTTGGCAGACCTTTCTATATTTAAACATTAAGAATAGCAATAACAGTACCTATTAAAAAATAAAATAAACATTAATTGCGATTAATAAGGCCTACAACTAAAAACATAAATTAATAAAATTAATTACTTATATATAAATATATATTGCACTATGATATTTAACCATGAAAGGATACGTTTCTCTTTTTATGTAAGCACATTTGAACATGTGGAGAAGCGCAACTGAGGAGAATACTTGGATTGCCCCGAAAGAGGACCTAGCCCCTGGACACGACCAGGGGAGGAATATATGGAGGTCTCTTAACAGACTTCGGACCGGAGTATGCAAGACGAGGACACAAATGAAAGCCTGGTAGTTTTACAGGCGGACCAACTGAAAGTGACTGCGGCGCGGAGCAGACCCTGTCACACCTTCTGGAGTGTGCGCTGTGTCCGAGTAGCTGCACCCAGGAAGACCTGATGACGGCCGGGAGTAACGCCATCGACGTCGCCCACTTCTGGGCAGACAGGATCTGACCCTGTTGTTTCCGACACAATTATATATATGTAAACACATATACATAACAGACGGGTAAATAATTTATGCCTTTTACCAATGGTTAAGCATTACATAAAGAATGTTGATCCGCTGAATTTACGTGATTCACGCATAGTCCATTTTTACAGTTACTCTACGTACTATGCGCAGGCAGTGTTCACAAGACAGAATTTCATTTATATAAGGAGAAAAATATCTCGATTTACTACTATTATTAATAACAAGGTTTTTAAAAATCACAATTTTTCACCATTCAGTTCTGTCAGTTGCCATTGTCCATGCCTTGTCCCACACCCAAAGATTCAACTGAGAGCATAAATGGTTCTCGATGACCTCCACGGCGGAACCCATGGACGTAAAGAGAAAGCAGCTGCAGTATCGGAGGCATATTTGATGTGATTTAACAATCGGGTGATTACCCCGAGGCTCCCGAGGCATGGACCATTCGGTTATAAATGGCAGCTCGACACAATCGCTTAGACAATTATGAAAAAATGTTCCTTTCATAGTCAAAAATTAAACATACATATATAAAAAAAAATTAGAACAAGATACATAACGTACAGGTATATAGTAAAAGTCACATATAACTAATTAGTTCTAAGTCTACACATATAGAAGAATATTGATTATTTACAAAACATATAAAAAACAAATTTACTAGCATTTCAAATAATATATGTATATTTATATAAAGTCTACCCTCCTATAGCGTTTTAATAAAATCAAATGATTAGCCTGATGCTCTAAAATTCTGGACAATATATTAAAAAAGTATGTAATCGCATGCAGGAGAGCACAGCCGGACAAGACCAGTGCACTCTATGACGCTCAGCCAGGGAGGCTGGACGCTGCATGCGGGAAACGTGTGTTGTGTTCGTGTCTGTGTGTTGGTCGGGGAGATTGAAAGTGTATATTTATCTGTTTCTTGAAGAGATCTAGATTGTAGGAAGAAAGAAACACAGACGCTGGAAGAGCATTCCAAAGCTTACCGGCGGCATTAAAGAAGGAACTTTGGAAACTGACAGTTCTTGGTCGACACACATTAAACGTGTATGGATGTTCGACAAGTGTAAGACGAGTTTGTCGGTTGTGGGTGGGTGCAGGAAGAATTAGTTCTTTAAGTTCCGAAGAGCAGCGACCGTGGTAATAACGGTAGAAAAGACTAAGTGAACCAATCTTACGCCTGTGTTCCATTGATTGTAGGTTAGACGTAAGAGTGTCATTGTTTATCAAACAAATTGCTCTTCTTTGAACCGAGTCAATCAAGTTTAGAAGGTATTTATTGTCTCAACACATAAGTGACTGCCGTATTCAAGGATAGGTCGGATTTGTCCTTTATATAGAAGAAGAAGTTGTTTATCGTTGAAATACCTCAGTGATCTATATAACACACCTAGTTTTTTGGAAGCAAGAACGGCTTTGTACTTAATTGACTCGTAATATTTGACATTATTCGAGATTGATAATCCAAGAATGTTGATGGAGCTTGCTTTTGAAAGAGGGCAACCGTTGAAAGATACAGGATCCATAGCAGTCTTCTTGGTGGATAAAGTACATGATTGGGTTTTGGAAATGTTGAAACTGAAGAGGTCGAGGTCACCCCATCGTGAAACCCTTTCAAGAGACATGTTCATCTTCTCCACCAGAGATTCCCTAGCAGCAGATAGTTCCGAATGTTTCGGAGGCTTATATGGAAGATTATACTCTCATGGAGTATAAACTGTTGTCGGCATAGCAGTGGATGTTTGCGCATTGAAGCAAATCATTCACATGCAGAAGGAAAAGAGTGGGCAACAGCACAGAGCCCTGTGGAACTCCTCAGTTGATTTAATGGCAGGAAGAAGAAAAGCCATCTACTAAATAAACATTATTGACTACTACAAACGCTTCAAGAAAAATCTCAATAAGTATACGATATAGGAGGGTTGAGTGTATATAATATAGATGACTTTTGCACTAGTGTTTTAGCATACCAGCGCTTGCCAAACATTCATATGAGCTCCGGGGCCACGTCAATAGTGCGTCAACAACTAGTGTTGTTAGAGCACGAAAGAGGCGCTAGTTAGCTATCGCACCGTCTTCGTAAATGTCAATAGAATCAAACTATGAACGTTACATAACTTCTTAGGTTTTCACGGCCAGATTTGATATTGTGGCTTTTGGGTTCAGACAACCATTAGATAACCTGACACCAACTCACTACTAAATCACCGATCCTGAAGAAAACCCCTGCAATGGCAGGCGAAATATTGGTCAAAAGAAATTTGGCACACACGGCTAAACCCAAAAGCCAGAATATACTATGAACGTTGTCAAAGATATGTAAAATTAGCAAAAAATATTATTAGATCTAGCAGTTAATTATACTAAGTCGGGATTTGAACCGACAACGTCTGAGTGACAAAAAAAAGTAAGTGCGTTTTTTTATGTAAGCACATACAGGAGAACACCGACAGATGGTAGCAGTAATTTTGAATTTAAATTTAAAATCCATTTACTATAGAGCTGAATGTAAAATATATTGGATTCCGGTCAAAAACTATAAGCAATATCCGATATATTTGTTTACTAGACAATATATTACAGTTTATATATATGATATTGTGGCTTTTGGGTTTAGGCGTGTGTGGCAAGCTTCCTTCAACCAATATTTCGACCGCCATTGCAGGGGTCTTCTTCAGGATTGATGATTTATTTAGTTGCGAGTTGGTTTATTCAGATTATCTTTTTACGAGCGTTATTATACCATATGGCGGTCGAAATATTGGTTGAACGAAGTTTGCCGCACACGGCTAAACCCAAACAGCCACAATATCAAATCTGGCCGTGAAAACCTAAGAAGTTATTTAAGTCTATATATATAATTTGCATTAAACGATTAACAATGCTATGGTGTTCATGGCTCTATGATTGTGTATTGACATGTGCGGTGGCGGTGTCCGCGTGCTGCCCCTGTCTATGTGGAGTGTGTACCTCCATGATCTGCTGGCTACGCACCTCCTTGTCCCGCTTCACCTGCTCCGCCTTCTCGGAACGTTCCTGCTCGCGCGCCAGTCGAGCCTACACAAAAACACACCACAATTAACACTCCTACTTATATAATACATTGATAGCAACCGACGCCATCTTGCGTCGATACAACAGCATCGTATTTCATGATTTCCATAAAAAGAGGTAACCAGTGGCGCCCCTGCTTACCGGTCACCAACAAGAGAACCGTGGGGAAATTGTGTCAACATGTCAATTAACACGTCCCATGCCTACTCCACGGATCCATGTACGTAGTTTGGGAACCTATGCATGTAGCGCATAGGTTCCCTAACTTATTTAAAAGCTTAAGAGCTGCTTTCTATACTACAGTCGGTCAAGAGGTGAAGGTGAACCTGATTGGGTCAGGTTATGTTCTACGTCTTATGTTAACATTTCGCATGCCCACAACACGGATCATCATGCGTCTAGCGCATGGTGCCCACTACACGGATCCTTGTATCATGCGTCTAGCGCATGGTGCCCACTACACGGATCCGTGTATCATGCATCTAGCGCCTGGTGCCCACTACACGGATCCTTGTATCATGCGTCTAACGCATGGTGCCCACTACACGGATCCATGTATCATGCGTCTAGCGCCTGGTGCCCACTACACGGATCCGTGTATCATCCGTGTATCATGCGTCTAGCGCATGGTGCGGATCCGTGATCGCGCACATCAACATACAAGCGCCTCAGTCTACTGGCGGGCCCTGCTCAAGAGAGTTGCTAAAGCACTTGTTTCCTGTAATACAATATTCATTTTAAACGTATCTAGTGCAGTTTTTTAAAAACATTTTTATTTTTGTGTTTTCTGCTATTTTCAATGAAGGTATATATTTTCAACCATGTATATTGTGAAGCTGGTCCATCAAATCGAAAGTCTGAACGCAAAATTGAAACAAATACCAAGAAAAAGAGAGAAAACCTAGTGTCTAAGGATTTCTCCACTGATTCTGATGTTTGGCTGAGATTTTACAAATAAATAGCGCCGATGACTTTGAGTGGATCTGACAGACAAAGATTATTGGAATCAATGTCATTTAAACTACTTACGTGTTCATATTCTATTTAAACCTATTCAATATAAAATATAGATGGAATAATGATATTAATGGTAAACAAGGATCCGTGCAGCCAGTATTTACAATTGAAATTTTTCTGACGGTGCTGGATACATGGATCCGATACAAAAATTAATTTAATTTCTAATAAAGACACCGATTACTACTGGAAACAAGAAAAAAAACTCGTATTTTTCATAGAAAATTGCGAGCGGGTTAAGGTTGAGTCGCATCCTGATTGGATCATAGACTCAAGGCATCAGCTTTAACGCGTCCCATAATCTTAAGTAATTTCACATATGATTTGCAACACGTGTAGTGCCCTTGCCTGCCGTCTACCGCGCTTGCGAGCTGGTCAAGGTTGAGTCGCATCCTGGTTGGATCATAGACTACATAATTTGAAGTAATGTTACATATGATTTGCAACACATGTAGTGGTGGGTCAACGTTGAGTCGCATGTAGTGTGGTGTGTGGTGTGTTAGTGGCCGCGGGACGTACGTTGAGCGGCTGCAGGCTGAACGCCCACTGCAGCTCGGGCTCACAGTGTGTCCGCACCTGTTCCCTGCCCTTGGCGGCGTCACGCCGAGCGTCGCGCGCCGCCTGCTGCTGCCGCGCCAGCTCGATGCGCTGCTCCACGGCCAGAGACGCAGAACCGGCACCCACCAGTGCGCGGCGAGCCTCCTCCAATCTGCAACGACAAACAACAACATCATCTCGATATAGCCCTTTCAGGCTGGTGCCGAAAAGCCTCGAAATACGATCTTTCGTCTCTTATTTTTGTCGCTTGCCATACATTTGTGTCCGCCATATTGGGACTAGTTATATAGTTTTGCCACTGACGGCACTGGTGACCGACCACGAGCCGGAGGAGTCAGTTATGTGTTGACGATCGAGAAGGTGGAATTGCGGCCACAGCGACATGTCATCCCGCTTGGCCGGAAGCTTGTAATGTTTTAACGTAAATTTAATCAATGTGCTTCTAAAAGAAAGTGATTGTTTGCTGACCTGCTCCTCATCCTGCCTTCACGCGACGGCTTAACACCCCTTTTGAGAGAGAGAGGAGGATGTTAAGATATAGTACCGACCTCTTGGCGACCTCCGTTTCTGACATGCGCAGCACCTCGCCGTCAGCTGAGGGCGGAGCGCCCGCTTGCAGGAAGCTGCCTACGAGGGGCCGAGAGGAGAAGCTGAAGTTCTCTTTGTTCAGTGGTGTGTTGGGGTTGTTCTCCAGGTACTGTAAAAGAAACCAATAAAGAAATGTAAATCTGGTGTATTAAGCTTCAAGTACAATTTTACAACTGGGATTCTTGAATGTTTTAACTTCTATGTTCCAGATAAGTACATCCGTGCTCGTAGCCATCCATTTCTTTTGATCCCAGTTGATACTTGTGGAGCCTCGAGCACTCAATTTAGTACAACGGCAATGGCGCTCCTTTTATTTTATTTTATGTAAACACATACAGGAGAATACCGACAGATGGTAATATCACTTCTGAAGTTTCATCTGTTGAATTCTATGATGCTTACCATGGTGTATATGGCTAAACGCTACATGTGGAGTGATGATCCGCCAGCGTCATAGACTACAGCCTGCGATTCACGCATCATCCTTTATTATTACAGGAATTTACTATGAATGGGTGGTCTTCACGGAACGACTTTCGTCTACCACCAATTTTAATTAATAGACTATGACTGGCATTTTACGGGTAATGGATAAAATTCACACCAACCGGGGGTATTTTAGAGCTCAGAAATCGATTAAAAATTTTTTTCTTAAATCTCCATCGGGGATTGAACCCACAACCTTTGGCTTGCAAAGCAAACGCTTTGACCATTGAGCTATGACCGCCAAAACATGAATTATGCACCATCAGGTAGTTTATTACCCTTGCTTTCCGATGATATGCATTTTCTACAACTGGACTCTAAATAATGAGAATCTCCATATAACATATAATAGATACTGAGGAACAATTCTTGTATTCCTCCGTAATATTATTAAGTATTAAATACAATTATAATAATGTATAGTTATTCATTTGTAGCCATGGAAATAAATCATTTGTGGAATAATCGGGCCAAGCACGGGGCAATACAAGCACTGAAGTTGTTGCAGCTATAGCGGCTAATTGTGGGGGTTTCTTCTATTTTTCAGATACTTACATTACAACAATTGTTCCATTTCAACTTCAGCAATAGTCCATCAAAGCAATATTTATAAATATTCTCATTTTTCCGGTTTTTAAATGACATTTTCATATGGTGTAGTAAATACATATCTTCAGAGCTCTCGGATGTTTTTAAGCACTGTAAGGGGAGGGTTAAATAGTGGATACGGAAATGATGATAAAGAGATGGCGACTTACGGCAGCCACATCTTGGAGGCTCTTGAGCCGCAGAGCCGCGTGAGGCTCCGGTGGGAAGTAAACCACGTCGCCCTTGATTCCTCCACTCCGGGACAAACCACGCATCAGCGTCTCTCGCTTCCAACCTAAAAAAAACATATACATTGAATATAACATCAATCAACATTATGGCGCCATCTTTATGATAAAATTAAATAAAGTATTTTTTTATGTAAACACGTACAGGAGAATACCGACAGATGGTGATAGTAATTCTGAAGCCTATTCTGTGGAATTCTATGACGCTTACCATGCTGCATATGGCTAAGCGCTGCAGGGCGAGTGTTGATCCGCCAACGTCATAGACTACAGCCCGAGATTCACGCATCATCCTTTATTATTACAAGAATTTACTATGAACGGGTGGCCTTTACGCGACGACTTTCGTCTACCGCCAATTTTGACGCCAACCGGGGGCATTTTAAAGCTCAGATATCTATTACATTTTTATTTATTTTTAATCTCCGTCGGGGATCGAACCCATGACCTTTGGCCAGCAAAGCAAACGCTTTGACCGTTGAGCTACGCCCGCCGGCAGGCAGTTTGCACATATAAGTTAAGTAAGCATGTAGTGTAGTACCTAGTGCGAGAGGCGCCCGCAGCGGCGTGTCGTCCTGCCTCCGTTGGCGTCTGGGCGCGCCGGTGCGTCCATGAGCGTCCGGCGCGTCAGAATCCGACGGACAAGAGTCAGAGGGAACGTCGGATTCAGACCCGGACAGCTCGAGGGCCGCATTCGGGTCACTCATGGCCGCCTTCAGCTTCTCTTGCATCTCGGGGTTCAACTGAAACCAAACATAACATTAATAATGTAATAATAATACGCAGATATTGATGAGATAAGCCCAGATCACTGGTCTACCCAGCTAATAACTGGGCACGGCGCTTTCAAAGAAAGATTATACTCATTTAATTTAGTTTCAAACTCCTTCCAGACCTCAGAGCACATTCTCTGGGACTGTCAGTTCCTCTTGTTAGAAAGAGAAGTCCTTTTCGATGCAGTTCGAGGGAATCGCCTCAGCCCTATGGAGCATGCAGACTTTGTGGCCACTAAAAAAAATTCCATACATTTACAATCTTTGCTCGTATTTTCGGTGAGAGAATCTATCCTCCATCTCCGTTTCTTTACAGCCCTTGAATGCAATTCTAATCACTTTCACGGGTTCTTTCTTTCAGCACTTCTGTGCAGTGGCCACACAATTGTTCAGAGGGGACTCCCACTGGACTTATCATAGTTGCTAACTTCAAGGTTCAAAGAGACTTAACTGTCCTCCGGTGTGATGCGGGTGTGAGGCGGGTAAAGTCCAGTAGATATTGATGAAAGAAATATCATACAATATATATTCGCTGTAGATTTATATGTGTTTATCATTTTGTTAATTGATACCTGAGGCCACCCTGCGGCTGAACATGTGGAGAAGCACAACCGAGAGGAATACTTGAATTGCCCCGAAAGAGGACCTAGCCCCTGGACACGACTAGGGGTGGAATATATGGAGGTCCCTTAACAGACCTGGGACCGGGGTATGCAAGACGAGGACACAAACGGAAGCCTAGCAGTTTTACAGGCGGACCGACTGAATGTGACTGCGGCGTGAAACAGACCCTGTCACACCTTCTGAAGTGTACGCTGTGTCCGAGTAGCTGCACCCAGGAAGACCTGATGATGGCCAGTAGTAACGCCATCAACGTCGCCCACTTCTGGGCAGACAGGATCTGACCCTGTTGTTTCCGACTTGATTATATATAATTTAAATTAATAACTCTGATCTACCATCAAAATTTGTAGGTAATAAGAAACAATATTATTTTTAATAAATATTTATTTATTTATTTACCTTGTTTTTACATGGATCACGTAAGATATGGTCTCTATTTAGGAGGCAGTTTAGACTAACTTGTAGCCTTCCTCAGTCCATCACTGTCAAGAGACAACTTATCTTGTTGTTTCTTTGCCATCTGGTTATACAAGCAGTGGGACGGTTGGTTGATTGCCTTACGCATTTTTTCAGCGTATATAACTTAGCGTGTTATTTAAGGTGGTGCGATACCAGACAAGGGGTATAGTTTAGAAATGGGTGTTGGTTTGAGGCAGCCTGTGACGACTCTGCATGCATCATTCAGGGCAGTATCCACTTGATTACAATGGGCTGAGCAACCCCATACTGGTGCCGCATATTCTTCGGCGCATATGACTTGGTGCGATACCAGTCAAATGGTTAAATAAAAGCTAATAAAAATAGTTAGCATTGGCAGGTTTTCTCACCAAATCGGCCGCTTCCTGCAGGTAGTGATGTGCCAGCGCGGGGCGGATCCCGAGAGCTCGGGATTGGGCGAGCAACGAGGCCACTGTGTTCTTCTTGGGTTTGGACACGCCTCGACCCAAGTTCCTGGGTCGCCCCTCCTTCGTAGAATGCCATGAACCCACTGGAAAGTAAATAAAATATAGTTAAAAATCAAATATAAATATATATTTTTATATTAGGTATATACATATCTACAGCAAATATCATCTTTTAAGATTAATGTGTGTCGACCAAGAACTGTTTGCAGTTTCCAAAGTTCCTTCCTTAACACGTTATAATGCCACATAATATATATAATATGATTGTGTCGGAAACAACAGGGTCAGATCCTGTCTGCCCAGAAGTGGGCAACGTCGATGGCGTTACTCCCGGCCATCATCAGGTCTTCTTAGGCGCAGCTACACGGACACAGCGCACACTCCAGAAGGTGTGACAGGGTCTGCTCCACGCCGCAGTCATATTCAGTCGGTCCGCTGTAAAACTGCCAGGCTTTCATTTGTGTCCTCGTCTTGCATACTCCGGTCCGAAGTCTGTTAAGGGACCTTCATATAAAGAATAATAGAAGAAGTTTCCTACAGTCGACAACGGAACTGGTGATACCTGAGTGCGGCTGAACATGTGGAGAAGCGCAACTGAGGGGAATACATGGATTGCCCCGAAAGAGGACCTAGCCCCTGGACATGACCAAGGGTAGAATATATGCCACATAATGTTTTTAATGCATTCGACTCAGATATAGGTCGCATTCAATGTTAAAATTACATGAATGTAACCGCTGGCAAAAAGGAACTGCGTGGCGACCTTTTCAACAACAGAGTAGGTCACCGGTGACCTACGTGGCGCCCTTTTCAACAACGCCTGTAGATCTTGCATTGTGTCGACAAACTGTCTTGTTTACCAGTTCTTGCACGCAACTCTTAACACTTTTCTTCCCCATAAACTATATCATATCATATTTTTCCTGGCCCTATCTCGTTTACTTGTGGTCGGCTCTCCTAATAACATTTTCCCAAGATGCTTGATCGAAGATAAACTCGCTGTCAACTCCAAGACGTTCCATGTCTTTCTTGACTTCTTGAGCCATGTTAAGCCGGCGGTCATAGCTCAATGGTTAAAGCGTTTGCTTTGCAAGCCAAGGGTCGTGGGTCCGATCATCGGTTGGTGTGAATCTGATCCATCACCCATAAAATGTCTGTCATAGCCTATTAATTAAAATTGGCGGTAGACGAAAGTCGTCCCGTTAAGACCACCCATTCATAGTAAATTCCTGTAATAATAAAGGATGATGCGTAAATCTCAGGCTGTAGTCTATTACGTTGGCGGATCAACACTCCACATGCAGCGTTTAGCCATAAACACCATGGTAAGTGTCATAGAATTCCACAGATGAGACTTCAGAATTACTATCACCATCTGTCGGTATTTTCCTGAGGCCGGCCCGGTCCCAGCCTTCCCGCCTCCAGCTGCAGGGCTGTCCCGCCTACACGCACGTCCATACCAGCGCAGGCGGTATGCACATGTGTGTAGGTTTCTTTAAAAAAAAAAAAAAACAACGAAAAAAAATGTAATGAATAGATTGAATAGATTGGATGACATGGATACCCACTGTCGTTATCCTCGCTGTCTCCGCTGCTCTTGGGCCCCGGGCTCTCGCTGGCTGCGGGGCCCAGCAGCTGCGCCAGGGAGCCTCGCAGCGCGTCCTGCTGCTGCACCGGGGACAGTGAGGCGTGGCGCTGTGGCGAGGTGGACTGCACCGCGTCCTGGATCACGCGGCGGGGCTTAGCTCCGGGCTTGCGTCGAGCTGAAAATAAAAAATACGGAATATTAATAATGTCGGAAAGTAATAATGTTAAAAGATCTTGTGAATAAATGTTGACAAAAATATTTACCTTGTTTTTACTTTTTACATGGATTACGTTGGGTATGCCCTCTGTTTAAGAGACTGCGGAGACTAAATGTGTTCGACCACTTACGAAAGTGTCATGCAGCTCGGTTGTCTTTTGACAGTGACGGATTGAGGAAGGCTACGAGTTAGTCTAAATCACAGTCTCATAAAAAGAGACATTACCCAACGTGATCCATATAAATAAATATTTATTTCATGGATTTAAATTTTGATTAGAATATGTTTTCAATGCTCTAATCTTCTTTTATAGATCATCGACTATATTTCAATATTGTTAGTAATTAAATACACACATACAATTATACATCAATTTTTTTGTACGCATCAATTCATTCAGAAAAATATCGGAATAATAAAAAATAATAATATACATATGCTGAATATATACTACAGAGACATCTATTATCATACGATGGTAACAATGGTATAAATACAAGTCAGCTCAGGCGGAGAAATAGCCGAGGGGGTTAAGCGGTATATAAAGACCTGGGCAAAGGTTGGTTCCAAGGCTGGCGGTTCGCATCCCGCTTCTGCCGATATTTTTTTGAATGAATTGATGCGTATTAAGAATTTGATGTATAGTATGTGTATATTTAATTACTAATAAAAAATACTTTTATATTTTATTTTATTATTCTTTTTTTTTTTTTTTATTAACGGCCTAGGCCATAGGTTCCCAAACTTATTTCACTCGTGGACCCCTTGACACGATTTTCGGTTATCCGTGGACCCCCTGATCATCATCATCATCATCAGCCTGTGTCCGTCCACTGTTAAACGTAGGCCTCCCGCATGAGTAGGCCTCCCGCATGAGTTAGGCCTCCCGCATGAGTTAGGCCTCCCCCTGATGATATTGTGGCTTTTCGGTTGAGCCGTGTGTGGTGAACTTCTTTCAACCACCATAGCAGGGGTCTTCTTCAGGATTAATAATTTATTTAGTTTTAAGTTGGTTTATTCAGATTATACATTTTTTTATCTTAAAAAATATATATAATCTGAATAAACCAACTCAAAACTAAATCAATTTATTAATCCCGAAGAAGACCCCTGCAATGGCCGTCGAAATATTGGTTGAAGGAAGTTCACCACACACGGCTCAACCCAAAAGCCACAATATCACTTCAGGTACATATCCTTGTTCTCATTGTTATGTGACGACGTCAGTTCTGTTTGTTAATAGTTTATAGAACTTTTTTACCTTTTCGATCACTTTTTTATATCAGTGATCGGCTTTAATTCTCACGAGGCAGACTATTGAAGTTTACTATTCCATTATATTTGTAACAATTTTGTAAATTAAAATTGTAACGAACCCAATCATAATTTACGATCTGTTACAACTAAGTGAAAAATAAATGCATTTAATGGGAGGGATGAACTTGATGATTTAATAATGGTTTTTCAACATTTGGCATCAATTTCGTGAGATTTAATCTCAAATCTCCTCGTTTGATGATATCCAGTTTGTTTCTTTTTTTGTTATGAGATTGGCAACTGCACTGAAACCCCTTTCTACTAGGTATGAAGATGGAAAAGCAAGTAAAAACTTTCTCGTAATATTCCACAATGCGGGATAAGTGACAGGTATGTCTTTTTAAAGCCAGAATTGCTGATATCCTTTATTAAACTGTGCTTTGAGTTCTTCGTTAGTTGATATTCCGATTATTTCCTCTTGTAATATGACATTTGTTTCTTCAATGTCACCACCATATGGATTTATTATCCACTGTAGTATTACCATAGTCAAAATATCCTCAAACCTTGTTTCAAAGTCTGAATATAGGGCATTTAAATGTTGAACGTAGGTTGAAACACTGTCTTCCTGGCAACTTATCTGTGACAGATTGGGGAACTGGGAAAATTCGCCCCGTCCAATATTTTGCTTCCTTAGCTTTATTCTGGCAAGAAACGCTGAAATGATGGACTTTGTTTGAATTAAATTAAGACTGTCACCTTGTAATTGCAAGTTAACCGCATTAAATTTAGCAAACAAATCTGTTAAATAGGCAATGTCCGTTTTCCACATCATTAAGTCTTCTTTTAAAATTCTATCTTTATCATCCAGAAACTCTAAAATAGTGTCAAAGAGAGCAAAAAATTTTGTCAAGCACAATCCTTTCGACAGCCAGCGCACTTTGGTGTGAAGGAGAAAATGATGAAAGTTCTCATCATTTTCGTCACACAATATCCGCGTATGCAACGCATTCGGTTTACAGCATCAATGACTAATTGAAGAGATTCATGCAATCTAATATTCAGATTTTTAGCAACTAAATGTTGTCGATGAATGACACAGTGTATTGCTAACACACCGGGTACATTTTGTTTTAAATAGCTTATAAAGCCACGATAACGCCCAACCATGGTAGGAGCTCCATCTATAGCAACTGACATAATATTTGACAAAGGAATTTCTTTTTCTCTGAAGTAATTCTTCAAAACATGAAATATTGATTCACCTTTAGTGTCGGTTGGTAAAGTTCTCGCAAATAGCAGTTCTTCGTGGATTTCTTGATCCATAATAAAACGAGTATATGCCAATAATAATGCTTCATTATCAGGTAAAGTTGACTCATCCAGCTGTAGAGAGAAATGAGTCGTTTGCAAATAATTACACAAGAAACTTTCAATATCATAACTCATTTCATCAATACGTCTTTGAACTGTGTTGTTGCTTAAAAGAATTTTGTTAATTATATCAGATGCAGGTTGGTGTAAAACAGTTTTTAAAACCTCTTCGACTGCTGGCAAAATTAACTTTTCTCCGATAGTATGCGGTTTTCCAGATTTTGCTATAAGTAACGATATATTTTACGACGCCCGCAAACCATCATCGTTTCTTTTTGACGTCGAGCCGAACATTTCGTTTAGCGAAGGTACCATCACTTTATTTTTGAGTGTTTGAAAGTATTCTAAATCTTTATCTGTTTTATCAGGGTGACATCTTTTCAGGTGAATCTCCAGCTTGGATGGTTTCATAGATTCATTGGTTAAAACTTTGTTGCATAAAAGGCACAAAGGCAATTGTTTGTTCGACTGTGATGGAATGAAGCCAAACTTCAAATAATCGACATTGTACTGTCTACATTTCTTTTTAGATTTGGCCATGTTTAGTATCAGTTATCTGTTGACAAAATAAGTATATATACAAATAAGACATAGCAATAATAAAATCATTTTAAATATACGGAAATATTATAATATCGATTGTTTAAAAGTTAACTATTGAGGAGTGTGTGTATATTTGAATATTAAACTTACATTACGAGAGTTGATGGAAGACTGGGAGCGGGGCAGGGGCAACTGCTCACGTCTTATTAGTCGATCTTATATATATATATACGATCCTATAACCCAAAGTACAATGGAAAAACTTTGTGGCTTAGTATCGCAAAATATAAGTATACTTATATTAATCAACTTGTAAAGAACAGAATAACAAGAGCGAGTTATAGGTCAATACAGTAGGTATCAAAGATAGATTCTGTGTCCCAATTGTAAACTACCCTTGTTTATATACCCATGGACCAAATAAGCTCAAAATAACGTCAGTCTCACCTTTCGTGATTTTGGCGACAGGCACATTTTTATTGTTTCCTGTCCTAAATAGAATTTCAGAAAAAGGGCAACTTTTATTTATTTATTGTTTTACAATAGCCAAGCTTTCTCGTAAAAACATACGTGATAATCGTGTGAACACATAGTGCAGTGTGGTAATTAGAGATACTGATAATACTTTACTACACAGGCTGATGATGATAATACTTTATTGCATTTTTATGAGGGTGTTATTTAAAAACAGAGATGCACCCTAATGTATTAGTTCTCCTCTAAGGCTCCAGAAGAAATCGCACTTCAAGTTCGTGTCAGAACATTAAAGCTGCGGATTATAGTTTAATAGTATTTGAAAAAAAATGCACTTTACTTATATTTAATTGTTCAATAACATTTAACTTTTCTCTGGAAGCGAAAACTATAAAGCAATAATAATTAAGTAATTTGTGTTCTTCGGTGTCTGCGAGTAACGAGATCCTGGCCAGATAACAAAATTAGACGGACCCGGCGGTGAGATGCGATTCGCTTTGTAGACCTCCATTTAAATAAGGGTTGGACTCCAACCCCTATTTTAATTATTTTTGTCTCAGGCTAAGAAATTAATTGTATGCACTTTAAAATATTTACATCACACATATCTCATTTATATATTGCTATTTATTGTAACTTCCAAATTAATACTGATGTGTCAAAATTTCTAATAATTTAATATTGAACCCTCCGTGGACCCCCTAACGATGTTCATGGACCCCCAAATCAATTTTGATTTTCCATGGACCCCCTGGATGATCCCGTGGACCCCTGGGGGTCCATGTGGACCACTTTGGGAACCACTGGCCTAGGCCAATACTTACGGTTTTAAAATAGAAAATACAATAAATTAAATGGTAAAACAGAACAAATATAATAGCTAAGACAATACATTTAGACAAAACATGAACATGAGTAAAAAAACAGATCTAGCACATTAGTAGAGGGATCTGCGAAATGCTGGAAGGTCCACCCCGAAAAAGTCCAAGTCACTAGAGGAGTTAACCAGTCTACACATTCTTAACATAGGAGAATAGAATCCGTAGTTGGTTTTGGATGTCCTTCCATGTAGCAGGTCACTGCCTCTAGTGAACCAGGAGGGAACATTGAACGTAATTTCCTGTAATAATGTGGAGTCATCGATTATGGAGTTCATAATTTTAAAAATAAACAGCAATCTATATATATATATATATCAATATATTGATTCATCTTCGCCATCTTTGCATCACACTTTTCTCAAGAGAACCGATTGGTTCCCGGTGTGCTCGAGGGTGACGGGACGGCTTTGCTTTGGAAGCCAAAAGTCGTGGGTTCAATCCTTGACGGAGATAAAAAAAAATTTAATCGATTTCTGAGCTCTCAAATACCCACGGTTGGTGTGAATTTGATCCCTCGCCTGTAAAATGCCAGTCATAGCCTATTAATTAAAATTAGCGGCAGACGAAAGTCGTAACGTGAAGACCACCCATTCATAGTAAATTCCTGTTAATAAGGATGATGCGTGAATCTCGGGCTGTAGTTTATGACATTGGCGGATCAATCACTCCACATGCAGCCGTTATCCATTTGCACCATAGTCCAGCCTCCCTGGCTGAACGTCATAGAGTGCACTGGTCTTGAATGGGTGTGCTCTCCTGAATGCGATTACATAAAAAAAAAACTACCTTAAAAAATAACACATTACAAAATCGTCAACATTGAAGATGACCCACAATGCATGGTTACCGCATTTTCATTATGAAATGTAAATATTAATGATGAGCCTGTATAGAGATGAAGGTGGGTACTTACAGATTCTGTCGGGGGGCGGAGGGTTGGCGCGTGCCCCGAGACTGGCCGTGATGCTGCTCAGTGAAGACAGCGCCCCTCCCAGGTCGTCTATGGCGCCCCTCGAGTGCCGACTGGAGCTCTTCCAATCTGCGACACACAAGCAATCAAATCAAACATTGTCCCCCGTTAGCACCACCAGCAGAGACAGCGGTCTAGCGATATAACACTCTCCACGTGGCGCCGCCAGTCTGACATCTACCGCGCTTACGAGCGGGTCAAGGTTGAGTCGTTTTTTATTTTGCATCATTTTCCTCGCCGTCAGAACACCACTGCCCGCGCTCGTCGGCACTTAGGCTGTCGCCCACAGCTCAAGTGGCAGTGTATATAACTAACACACCCGTGAGCGGACTCATAAATGAATGACAAGCGAACAGAAATAAGAGACGAAAGATTGTTTATCGAGGTTTTCGGTACCAGTCAGCATATCCAGGGCTATATCAAGCTGATGTCACTCAAATTCTAATATTTTTCTTAATAAACGAGAGTGATCCTAAATGTCATGGCAAAAAGACACAATCAGGGATGACTTACCCGACTTTCTAGACTCGTTGGATTCACCTCTGGGGGCGCCAGGTTTGAGCGACAGGTTTAGGGGGGCGTCGTCGTCGTTGGCGGTGCTCGCCGGGGACTCCTCTCGGTGCGGGGGTGCGCTGGATGACTGCGAAGGCTTGGACGACAGGTTCAAACCTAGAAAATAATCAAGAACAATGTTTAACCCTTTGCACATGAAACTCGAACAATGAGGTTCTCGGGATAATCAAGGAAGATGGGCACATTATAAGAACCATCTCAGAGAGGCAAGCCCGATGGATCGGTCACATCATGCGCCACGATGGTCTTCTTCACGATATTGTGGAGGGGATGGTTGAGGGTAGAAACTGTAGAGGGCGCCCTAGACGGGAGTATTTGCAGCAAGTATTCGAGGACACGAATTGTAGCGCTTATGCTGAGCTGAAAAGGGTTGTGGAGGACCGAGAGGAATGGAGATCGAGATGCAAGATTATGTTGCTGCAAAACAATCCACCGGATTGATACTACAAAGAAGACCAAGAAATATTGATCGAAAAAAGTTCACTTTGGTTGGTCAAGGAGGCCGCTATAAGTTAGTTTTATCCCACTCACTAGGATAGTAGAGATCAAGTGGTGAGGTTGTGTAGTACTGACCGACGTCTTGTGGGGAGGGCGTATTGGCTGCCCCTGCATAGCTGCCCAGGATGGATGAGGCCCCCCCTCGGTACCCTGAAGAAGATCCAAACTGTTCAGCAAACTGCTTCTCCAAAGCGGCCAGGTTCAGTCCGCTTTGGTTCGCGATGGATTGCAGCAGCTCCTTGGAAAGACCTGCAATTGGCAACAAACACTAATATAATGAGCTCCACTGTGCACTTACATATTTTTATTATACCATGTCTGTTACCATATCTAGAACAAAGCTCTGTCAGCCGCCACAGTCCTCACCTCTATGTCAGCTCTGCTTCTCGGAGCTCCGCTAAGTACATAACTTAGAGACTTAAATAACTTCTTAGGATTTCACGGACAGATTTGGTATAGTGGCTTTTAGGGTTTAGCCATGTGTGGCGACCGGCGTCGAAATATTGGAGAAGAGTAATTCGCCACACACGGCTAAACCCAAAAGCCACAATACCAAGTTAGAGATTCTCATGCAGCCGGACGACACAATTTGTATTCCGACGGATGTCAGAGCGCGCTGTCAGTCAAAACGCGCGGGGGGTTGGCAGTTGAAGTTCGACTCGCGGCCGTCATAGTGCGCGCGCTTTGGGCGTTCGCTATGGCGGGCGACGTTTGTGACAAATAAACACGAAATATGTGAAACAGAAACAAGTGTTTGTATTGTGAACCTGATCCTGCATCCTTCATCCAGTAAATCAATATCCTAAATAAGAGAGGAGGATATCAACAGAAATGAATTATTAGACTATGTAATGTTTCTGACCTGTGTATCCAGGAACGCTGAACGGCGACGGGTTTTGAGACCCACCCGACCCGGCCGGCAGTTTTATGACCTCCACGCGATCGGCTGAACTTCCTCCTCCGCCGCCTCCGGCGTTCTGGTGCGCCATCTGGAGATGTCCGTACTCGGAATCCTGCGAACACAAACGCTTGTTATTTCAATTGCTTCATTTTGACTTCACTCTACGTGCACTATGTACAAGAGTTTTCAGTAAAATAAGTTTCCCAGTAATTTTTCACATTGTAAAAGATGTTTAATTCCATGAATGCGTACATTTTTGGAAAGTTCAGACTTATACTTTTCGCCGACAGGAAACGGATCACCGAGCGCTCACACCTAGCGGGCGAAGCGAGGGGGAGATCCATCATGTACAGCTGCCAAGCCAAGACTGAGCTCCGCAGGCAGCTCGCTGGGGAAGGGATTTGGAGTGGGAGAACCAAGGTACACTGCAGAATCGCGGGATCCACCATAACAGCACTTTTCAGGACTGTAGCGCCATGGGAACCTTATTTTACAGATATCATTCGTACCTTAGCCAATATTGACTACCTTTAAAAATGGATAGCAAAATACGTAATCAACAAACAGCCCATTCTTTTTTTAACCCTTTCCGGTCCTATGTCGAATCTCATTTGACATTTTTCTTCTGTTTCAGTTTAGTATCAAAATACAAGCAAACATATATTTTTCTGCCTCATATTTAGTGTACACGGGGACGAGAACACATTTCCATGCTTTTATGAACATTGGAATGTGTAACTTTTTACCTGAGAATAATACAATAAGTTTTTTGGTAGGCTGGCTCGGTGCGCATCACTCGGACGCCCGGCCACTGGCATCAGTTACACTTGACCCGTGCACGTGCCAACAACTCAATATTCACTATTTTTGGGGACAAAAAGGATCATTTCTTATATCCCAACTCACAAGGAAAGCATAAAGATTGCCTGGTATGCTCCAACAGAAAAATTCCTATTTTTTTACCGAAAAATTAAATGTCTTCACCGATATCATACTTTGGATATGTATAAAAAGTAATATTTACTGTTATAATTCTAATATTCTACACACTCAAAATACTTTTTTAAAAATTAAACATATATAAGTTTATTAAATAAAAACGATGTATTGTTTTACCCTGTAATTCTATAAATTTATTGTAGACCGGAAAGGATTAACGCAATAAATTTGCTTTCAGGAGATTGCAGGCAAAAAAAAAATAACCTCATATATAATTGATAGAAAACATCAAATATCACATAAAAAATGTACCAAAAAAACGTATGAAATAACTAAATCAGTTGTCAAAAATATATTGACATTTTAGGACGTAATTTTTTAAAGCTTCTTGATTTAAGTCAATTATTATTATCCCTCGCTTTCCGATGATGTGTATTTCCTACAACTGGACTCTAATAATGAGAATCTCCGTATAACATATAATAGATACTGAGTGAACAATTCTTGTATTCCTCCGTAATATTATTAAGTATTAAATACAATTATAATAATGTATAGTTTATTCATTTGTAGCCATGGAAATAAATCATTTGTGGAATAATCGGGCCAAGCACGGGGCAATACAAGCACTGAAGGTGTTGCAGCTATAGCGGCTAATTGTGGGGGGTTTTTTCTCTTTTTCAGATACTTACATTACAATAGATGTTACATTTTAACTTCAGCCATATTCAATCAAAGCAATATTGAGGAATATTCACATTTACTCGTTTTTAAATGACATTTTCATATGGTGTAGAAAATACATACTATCGGAACTCTTGGATGTTTTAAGCACAGTAAGGGGAATGCCATCTCCGAATTTGAGTTAATGTTAGTGTCGGCGGTCATAGCTCAATAGTCAAAGCGTTTGCTTTGCAAGCCAAAGGTCGTGGGTTCGATCCCCGACGAAGATTTAAAAAAAAAAGGATTTTTAATCGATTTCTGAGCTCTAAAATACCCCCCGGTTGGTGTGAATTTGATCCATCACCCGTAAAATTTCAGTCATAGCCTATTAATTAAAATTGGTGGTAGACGAAAGTCGTCCCATGAAGACCACCCATTCATAGTAAATTCCTGTAATAATAAAGGGTGATGCGTGAATCTCAGGCTGTAGTCTATGATGTTAATGGACAAACACTCCACATGCAGCGTTTAGCCATATACACCATGGTAAGCATCATAGAATTCCACAGATGAGACTTCAGAATTACTATCATCATCTGTTGGTATTCTCCTGTATGTGTTCAGATAAAAAAAAAAAACTTACCAGTTTAGCCCTCTTAGGGGGTCCCCCACGTTCCAGGGGCATCCCGGTGGAAGACAGCGCCGGCAGAACAGACACGTGCGGAGGGTCAAGCGAGATTGTCTTCTTGCGCCCCCGATTGGTCGTCCCCGGCACCTGCAACAAGCAATGCCACATCCAGTGAATGCAAAAGCTCAGGCGGACACAACACTGTACTGCACCACTCACTGAGGAAGCATACAGCGCGCAACCAATCATCAACCCATAGTCACAAACTGCAATTCTAACTACACTATTCAGTGAGTACATTTATAACACTCTCAGTGGAAGACTTACAGTGTGATACCTTTGTGCAGACATTTTTTTATTTAACCCTTCAGATGCGGCGTGCTTATATATCAGCATAACGTCTTATGTCGCTAGAGTGCACCATTCAAATTTGTTCCTTGTCAAATGTTACTTAAATTTAACAGGGTATATATTAGTAATTAAATATACACATACTATAAATCAAAATTCTTTATATGCATCAATTCGTTCAGAAATAGAAATCGGCAGAAGCGGGATTCGAACCAGCGAGCCTTGGAACCAATCAATAAAAAATTATAATATACACACTCTGAATATATACTATGGAGACATCTATCGTTATACGAAGGTAACATTGGTAACAATGGTTTAAATGCAACTTATTTGACGCATCAGTTCGGGCAGGAGATGGTCGAGCGGTCAAGGGTAATGAACATAGAGCAACGGTTGGTTCCAAAGCTCGCTGGTTCGAATCCCGCTTGTGCCGATTTTTTTTTCTGAACGAATTGATGCATATAAAGAATTTTGATGTACAGTATGTGTATATTTAATTACTAATAATATTGTAATATAGTCAATGATCTATAAAAGTAGATTGGAATATTGAAATAATAAAATTTCTTTTTTGATGCAGTTCGGGGGAATCGCCTCGGCCCTGTCGGGCATGCAGACTTTGTGGCCACTAAAAAAATTTCCACGCATTTACAATCTTTGCTCTTATTTTCGGTGAGAGAATCTATCTTCCATCTCCATCTCTTTACAACCCATGAATGCGATTCTAATCTCTTTCACGGGTTCTTTCTTTTACAACTTCTGTGCAGTGGCTACAATTGTTCAGAGGGGACTCCCACTGGACTTATCAGTTGCTAACTGATCATAATATGAATAAGCCGGCGGGTATAGCTCGATGGTTAAAACGTTTGCTGTGCGAGCTAAAAGTCGTGGGTTTGATCCCCGACGAAGATTAAAAAAAAGAATTAAATCAATTTCTGAGCTCTAAAATACTCGCGGTTGGCATGAATTTCATCCCTCAAACATAAAATGCCAGTCATAGCCTATTATTTAAAATTGGTGGTAGACGAAAGTCGTCCCGTGAAGACCACCCATTTGCAGTATATTCCTGTAATAATAAGGATGATGCGTTAGTCTCGGGCTGCAGGCTATGACGTTGGCGGATCAACACTCCACGTGCAGCGCTTAGCCATCTGCACAATGGTCACCATCTGTCGTGCCACTCTTGTAGTGCGTCAGCGATTCGTTCAAAAAACTAAATTTCGATCAAACAAAACCACGCATGCTCAAATGTAATGAAAAATAAGTAATTAAATATACACATACTATACATCAAATTCTTTATTCGCAACAGTTCGTTCAGAAAAAATATCGGCAGAAGCGGGATGCGAACCTGCGAGCCTTGGAACCAACCACATTGCTCAAGTTCATTACCCTTGACCACTCGACCATCTCCTGCCCGAACTGTTGCGCGGAATAAGTTGTATTTATACCATTGTTACCATCATATAACGATAGGTGTCTCTATAGTATATATTCGGAGTGTGTATATTATTATTTATTTTTTAGTAATAATATTAAGCTTGTGAATAAATGTCGACTGATTGAATAATAAAATATATATATATATACACACTCTGAATATATACTATAGACACATCTATCGTTATATGATGGTAACAATGGTATAAATACAAGTTATAAATATTTATTTATTTATTTACCTATTTTCACATGGATCACGTAACAAAAGTTCTCTATTAGGAGACTGCAGTTTCGACTAACTCGTAGTCTTTCTCAATCCTTCTCTAGTTAAGAGATAACTGAGCTGCGTTGTACTTATAAGTGGTGTAACACATTTTTTTGTAAGGGAGGGGTGGAGGTGTGTGTGTGTGTGTAGACACACCCCCACCCCCTCCCTTACAAAAAAATGTGTTACACCACTTATAAGTACAACGCAGCTCAGTTATCTCTTAACTAGAGAAGGATTGAGAAAGACTACGAGTTAGTCGAAACTGCAGTCTCCTAATAAAGAACTTTTGTTACGTGATCCATGTGAAAACAAGGTAAATAAATAAATAAATATTTATAATTTATTATGGATCTCAAAGTGAATGCTCAAAACATTGAAAATACAAGTTATTCGGCGCAAGAGTTTGGGCAGAAGATGGTCGTGTTGTCTAGGGTAATGAACTTGAAATGAAGCAATGGTTGGTTCCAAGGCTCGCTGGTTCGCATCCCGCTTCGGCCGATATTTTTTCTGAACGAACTGATGCGAATAAAGAATTTGATGTATAGTATGTGTATATTTAATTATTTATAATATTGTTATATAATCAATGATCTATAAAAGTATATTAGAATATTGAAATAATAAAATAATATTCTAATAAATATTGAAAAAACCATGTAATGAAAAAGATTAAAAACCAAATAGTTGGTTCTCATGAACAACCTTAATACACTAGTATGAGTACAATATGCAAGCATAAGATTAGGTTAGTCTTGTTTAGGGGTCGTTTATAATATCAACACATTGTTGTCGAGACATGAATTTCTCAATTTTTTTTTCAAAATGCTGCTGGTTACGGAACCCACAACAAAAAAAGTGCGGTTATTATTTTTATTTTGCGGGCTAAGCGATTCGATTTTTTTTAATTTCTATGTTGGCACTACTGTCGCTGACATCTGTGCTAAATTGCACGTCAAAATATTCATCAGTGTTTGAGATACCTGTCCATTTGTAAGCAGCTAGTAGGTTTTTTTTATTTTAATTTTAATTTTCAATTAATTTACTGTATTACTTTAAAACAAAACACTAAAAATTTACAAATTTATATGTTCTTAAAATAAAAGAAAACATCAATTATGAAATAACATATAAAAATACGTATGTATGGACAATATTTTAACAATTTTAAATTAAATAACTTATTAGGTTTTCACGGCCAGATTTGATATTGTGGCTTTTGGGTTTAGCCGTGTGTGGCGAACTTCCTTTAACCAACCGCCATTGCAGGGGTCTTCTTCAGGATTGATTAATGAATCCTGCAATGGCGGTCGAAATATTGGTTGAAGGAAGTTCGCCACACACGGCTAAACCCAAAAGCCACAATAATTTTAAATCAAATAAATAAAAAAGAGAAGCGATTTATAGACAAGCAACAGAAAGTTTCGATGCTCATTAAACAGATGACTCCCACAATTTACTTCTCCAAACAAATTAGTAGACCATGTGTCTGAACTGAGCTTCCCTTGCGTGGAAAATATCAACAGCATTTGGTTGGTTCATATGTCCCCAACAAATATCTGAGAATAAGGAGACACAGATTGTTCGATCTCCCAAAGAGTAACACTAAGTTGCCAGAAACCTCTTAGGACAGGGATCAGACTGTTCAACCACATCGCCTCGGGTGTTGATATATTTCACGCAAGGGAAGCCCAGTCCAGACACGAGCTCTATGATTATGTATGCAGAAATTTGTCATAGTCGTCTGTTTAATGAGCATTTGAACATTCTGTTGCTTGTCTATTCTTCTTTCTATTACTTTAATACTTATATATATTAACACGTTCATCGCCATGTCAACCACCGGTGGCCGACACTAATTCATTACAATCACGCAGCGTCGGCCACCGGTGACCGACACGACAAACGTAAATTAGACTTTTGGTTTTGCGCTGTCAGCCACACGCTCCGTACAAACTGCTATTCAGAATGTCCGATGCGGCCCTAACACCTAATACCACAAAAACATTTTCTGTCACTTTACAAAAAAGTTGGCGATGAATGTGTTAATCATAAGTACCTATATTTTATGCATTGTTCCTTCTACATTCTTGTATTTCAGAACTTCTTTTTTGTGTTAAAAAATAGCACATTCTAGACATTAATTAATATGCAAAATTGTCCGACAACAATGTGTTAAGTATTCTTCTGCATGCGTTTATATTTTTAACAGTATCGGGATAGTGTAAAAAGGAGACGGGACGAATGTCGTGTTAGGAGTTATGTTGTGTGGTGTCGGCTGGAGTTATCGCAGGCAAATAGTAATGAAGGTGATAGCGAACCTTTCTCACCTTTGGCCCGACAATGGACGAGGTGTACTTGATGATCTCCGTGTCGGGCGGCAGGCGCACGCCGCCCAGAATCGATGCTCCATCACTGAAAACAAATAAATTTTACATTAACCCTTTACGTGCGAAATAAAATTTCATAAGAAGTCACGAAATAAGTCAATTAGTCAATGAAAAAAAAACTTCAATATTTAAGGTCGATTTTTTGATGTGTTTTGATTGGTCAGTGCTGCATTTATATTCACCTTCAGAACTAAATTAATTAAATCCATTATCATTTTTAAAAAAGGGCAAATTTGACAACATGTGTAGAATGACCCCAACTCAAATACATATCGTAAAAAAAAAATTTGACGAAGGAATGTCGGAATACGAAACAAAATTATATTCAATATAGTATTCGGATAAATCCGCATCTCGCACTGAAGCGACGTGTTTTTTCAGGGCGTGGGATAAATCCGCACCTCGCACTTAAGAGCAGTGCAAGTTGGTGCGGATATGTCCGCACCTCGCATCTAAAGGGTTAACAATGCTATAAAACGAGGATGTCCGAAGAAGAACTCAAGTAGTGGAGGCTACCTAACCATATAATAATTGATAAATCATAATAATTATTTACACCTGTATACAACTGGGATGGGCAGCATTTGGAAAACTTCAATACATTTAAACAGTGAAAAATCTGCAATGTCTTAATACTAAGGCGTTTAACCAATGCATCCTCCCTGTATTTCCATTGCCTGTCTGCAAAAACCATTGCACCGGTAGAAATCCATTCCCAGCTATGCTCGTCTATGGAGAAAAGTGTATGAGCGTACAACACGTACGCAAATGGTGCAGAGAGTTCAAGAACGGGGGTACTGACGTCCATGATGAGGAGCGTTCCGGACGGCCATCTGTTTCTGACGAAACAATCGCAAAAGTGGAGGCAGCGATGCTCTCAGATCGAAAAGTGACGATTCGTAAGCTCTCCGAAATGATCCCTGATGTCAGCAAAACCTCTATTGACAAGATTTTGACGCAGCATCTAAGGTATGCTAAGGATTGCGCGAGGTGAGTGCCAAGAATGTTGACCGAAGACCACAAACGTCAACGTGTTGAAGCGGCCCAAGAGCTTCTTCAAGACCACGGAACTCATGGCGAGGAATACCTCGACTCTATCGTCACTACCTCAAAACCAAATAACAGTCTAAACAATGGAAGCACCCAGAGTCGCCGACAGGAAACGGATCACCGAGCGCAGCTCACACATGGCGGGCGAAGCCAGGTGGAGATCCATCTTGTACGGCTGCCAAGCCAAGACTGAGCTCCGCAGGCAGCTCGCTATGGAAGGGATTTTGAGTGGGGGAACCAAGGTACACTACAGAATCGCAGGATCCAACACAACAGAGCTTTTCAGGACCGTAGCGCCATGGGAACCTTATTTTACAGATCACCTTCGACGTGGAATTTAACAGCAAGTCTTACACATAATATAAAGGTCACCCAACGTGCCATGGAGAGATCTATGAGAGGAGTGTCTCTAAAAGATAGAATCCGAAACGAGGATATCCGAAGATGACGGCTGAACTACCTCAAGACATCAAAGATATATATACATAAGTGTAAAACATTAATGGTGATCATTACCTTCCTTCCAATGCGGCACTGGTTAGCATAAACATATAAAAAATAATTTATTACATTTTTAAAATTCAATTTCAGCAGACGAAATCCTAAACAAAACATTGACAATTCAACAAAATAAATAAATTGTGATACACACATACAAATTAAGATCCTCCTCTCTCTCAAAAAGGGTTGTTAATACGTCGCGTGAGGGGAGGATGAGGAGCAGGTCAGCAAACAAACACTTTCTTTTGGAGGCACATTGATTATATTTACGATAAAACTTTACAAGCTTCCGACCAAGCAGAAACATACCGCTGGTCGTAACGTGACCTTGCCTCGCTAAAGGGTGGGGACCGACTGCCGATCTCCGCGCTCGGTCACGGCTTTCACTCGCGCCACAAGCGGTGTTGTTTATAACTACCACACCCGTTAGCGGACCCGTCCAAAATGACAACACGGCGCACATAAATGCACGACGAGCGACCAGGAATAAGAGACGAAAGATTGTATATCGAGGTTTTCGGTAAGTCAGCAAGGACTACATGATGCTAATGTTAAAATGTACAACAAATATCATATTTTATGACATTTCTCTTGTCAATTTTGGAGAAAAAGCAACGGGCAGACACTGGGATTTGAACCATGAACTGTGCACCTCAGTTCTGTTCTATACACGGCGGACTCAACGTAGACAAGATTATGTGAGCAAGTACGCAGTCTTGTCGCACCCACTGGATACCTCTAATCAGTCCGTGTTCATTGCTGTCTTGCAGATACCTGAAACTCTCAATTCTCTCAATGGTATGTGCTGGTAATTGAGAGATTCGGAGCCGTAATGAAGAAAGGGAATGATACAGACGCTGCATAGAAGACTGCGACAATGGCGATTCGGTACTTTTTTGAGGTTTACCTGAGGATGGTGTGAGGAAGGTTGGCTATAGAGTCTAGACCGGAGTGACGATCCTTGTCGGAGCCCCCGCCGACCCCGAGACCAAACGGATTGTTGAACAGCGAAGAAGAATTCTGCAAAATAACAAAGATTCAATATCAGTACCCATTAAAAATCAATATATAGAGTTCGTGCTTGAACTGGGGCTCCCTTGCGTGGAATATATAAACATTCGAGGCGATGTAGTCGAACAGTCTGATCCCTCTCCCAAGAGGCATATTCTCTGACAGGTTAGTGATACTTGTTAGGGAGAATAAACAATCTGTGCTTCCTTATATCCTCAGATAACTGTCAGGGACATATAAACCGATTTTCAAAAAAAAAAAATCTGGATTGCCATACATCCACGCAATAGCTGGAATAACATATATTTAAGCCCCTGGGGGACAAATCTGCCTTATCCTTGAATACGGCAGTCACTTATGTGTTACAGAAAATACCTTCTAAATTTGATTGACTCGGTTCAAAAAAGAGCAATTCATTTGATAAACAATGACATTCTTACCTCTAACCTGTAAGATTGGTTCTCTTAGTCTTTTCTACCGTTATTACCACGGTCGCTGCTCTTCGGAACTTAAAGAACTAATTCCTCCTGCACCCACCCACAACCGACAAACTCGTCTTACACTTACCGAACATCCATACACGGTTAAGTGTGATGAAACTCCCACTTGGTACCCATAAGAGCTTTCAAACTGTGAATAAGAGTGAACGTCTGAGTTGAATATGGATTGCAGTTACCTTGCTGCCCTTGTGGGCCGCCGCCACGGCCGCCTGGTAGGCGTTCTGCGCCATGGCCGCCTGCGCCATGATGAGGTCGCCGCGCAGCACGGCCAGGTCTTTGTCCTTGACCTTGGAGGAGCCCCCGGCGCTCTGGGCGAGGTAGGCACCACTGAGCGCGGACGCCTTGGCGGCTGCCGACGAAGACGACTTTCCTGCAACCGACAAACAAATCAATAAGCATGATTAACTAAAATATATGATACTAACTCTAATTTATTTCAATTCTGGTTGCACCGCGATTAGCACATAACTTCTTCTACAGAATACACCCGTAGAAGAGGTTGATACTTTTAAATATCTCCGTGATATCCTAGACGCCAAAACTGAATCCGACGTGGAGCATAGAATAAACACAGGATGGCTGAAATGGAGGTCTTCTCTGGGGTTTTGTGTGACAGCAAGACCAGTTAGGATCAAAGGTAAAATCTACAAAACTGCTGTAAGGCCAGCTATGCTCTACGGATCGGAGTGTTGGACCCCGCTGAAACGTGACTTGGATAAGATTCAAGTGGCAGAGATGAAGATGTTGAGGCGGGCGGGCAGTGTGACTAGATTGGACAGATTTGGAGTTCTGAATGAGCATATTCGGGGTTCATTTCGGGTGGCCCCCATACCTGAAAAGATAAGGGAAAGATGGTATGGACATGTGATACGGAGAGATGAGGACCACATGGTGAAGAGAGCCCTCAACACACCCACGCTGAGAAGAAGACCTGGAAGACCGCAGGCAACCTGGACTGCAACTGTAAACAAGGATTTGAAAACCCTGGGTTTGACCGAGAATGCAACGCAGGACAGACAGACATGGCGAACGTGCACAAGGAGAGCCGACCCCAGATGATGGGAAATGGCGAGGCTAAAGAAGAAGTTTGCGGGAAACGAGTAAACTACTCATATCGCTTTTCATGCCAAAGTACGGGAGAAGAGTTTTCTCGTTTTGTTCTGCTCAGCAATGGGGTGCGGGAAACTTGTTAAGAAGGGCACCAAACGGGTGGCGAACTACGCATTATTGCATGTCAGCAGTACCCTAAACGTCTACCTGTCAATACAATCAATTTGGGATCGGCCAAAAATGCAGGAAAATGCCAGAGATTCACACATCACCCTTATTATTACAGGAATTTACCATGAATAGGTGATCTTCACGAGGCGACTATCGTCTACCAACAATTTTAATTAATAGGCTATGACTGGCATTTTACGGGTGAGGCATCAGTCACACCAACCAGGGGTATTTTAGAGCTCAGAAATCGATTAAAAATCCTTTTTTTTTATTTCCGTCAAGGATCGAGAACCCACGACCTTTGGCTAGGAAAAGCAAGAGCTTTGACTATTGAGCTATACCCGCCAGCGTATACAAATTTAGAGCAAACGCTATCTTAGCCTTTAAACGCCCTGTGGTCCCGTGCGGGACCGCAAATTTACATCGTTCAATGCCCTAGCAGGCCATGTTTGTAATGTTTCGTCGCACAATAGATTTTTCCATGAACTTACTTTAATACTATTATTACAAATTAATGTAATCCGATTGTGAAATGAACCATAAGCACTCCTGTATGGGACCGTAGGGCATTGAACATAGCAAATCTCCGCTCCCTTAAGGAAACCACTGGGCGTTTAATGGTTAATTGAAAAAAATGACAGAAGTGACAATGCGTATTTGTCGTGAATTTTGTGACATTGCGTTTAGCGGAATGTCAGACAATCCTATTTGTAAACTGTAATAAATTAAATACATTTAAATGTCAGTCTTACGGGAATGCTTGGAAGGGGGCGCCGGCTGCGGGGACGCCGTCAGATGGGTCGGGGCCCGGCCGTGAGACCCGGCGAGACTGTTGAGGCCGAGGGCCGCCAGACCCGAGGACATGGACATCCCCGAAGATGAGGACATGGAGGGCGAAGACGTCTTCGGCAGACCGTACGACGATCCTGCAAAAAAAAAAAACAATTTAAAAATGTGTTGATACTGGTCGTCGCTGTCTTCTTGCATCGATAGCGCCACTAATCGGGCATGCAGACTTTGTGGCCATTAAAAAAAAATTTACAATTTTTGATCGTATTTTCGGAGAGAGTATATTATTCAGATTTTTTCGATCGATAATTCTTGGTGGAATATACTTTATAAAAATTATTTTATTTATATCTGAGACAATACATCTTCTCTTAGATATAAATAACTCTAAACGTCTCTTTCGCGGGTTTTCTTTTAGCTCTTCTGTGCAGTGGCCACAATTGTTCAGAGGGGACTCCCACTGGACTTATCAGTTGCTAACAGACCATAATCTGAATGAGGGCATCATCAAGGACACTTAACTCAAGTTGTAGATTTAGTGTATTTACCCCTTGGTATGTTTGATACAGACCCTGTCAAACCTTCTGGAGTGTGCGCTGTGTCCGAGCAGCTGCACCCAGGAAGACCTGATGAACGCCGAGAGTAACGCGATCGACGTCACCCACTTCTGGGCAGACAGGATCTGACCCTGTTGTTTCCAACACGATTATATATACCTTTCCTTGTCACTCTGATATTCTTGGCTTTGGAGGATTCGTCTTCTCCTTCCCTCTTGAGTCTTGCTGGTGTCTCATGATCTCTGGCTGTGTAGACCTCATAGCTCCCGCAATTTACCCCTTGGTATCAGTATTATAAGTAAGGGTTCTAGTACTTACTCATGCCGGGTTGCGACCCCTGTTGTGAAGGCGCCTTATCCTTGCGTGCGGGCGCTCTGCCACCCGCGGGGCGCCCCCGTCCCGGGCAGGGCGCGCGCTGAGGCGGCTGCTGCGCCCCCACTGCACCCAGCGCCCCTAAAGCTGCATACGGATCCCCCTGACCCGCCCCGGGGAAGCCCCCTAGTCCGGAGGCCTGTAGGCGCGCTAGGTAATCTTGAGCGGCGAGGTGGGACGCCATGGACCACCATGCTGCACCTAAAAACACAAAACAACACCATTATCAATAATTATTCTTTTTCAGCGTGTCGGCGATGTCAAATTGTTTAACCCAATATATAGCGGCATGGATGGCCCTTGTGCTGCCCAGCATTAGGTCTTGATATGCAGCATGTCAGGCAAAAGGAGCAGGATTCTTAGATGTGGGGCGGTTTGCAGCTTTCCACAGTCACACATCACTGACTGTCCCTGCAGAAGCACTCCTCACCGGAAGAGGTTGTTCTTTATTCGACCGACTCGGGTTCTTAATCTGTTCAGCATATCAAGAATCAACTTCGGGAGGAATAACCAAGTCTTTCTTTCCATCCATCGAACACTTATTGACATGGAAAAAGACAAACTCCGTGGACTTTTATCTCATGCAAGTGTTTACCGGACACGGAATTTTCAGAGAATTCCTAAAGAGATTTGGCCTCTCTTCTTGCGACGCATGTCCATGTGATCCAGGCATCCAACAGACGGGAGACACTCTCTCGTGGAGTGCATCATCCATGAGAACAGGAAACGCGTTCTGTGTTGTCGCCTGGGAGTCGCTGCCAATTCTTGGAAGGATTTTCCTGAATTGCTGCTTAGTTCTGACGATCCCTTGCTGTTAAACTTTATCAGGGAAATCGTCAGGGGTACAAGAGCGGTTAACGAGGCTGACATGGAATAGGCTCCTAAGTTCTTCAACTATTTCTCAGACCTATATTCTAACATTGTGTGGAACAATAGGCAACTATATTTTTTTTTTAAGTGAATCTGTGCAGGGATTTCCAGGTCCGCCAGTCAAGGTTCTTGCCAGTTAGGAGGCCTTCCTGTGTGCTAATGAAATCTTCTAATTGATTTGTTGCCAGAGCTCTTAGTTCAGCACAGGCACAGGAGCATGAAAAAAAACCTCCAAATGGTGCCCCCTGGAAAGAGAACCGCTCAATACAGCATTTGCATCAAAACATACAGAAGTCAAATTCTTGAATTTCCGTTTCGTATAGGCATGGCTTTAGTCAATTCACCCCTTGTCATCAGTACGTATCGAGTTTTTGATGAAACGTTTGAGTTTTGAATGTGTCCCGACGATGGAGGCACTCACTTGCGGCGGGGTGCAGCCCGAGACTGGCCGCCTGGCTTGCGGCCACGCTGAGCGTGGAGGTGGGCGGGTAGCGCCCCGCGGCGCCCGCCCCGCCGGCCCCCAGCAGCCCGAAGCCTCCGCCGCCGCCGTGGAAGCCTCCGCCCCCGAGCAGCGAGGCGGCCGCCGCCTGGGAGCTAGCATCGCGGCCCCAGTACGCTGCAAATCAAACAAATCATTCATCAATTTACAATATATTTTTTTACCATATCCCCTCCATATTTGGAGCATATAAGAACACAAGGAGCATATAAGAACACAGAGAGGGGGTTAAAATACATGGCCAAAAGATTGATATGATAAGGTTTGCTGACGACATTGCTCTGATTGCTGAAACTGAAGATGAACTCACTGAAGCGCTGACATCCATGGAAAACATATTTAATTCCAACTACAATATGAAGATAAACAGCACAAAAACCAAAGTCATGAGAGTAAGCCGCAATGAGCAGCAGAAAATTAACATATCAATGCTAGGAGTACCCCTAAAAGATGCAAAAGAATTTGCATACCTTGGAAGTACGATCACCTGGGATGGCAGAACAAAAAGAGAAGTCAACAGTCGAATACATCAAGCAAGGCTAGCTTTCAATAAAAAAGCCAAAATTCTTGAGTCAAAGAATATTTCTTTAGGGCTCCGCAAGCAACTTGCCAAAACACTTGTTTGGAGCATCTTAATGTACGGCTGTGAGACATGGTGCTTATCTGAAAGTGATAAAAAAAAGACTAGAGGCCTTTGAGATGTGGTCGTACAGAAGAATTCTCGGAATTTCCTGGAGAGACCACGTCACAAACAATGAGGTTCTCAGGATAATCAAGGAAGATAGGCACCTAATAAGAACCATCTCAGAGAGGCGAGCCCGATGGATTGGTCACATCATGCGACACGATGGTCTTCTTCACAATATTGTGGAGGGGATGGTTGAGGGTAGAAACTGTAGAGGGCGCCCTAGACGGGAGTATTTACAGCAAGTATTCGAGGACATGAATTGTAGCGCTTATGTTGAGCTGAAAAGGATTGCGGAGGACCGAGAGGAATGGAGATCGAGATGCAAGATTCTGTTGCTGCAAAACCAATCCACCGGATTGATACTACAAAGAAGAAGAACACAACAAATTATCATTTCATAATTATGTAAGCTCAGATTGTTTATGCCTTATCCCAGAACACCTGTATACGGGTCAAGGTTGAGTCTTTTCATGAATCCGAATCGTTCTCCTGGCTCTAGCGCAGACTCAAGTTATATTATAATAATAATAAAAATTTATTTACTTAGCCACTAGTGCCATAATCAAAATTTAACATACTATAATATCAAGCAAGTACAGAAAAAATATATAATGAACATTTTTGAATACGCGCACTGCTACACTTCACTACCGACACGTCGAGCAGGGCCACCTTTCTCCAGAGCACACTTCAGCTACTGATGTTTCCGTAACGCCAAACTCGTCATCAATTCCGCCTAGGTAGTCAATATCGTGAGGCATAAGCCAATCCATCAAGTCAATCCTGTCCTTTTTTGTTAAACATCATAACATCCCCCATATTTAATAAAGCAACAACAATCGCGGGTTCGTCATCAGGACGCGTGGATGAAGGTTGCAAGAGTAGCTTGCAAAGCAAAGAACTTGTTTAGAAGAACAATTCGCGTTTATTTCCAATATAACTTCCTACATATGACTTCGGTTTCCCCGCCCGACCGTAACATGTTGTATCGTGGGCATCGGTCGGACGGGAACTGTCTGCGGACACGGCCTGACTGACGGGCACAGTAACATGTAGCACCCCAAAGATTATCGCGGTTAAATAATGAACTAAAGTTGACAGTTGAACCAACATGAAATGGAGCAACTATCAAAACAAATAAATGGCGTATGCAAACGCCGTATATTTTTATATAAAATGAAGAAAAACATTATTAGATGTGCATGTCAGGCCAGCAAAAAAATAAGAGACAAAAGATCGTTCTTCGAGGCTTTTCGGCATCAGCCTGAACAGCCTATATCAAGCTGATATTGTTCTGAATAAATACGAGTAAACTCTTATACTTCATTATATCCATTTAAAAAAATACAGGGATAAATATGCGATAATGTTTATGGTTGCCATATGGTTGCCATATGGTCATACCAATCAAATATTATGGTTAATAGTTACCTCCAAAGAGGGACGCGGCATCTAACAGTGATGCGTCGGACCCCTTGCCGCCGCCCTCGCCGGCATCTCCATTTTCTTTCTCCATCACTGCCAACTCTGCAACAAAATACAAATATATAAATAAGAGGGTTATCCGTAAAATAAAGTTCCCATGGCGCTACAGTCCCAAAGCGTTGTTATGGTGGATCCCGCAATTCTGTAGTGTACCTTGGTTCCCTCACTCCAAATAACCTCCCTAGCAGAGCTGCCTCTAGAGCTGTCTTGGCTTGGCAGCCGTACGTGATGGATCTCCCCCTCGCTTTGCGCGCCAGGTGTGAGCAGCGCTCGGTGATCCGTTTCCTGTCTGCAAAAAACATTGCGCCGGTAGAAATCCATTCCCGGCTATGCGAAATAGGTAAAAGTCTGAACTTTCCAAAAATGTACGCATTCATGGAATTAAACATGTGTTACACTGTGAAAAATCACTGGGAACCTTATTTTACGGATAACCCTTGTATAACCTATACAGGGTGGCGCAAAATGAATTGTCCAATGGTAATCATCCACGCGACTGATGGTCAGCAGACATTAACTGACACAATGTTTGTACTTTGTACGGAAACATGTGTAAGCCTTTCACTAAATTTCGTTATAAGGGTTCCTCTGGTGATGCCCAATTGTGTGGCTCGTCGTCTGCTCGATGTTTCTTCGTTCTCAGTGACATGGGCAGCCACAGCCGCGATATTCTCTATCCCTGCAAGGTCTCCTGTGGTTCCAGTCTGACGTGAGCCCTGTAGCGAAACAACAGAATGTTTGCCCAGTTGGCGCAACACACCACCTACCGATTCTTGGTCAAAAAAATCTGACACAATTATTCCACGCTCTTGCAGAGTATCATTATTTCATTGCAACCAAACATAAGGCAAGAAGTCACCACCAAGAAAGAGCTCACCAAAGCAACCCACGACACACTCCACCCTATGTTTGGGTATCAAAAGATAACCACACGGCTCAAATCAAGTAGAAGTCTCCTACAGTCGACAACGGAACTGGCGATACCTGAGGCCACCCTGCGGCTGAACATGTGGAGAGGCGCAACTGAGGGGAATACTTGGATTGCCCGAAAAAAGGACCTAGCTCCTGGACACGACCAGGGATGGAATATATGGAGGTCCCTTAACAGACTTCGGACCGGAGTATGCAAGACGAGGACAAAAATGAAAGCCTGGCAGTTTTACAGCGGACCGACTGAATGTGACTGGGGCGTGGAGCAGACGCTTTCACACCTTCTGGAGTGTGCGCTGTATCCGAGTAGCTGCACCCAGGAGGACCTGATGATGGGCGGGAGTAACGCCATCGACGTCACCCATTTCTGGGCAGACAGGATCTGTCCCTGTTGTTTCCGACACGATTATATAATATTACTTCATTGCTTGTCTGTTTAGTTCACAAATTTCAAATATGATTGATGTACGACGTCATGCAAAGATAATAACATTTTGAATGATATTCCACGCGAGGGAAGCCCAGTTCAGACATGAGATACACAAACTTGTCTGTAGAAATAATTTTAGGGAGCTTTGAGACTTTCCAGTATACTTCTATAAATTGTTTATACTCACACAGGGCAGGGTGCTGGCGGAGGGCGAGGTTCTCGGTTCGAGTCCATGATGTCGGAGCCGCAGCGACCGCCATGCCGCCACCGACACTCAGCAATACTCCACTACCACCATCTATTGCCGATCTGCAAAAACAAAAAAAAACATGTTAAAATACACTTTAAATAATGTCACTGTCATCATCACATCTAACCTCCAATCCTTGAATCACAGACGTAATGTTAGTTCCAAATAATACTTAATCAATTATTCGGTTAAAAAAAACATTTCGTCGAATACGTAGTAACATAATCATAACCTTAAATAACTTCTTAGGTTTTCACAGCCAGAATTGATATTGTGGCTTTTGGGTTTAGCCGTGTGTGGCGAATTTCTTTTGACCAATATTTCGACCGGCATTGCAGGGACAACGCCGGCGGGTATAGCTCAATGGTCAAAGCGTTTGCTTTGCAAGCCAAAGGTCGTGGGTTCGATCCCAGACGGAGATTAAAAAATAAAAAGATTTTTTAATCTATTTCTTAGCTCTAAAATACCCCCGTTGGTGTGAATTTGATCCCTCACCCGTAGAATGCCAGTCATAGCCTATTAATTAAAATTGAAGACCACCCATTCATAGTTAATTCCTGTAATAATAAGGATGATGCGTGAATCTCGGGCTGTAGTTTATGACGTTGGCGGATCAACACATGCAGCGCTTAGCCAGCGCCGTGGTAAGCGTCATAGAATTCCACAGATGAGACTTCAGCATTACTATCACCATCTGATGCTATTCTCCTGTATGTTTACATTAAAAAAAAACTTTGAAATGTATCGTATAATAATAACATGTTTTTTGAACAATAAAACACACAGCGAAATTAATTATGTGTTTACAAATATTAAAAAACAGTTTATAACAAAAAAGAAAACATTTTTTAAACATCGTATATACTTTTATATGCATCACTGTTTATAGCAATAAAATATCAAATGTTTTTTCGAAAACAGATGAATTTTCGTTATTTAAACATAGATTATTATATAAAAGTGTGTATAATGTTGTAAAATGCCTTTTTTAGAGTAATTACTGATGAAGCTTTACGGACGCCCTTCACAGAAATCGCGGTGTTAACCTAGAAATGTTTATCGGCCAAAAACGTTCGAAATAAATCTACAAATTTGAATTTTTCACGCACCGCTAGCTTCCCGGCACAAGGACGTACAATTTTGCGTCAATTTCGCAAAGATTTCGCGATTATTTTTCGTCGTTCTCGGCGAAAAGCGATCAAAGATGGTGACAAAGAAGCGGATCGGTTGTGACTGATTTGACAGTTCATAGACTGATGTTTCCCTCTGGCGGCGAGATCGCGAAACGAGCGGCAACTCTACGGGCGGTCTCGGTGACGCAACGACGTATGTCGCGCGCAACGTCAAACAAGATGTGCCTTTACGCAGTCGAAGAATTGCAATTGTCTGTATCGAATTATTTGAAATGGGGAATAATTCAAATTTTAATGATTTATATACAACAACAAAAAACTATGTTTATACGAGTATATAAAAGAAAGTCGTATTAGTTACACTATTTATAACCGATTTTTATGGTCTTTTTATTTGTTGAATTCATCTTAATTTAGAATTTAAAAAAAATACATTGAAAACATCGGAAAAAATCGAGACATATACTTTTTTTTTCATACATTTTGTATGGGACGTCTTTATGATATTTCAAGTTGAATAAATAATGACTGATTTCAATGGTTTTTTTTTTAGGAAAAATAACGGAGGTTAAGGGTGAGGATGAAGAAATGCTCAACATGAGTAATTACATTAATTTCAATGCAATTAAAGTACTTTTATTTCTTTACATTTTAAGTACAGTAAGTGGATAAAGCATCTTGCTTTTGACCTCTTGTCAAAATTTGGATCATTTTCAACAAATTGGTCCACAATTTCAGTTACAGTGGTCAAACTCCATTTTACAAACGCCATCGAAAGTTCTCTTTGCTCTTCTTCGAAATCACTAATATCAATATTTTAGTTTACTTCTTGCTCAGTTAATTCCTTGAACTCATCATTAGAAAGACTAGCTGCCGTGTCTTCAACTATTTCTTCGACGTCTTCCACATTTACCTCATCTAAACCGGTTTGTTTCGATAATTCCACTATTTCATCCATACCGACAGAGTGTCCGATGTCTTCGCTCTTACTTAAATCTGGCGATGCGCACAATTTCGGGGAATCCCCGGGTTGAAATAAAAGAGCTCTAAACCGAAACAGCGCTAAACGAAACAGCGCTAAACTAAACAGCGTTAAGCGGGGTCTCACTGTATTCATATGAACTTTATATAAAAATGAATTGAATTCAGATAGTAAGTTAACACAATATATATATAAATTCGCCGGCGCAGCTAGTAGTAGACATTTTATTACCTATAACATTTTCAGTATTTTTAGGTATTTAAACTTTTATATAAGTCTGGATTATAATAAATAAATAGATAAATAGTCAGGGATCATGTTAGAGTTTTTTTTTTCTTCCCACATCCGTTCCATGATGGAACATAGGGTCACCACAAATAGCCTCCACTAAGATCAGTTACCATTGTGCATGACAACATATCCCAAGACATCTCTACGTATAAAGGTCTATTTAGGAACACATATGGTAGCTTGATATGAGAGCTTGTTAAATGCGTTTATAGTCTTTAAAATGGACCACTGCAATGCACTGCACTTGGGCCAACCAGACAAACAATTAAAGCGATTGCAGTCACTACAAAACGCAGCGGCACGACTAGTGTACAACGCGCCCAAGTTCTGTCACATTACTGATACTACACCGCCTGCTGCGGTTGAGAGTTCCGGCTACAATCGAGTACAAACATGCCTCTTAGCTTATAAGGCACTCAACGGAACTGTACCGGGCTATTTGACAGAACTGATCAAGCACAAGGAGATAAGCGCGCGTGAAGAGACACTCAGATCAGCCAGAGCAAACAGAAGCACCCTGCAGCTGACGGGAGGTAAGTCCTAGCACGGTCTTTGGCAATCGTGCTTTCAGCTACGCGGCACCAATGGCCTGGAACTCGCTGCCGGAAAGCATAAGTTCTCTTAAAGCGGAGGCATCCTTCAGAACCAGACTCAAGACCCACCTTTTTACTCAGAGGCAAAGAAGCGCTTTTGAAAAGATCATTCGGTCGTAAAAGAGCGCCATACAAATACTAATGTAATAATAATAATAATATGGTACCAAAATAAAAGTAAAAGATTATTTAGAAATTATTCCACATTTTTTAATTACAGGACGACATGTTTCGGCTACGTTGGGTATCCATTGTCAAGTCATGGTACCTTAACATGGTACCTAAATACCTCCAGGGTAAGAGTCCGGACTTCAAGAGACTGCAGCTGTAGTATCCGAGGCATATTTGGTGCGATTTGTTAATCAGAATTTTAAAAGACGTCAAATGATTAGGACTCCAGAGGCCTGTACCATTTGGTCCTAAGAAGCGATTCATGCCAATTGCGGTTGACAACGTGCGGTGACCCATCCAAATTTTATTCCGCTACCAATGTTGCTTAATTTTTGTGATCTAACAGAAAATTTCGAAAACGACGGTCAAATGATTAGGACTCCAGAGGCCTGTACCATTTGGTCTTAAGAAGCGATTCATGCCAACTGCGGTTGGCAACGTACGGTGACCCATCCAAATTTTGGAGTTGATGATGATGATGAAGGAGAAAAGATAGCTGCCATAGTGTCCGAAGCAAATTTTGGGTGATTTTTAAATCGGATTTTTTAAATATAGATCGGATGATAAGCCTAAATGGCGACTCATTAAAAATATTTAAAGTTGTTAATAAATTTTTTAAAATGTATTCAATCAAGAATTAAATTTACGTAACTCTGTTTAAAAAAAGAATACCGTCAAAAAAATAAAAGCAAAAAAATGTTTTTAAAAATAAAATGTCTAAAAATAATCATCGTTTATTTTTATTTATTTATTTATAGAAGCGGTTTAATAATGAAATTTATAACTTTGTTTATAAATATAAGCGGCCGACCTAGAACTTGACCTAGAAACCCCTAATATAAACAATACACTGAAGCTCCGCCGAGCTGACACACACACTAACGAAGCAGACACATAGAACCAGAGTATATAATGTAACGTGTATATATATATATATATATACACAGACGCTCTAATACATACGCAGTGTGGCGCTTGCTTGTGTGTGTGAGCCTCCCCAAGTATACTAGTTCATACTTACAAAGTATACAGCGTATATATTCATATATTACGGTTCCGCCGCATTTCGTTCCCAGACAATTCGTTCAACGTCTGATAGGTAACGACGTGGGGCGCACTGGATGTCTAGTGCACGGGACATTTGGCCCACGGGACAACTGATACACTAGCTGTCTCGCTAACCTACACTAAGTTATTTCGTTAACTAGACCTGGACTTTACCCGCCTCACACCCGAATCACACCGGAGGACAGTTAAGTCTCCTTGATGACGCGCTCATTCAGATTATGATTAGTCAGCAACTGATAAGTCCAGTGGGAGTCCCCTCTGAACAATTGTGGCCACTGCAAGTGCTAAAAGAAAGAACCCGTGAGAGAGATTAGAATCGCATTCACGGGTTGTAAAGAGATGGAAGATAGATTCTCTCACCGAAAATACGAGCAAAGATTGTAAATGCGTGGAATTTTTTTTTAGTGGCCACAAAGTCTGCATGCACGATAGGGCCGAGGCGATTCCCTCGAACTGCATCGAGAAGGACTACTCTTTCTAACGAGAGGAACTGACAGTCCCAGAGAATGTGAAACGTTAACTAGACCTATGTATCTGAACTCAACGTTCACTGGACAAATCTTAAGGTTAGGTTAGCTTAGGTGAACGGGACAACTGGTGCACTGGATGACTCGCTAACCTAACCTAAGCTATTAAGTTACCGAGAACTACGGATCTCTGGACTCTACGTGCACTGGACAAATCTTTAGGTTAGGTTAGCGAGACATCCAGTGAACCAGTTGTCCCGTGCGCCAGACGTCCTGTGCGCCCAAATCAATCGTCAATGGCAACTGACATAACTGAGTGGGGCAATTTGTAGTGACCATATGTTCTAGATATGGAACAGACATATTCATTAAATTTTTAGTAGACAAAAATGACGAAAGTTGTGAAGACCACCCATTCCTAGTGAATTCTTGTTATAATAAGGATGATGCCTGAATGTAGTGCTGCGGTCTATGACGTTGGCGAATCGACACTCAACACTTTAGTGTCAACCAACCGTCCTACTGCTTGTATAATCAGATACCCCCAACACCCAGACTGAAGTCGCGAAGCAGCTTTCTGAGATCCACACAACCTCTCACATCCGGCCCTGAAAATGAGAGACTCAAGCTCTGGCAACAAGTCGCATCAGAGGATTTCATTACTCCAAAGGAAGGCCTCCAAACTAGCAAGAACCTTGACTGGTGGAACTGAAAATGCCTGAACAGATTAAGAACCGGAGTTGGTAGAATAAACGACAATCTTCGAGCGGTGGGGAATGCTTCGGCAGGGAGAGTCACTATTGTGCGACTGTGGAGACATGTAGACCACCTCACACCTAAGATCCTGCTCTATGTGCCCAACAAGCTGCACATCTCAAGACCTAATGCTGGCCAACACACGGGCTATCGATGTTGCCAGATACTGTGCAAGAATAATTCGACGTCGCGGACACGAAGAATAAGAAGACTTGAGTGTGCCCAGCTGTTAGATTCCACGTCTCTGCGCCATAAGTTAATACAAAGAGGATGCATTGGTTAAACGCCTAAATTTGAAGACATCACAGAATTTTCGCTTTGAAAATGTATTTTAGTTTACTAAATAATGCTCATCCCAGTTGTAAGCGCCTGTCGATTTCTTTCCACGAATTATTTGAGCTTTATTTTATGTATAAGACTAAAAACATAATTATATCAGCATGATATAGCCGTTGCTGACTGGTACCGAAAACTTCGATTTACAATCTTTCGTCTCTTATTTCTATTCGCTTGTCGTACATGTGCCTGTATGTGTCGCCGTATTGACATTGTGGACAAGTCCGGTCACGGGTGTGACGTTAGTTATATAGATCGCCACTCACGGCGTTGGGCGACAGCCCGTCACGAGCGCGCTCAGTAGTGAGCCGACGGCGGCGAGATCGCATTGTATTGCGGCCCGGCCTGAATGCTGTGGTCCGGAGCCAGAAGTTTGCAAGTTATCGAAATATATATGTCAATGTGTTTCAGAAAAAGTCTTTGTGTCGTTAATCTGCTCCTCATCCTGCCACCACACGACAGAATAACGACCTTAAATTGGAGAGGAAGATATAAATAAATAAAAAAAATGTTTTCTTTCTGGGTACTGTATAAAATACGTATACAGATATTTCAACACTCGCAGAGTATGAATCTTTGATAGTGTGAGTAGCCTCCCCAGTAACACCAACACACACTCACGCAATTACACACGTACACGCTTTACACACCAACACTGTTACGCAACGAGTAACTTTCGTTTGCATTTCCATACTGGAGGGAATTTTGTACAGTCTGCCTTTAACGTCGAGGCAGATTCAAAATTAACATTAATTTAATAGAAAACTTTAAGTGATAAAAAAAGACTAGAGGCCTTTGAGATGTGGCCTTACAGAAGAATTGTCGGAATTTTCTGGAGAGACCACGTCACGAACAATGAGGCTCTCAGCATAATCAAGGAAGACAGGCACCTAGTAAGAACCATCTCAGAGAGGCGATCGGTCACATCATGCGCCGCGATGGTCTTCTTCACGACATTGTTGAAGGGATGGTTGAGGGGAGAAACTTCAGAGAGAGGTTCAGAGGAATGGGCAAACTCAAGTGGCAATGTGACATCTGTTAAAGAGATGATTGTTGATGGGGAAGAAAAGTGTTCGAAAGGCATCCAAGAACTGGCAGATAGAGCGCTGGACGACCCCCCGACACATCAGAAGAAAAGCGGGAGTAGCTAGAATGCGGAGGGCGGTGGATCGAAGAGGATGGAGACTCATACGGGAGGCCTACGTTCAATATTGGACGAACACAGGCTGATGACTGTCACCGCAAATTGCCATCACACATTTCTGTCTAACAAGGATTTTTAATCGATTTCTGAGCTCTAAAATACCCCCAGTTGATGTGAATTTGATCTCTCACCCGTAAAATGCCAGTCATAGCCTATCAATTAAAAATGTTGGTAGACGAAAGTCACCCTGTGAAGACCACCCATTCATAGAAAATTCCTGTAATAATAAGAATGATGCGTGAATGTCGGGCTATAACGTTGGTGGATCAACACTCCACATGCAGCGCTTAGTCATATGCAGCATGGTAAGCGTCATAGAATCCGCAGATGAGACTTCAGCATCGCTATCACCATCTGTCGGTATTCTCATGTATGTGTTGACGTCAGCATGATATAGCCCTATCTGACTGGTACCGAAAACCTCGATATACAATCTTTCGTTTCATATTTCAGTTCGCTTGTCGTACATGTATGTGACGCCATTTTGGACAAGTGCGGCCACGGATGTGACGTTGGTTATATAGATCGCCACTTGTGGCGCTGGGCGATAACCCGTCACGTGCGCGCCCCGACCGATCGAGGCGAAAGTAACGCCATTTGAGATCGATCGGGTAAACCGATTCTTTATCGAAAATATATGTGAATGTGCTTCAAAAAAAGGCTGTGTTATTAATCTTCTTCTCATCCTGCCACCACGCGACTGAATAACAACCTTGATTTAAAGAGAGTAGGATGTTAGTGTTAACATTTATAAAAAAAATGTATTGCGATACTCAAAAAAAAATTCGATCAACTCTTTAGAAAATGCCTCGTATTGATAGCAGAGTATGATAAGAGTATGACGTCGAACTAAACATTACTCCCTCAATATTATAACACACACACACAGCTGCTTTGAGAGTGTTAGTGAATGAAACCCATGTGTTGGCAAATATGTGTATTTCCATATGTTCAGGCATGTATAGCGTAATATGTACACACATATGTTAAGATATGTATACTAAATATATACTTGCATGTTATATCATTTTCAAAATGCAACAGCTCAAAAAAAAAAACAGAAAATTTAAGGGAAGAATAACGTTACACTTACTGTACTAAAGAAAACGAAAGTTTTATCTATTTATTTTTTAACTCCGTCGGGGATCGAGACCACGACCTTAGGCTTGCAAAGCAAACGCTTTGACCATTGAGCTGTACCCGATACTTGTCTTTCTTCGTAGTAGTATCAATCCGGTGGATTGGTTTGCAGCAACAGAATCTTGCATCTCGATCTCCAATGGTCCTTCGCAACCCTTTTCAGCTCAGCATAAGCGCTACAATTCATGTCCTCGAATACTTGCTGCAAATACTCCCGTCTAGGGCGCCCTCTACTTATCTTTATTGCTTTGATTTTCTTATTACTTAATCTTAAGTACCTATATTTGTATATACTTTTTACTTCAATTCAATTCTTGAGTCGAAAAATAATAATTTAAAGCTCAGCAAGCAACTTGCCATAACATTTGTTTGGAGCATCTTGATGTACGGCTGTGAGACATGGTGCTTATCTGAAAGTGATAAGAAAAGACTAGAGGCCTTTGAGATGTGGTCATACAAAAGAATTCTCGTAATTTCCTGGAGAGACCACGTCACGAACTATGAGGTTCTCAGCATAATCAAGGAAGATAGGCACCTAGGAGAGACGATTGGTCACATCGTGCGCCACGATGGTCTTCTTCGCGACATTGTTGAAGGGATGGTTGAGGGGAGAAACTGCAGAGGGCGCCCTAGACGGAGCTATTTGCAGCAAGTGTTCGAGGACATGAGTTGTGGCTCTTATGCTGAGCTGAAGAGGGTTGCAGAGGATCGAGAAGAGCGGAGATTGAGGTGCAAGATTTTGTTGCTGCAAACCAATCCACTGGATTGATACTACGAAGAACAAGACAAAAAAAATGTATTAATATCAACTTGATATAGCCCTTGCAGGCTGGTGTCGATAACCTCTCGATTTGCGATCTTTCGTCTCTTTTTGTTCGCTCGTCGGACATGTATGTGTCGCCATATTGTTTTTTTTGACAAGTCCGATCACGGGTGTGTCATTAGTATTGAACATGGATGTTTGTCAATGGTGTGCCGACCGCGATCAGTAGCGAATTGTGATCGGCCCGGTGCCTGTAAGCATGTAACTCCGCCCGGGCCGAAAGTTTGTCAAGTTTACCGAGGATATATATGTGATTCTAAAAAGTCATTGGTTCGATACCCGACGGAGATTAAAAAAAAAATGTTTTTTAATCGATTTCTGAGCTCTATAACACCCCCGGTTGGTGTGAATTTGATCCATCACCCGTAAAATGCCAGTCATAACCTATTAATTAAAATTGGTGGTAGACGAAAATCGTCCCGTGAAGACCACCCATTCCTAGTAAATCCTGTAATAATAAAGGACGATGCGTGAATCTCGGGCTGCAGTCTATGACGTTGGCGGATCAACACTCCACATGCAGCGTTTAGCCATATACACCATGGTAAGCGTCATAGAATTCCACAGATGAGACTTCAGAATTACTATCACCATCTGTCGGTATTCTCCTGTATGTGTTTACATAAAGAAGCAATGAATTGTACTCAATATATGCAATAAAACAATAAATAATATTACTTATATATATATACATATACACACGTACCTAGTCTTATAATGTATGTTATGCGTGCAATATAGCGGTATTGCTTGATGGAAACGACAATGCTTACTATCAACGCGTAGTGTGACCTCTTTCAACAAAATACGCAATATCCGAGACTCGAGCAACCGTCATCATCATTCAATATTAACGTTTTGAATACGGTGTCATTATGATGTTTGATAATCGATTTTTAGACAATTTAATAAAAAAATATTATATATTTAATTTAGTTATTTATTTCGCAGAACCGAAGTTCTAATATACAAATATTAAGGAACATAGAGTATACATAAATATACGATACATAGAAAAGAAAATAAGAAATAAAAATAACATTAAATAAGAAGACGACACGCGTCAAAGATCACAGAGATCAAGGAGAACAATACCATCGACAAAAGAGGAAAAGGATGTAAGAAAAGGATCGAGGTGTGCTGGTAGGCCATTTAGGAGCTCCATTGCCGTTGAGTGCTCCAAGCTCCACAAGTATCAACCGGGATCAAAAATAATGGATGGCTACGAGCACGGGTGTACTTATCTGGAACATGGAAGTTGAAACATTCAAGAAGCTCGGGGATATTTAATCTAGCACCTGAAACGTCCCCATTCTTCTTAACTGCTGTGAATTTCGGCATCTCATTAAAAGTCGATGAAACCGTTTAATAGATTTTAAAAACAAACGTCTGCGTAGAATACTGGGGGTAGGATAGTTTGACTCTGAGGAAAACAAGGTGAGAGAGCCAACAAGACAGCCTTCCATACTAACGGGTCCGCCATCTAACGTTTTTTTGTTCAACTAGTGCTTATTTCGTGAATGGTAACACTTAGCTCATGTCTGATTTGACAGATAATTAGTTTTATCCTTCCGCTACACGAATATGGTTGTGTATACGCTTGAAAAACGCTGGGAAATATTGCGACATTACTTTGAAAATCATGCTATTGTCCGCCATCTAACGTTTTTTTTTTAACTAGTGCTTATTTCGTGAATGGTAACACTTAGCTCATGTCTGATTTGACAGATAATTAGTTTTATCTTTCCGCTGAACGAATATGGTTGTGTATACGCTTGAAAAACGCTGGGAAATATTGCGACATTACTTTGAAAATCAGGCCATTTTTCTTCGAAAATGAGCAAGGAGTGGCCGTTACAGTCAATGGCGATCGTTATCGGGCCATTTTTGTTCACAAAAATTGAAGAGGAGAATATTGGCAACATTTGGTTTCAACAGGACGGCGCTACGTGCCACACAGCCAAAGCTACACTCGATGTTTTTCGCCCCATTTTCAAAAAAAAAAGTTATTTGGCGGACCCTTTACAATCGGTCAAAAAGCGACGGTGGAGTTGTGATATTTATTAAGGATACCGCAGGAGAGCATAAATTACGGCAGCATTTTCTTCAAGCCACCAGGCTCGCGCCGTCTTGAATAGCCGTCGGAAACTATATATAGAACGTACTCGGCGGTGCTTGACATATCACCGAAAGCCAGCCGCGTAATAGGTTTCTAGAGAAAATGTCTAAAACTATTTATAAACGCATTAAACTAACGTTTGTAATGTTATATAGCATATCCGTGAAGTGCACTTCAAATACCGCGTTTATTATTTATGTATTGGTCACTTTATAGTATATTCCACGCAAGGGAGGCCCAGTTCAGACACGAGCTCCACGAATTTGTTTTGAGGATTAATTTGTTGGAGTCGTCTGTTTCATGAGCACTGGGACTTTCTGTTTATTATTTTCTAATACTTTAGTACTCAATCATTAGAACAAATTGATATCCTCCTCTCTTATTCGGCATCGAGTTACTGGAGGAGAGGAAGCAGGATCAGGTTCACAATACAAAAACTTGTTTTCGTTTCAGATATCATCACGGTTTATTTGTTTAACACTTGCAACAAAAATACCGTTGGTCGCGAGCTAGCTCCAACTGTCAACTGACGGCGCGCTCTGACATCTCGGCGCTGCCAACCGTCGCGGCAGAAAAAGCGAATTCAAGATGGCGCATGCAAACGCCGTGCAACATTATACAATTAAAACTAACAATAGATGTGCATGTCAGCCGAGCGAACAAAAATAAGAGGCAAAAGAACGTTTTTCGAGGCTTTATGGCATCAGCCTAAAGGAGCTGTATCAAGCTGATATCAATATATTTTATGCATTGTTTCTTGCACTTTCTTTTACTTATTTCTGGACCGCAAATTTGCGTCGTTCAATGCCCTAGCAGGCCAATGTTTGTAATGTTTTGTAACACAATAGATTCTTCCATGAACTTACTTTAATACTATTATTACAAATTAATGTAATCCGATTGTGAAATGAACCATAAGCACTCCTGTATGGGACCGTAGGGCATTGAACATAGCAAATCTGCGCTCCCGTAAGTAAACGAGTAGGAATTTAAAGGTTAATTATTTCATTACTTATAAAACGCATTAGACTAATGTTTGTAAAGTTTATAAAGTTAAAATTAAACACAATTACAGTGCGATACTATAGCATATCCGTGAAGTGCACTTCAAATACCGCGTATACCTGTATATTGGTCACTTTCTAATATGGTTTCGACACTTGGACTGTTATTACTCGTGTTCCACTGAAGCCAATGTAAATACCAAGGCGCTGGGAGTGCAGATGATGGACAACACAAAAGACCCAGTCTGATCAAATGAATAACATTATTTTTACATGTATGGAAGCCATCCATTCCGATCCATCAAATTATCTCAGTATCCCAATCTCTTTCTTCTAGGGATGCTTTCTTTACACTCGCTAATAAGGACATATCTGCACACTCGAAGGGGGCAGACACATAACGACGGTTCAAAAATATGTTTTTCACTGCTCAAATCATTCTTCTTCTTCTTGGCGACTTAATATGTAAACAGATACAGGAGAATACCGACGGATGGTGATAGTAATTCTGAAGTCTCATCTGTGGAATTCTATGACGCTTACCATGGTGTATATGGCTAAGCGCTGCATGTGGAGTGTTGATCCGCCAACGTCATAGACTACAGCCCGAGATTCACGCATCATCCTTATTATTACAGGAATTTACTATGAATGCGTGGTCTTCACGAGACCACTTTCGTCTACCACCAATTTTAATTAATAGGCTATGACTGGCATTTTACGGGTGATGGATCAAATTCACACCAACCGGGGTATTTTAGAGGTCAGAAATCGATTAAAAATCCTTTTTTTTTTAATCTCCGTCGGGGATCGAACCCACGACCTTTGGCTTGCAAAGCAAACGCTTTACTATTGAGCCATGACCACCGGCGAACTGTAGACAAGGATATGAAAACTCTGGGCTTGACCGAGAATGCGGCGCAGGACAGGCAGACATGGCGAATATTTACAAGCAAAGCCGACCGCAGATGGGAAATGGCGAGACTAAGCAAAGAGAAATTATGTAAAATTATTTTTAGTTTTAATCTCCTTCGGGGATTGAACCCACACTTTTCGATATATGTCTTCTTCTTCGTGTCAGCGACGTCAAATTATTTTTGCCAGTGTCTGGCAACATCGATAGCCTGTGTGTTGCCCAGCATCAGGTCCTGAGGTGTGCAGCTTGTTGGGCACATGGAGCAGGATCTTAGATGTGATGCGGTCTGCGGGATAGCATTAAAGGACCTCCCCAAAAAAAAAGACATTTTGTTGTTAATTTGCTACTCATCCTGCCACCACGCGACTGAATAACAACCTTAAATTAGAAAGGAAGATGCTAGAGTATAAATAATGTATTTAATTTAACATTCAGAATGATCATGCTAGATTTTCTGGAGTGTGTAGAATGCTCCATAATCTGCTTGCAACCTAGAAATTAGTTATGCGAAGTGACGCATATTACATTATGTATATATTAAACAATGGGACCCCCTTTCCGCCATTGTGCACCACAAAATGGGGGCTTTAATAACACATTTGGGGGGGCAGGGACCCCAAAAGATACGCACAACAGTTACAGGACGCTCCAATAATATCCCTCAGATTGTTTTTATGTAAACGCATGCAGGAGAGCACAGTCGGTAAAGACCAGTGCACTCAATGACGCTCACCTTAGTAGGCTGGACGCTGCACGCGGGAAAAGTGTGTTGCAAGTGTATATTTATGTGTTTCTTGAAGAGATGCAGATTGAAGAAAGGAGGAAACAGACGCTGGAAGAGTATTCCAAAGCTTACCGGCGGTATTAAGGAAGGAACTTTGAAAACTGCCAGATCTTGGTCGACACACATTAACCGTGTATGGATGTTCGGCAAGCATAAGACGAGTTTGTCGGCTGTGGGTGAGTGCAGGAGGAAATAGTTCTTTAAGTTCCGAAGAGCAGCGACCGTGGTAATAACGGTAGAAAAGACTAAGTGAACCAATCTTACGCCTGTGTTCCATTGATTGCAGGTTAGACGTAAGAGTGACATTGTTTATCAAACGAATTGCTCTTCTTTGAACTGAGTCAATTAAGTTTAGAAGGTATTTTGGGGCTCCAATCCAAAGGTTACTACCATATTCAAGGATAGGGCGGATTTGTCCTTTATATAGAAGAAGTTGTTTATCGTTGAAATACCTCAGTGATACACCTAGTTTTTTCGATTATGTTAATATTCTCTACTTAAGAAAATTTTATTCTTCACTAAATAAATGATGTTGACCTAATGTTTACGGGTTTATTTAAAAAAAAAGTAAAAATATGAAATAATTTAAAAACGTAGCCTACAATGTTTTATTTAAAAAATGCTTGTAATGAAACAGAATGAACTTTTCCCGCCGCACACCAGCATTAATTTTTTTGGATAAAAATTGACATAATTTCGATATAGCTCTTTTAGGCTGATGCCGAAAAGTTTCGATAAACGATGTTTTGTCTCTTATTTATGTTCACTCACTTGACACGCACATCTAATAATGTTAGTTTAAATTTTATATTTAAATACACGGCGTTTGCATGCGGCATTTTATTCGTTTTGACAGTTGCTCCATTTCATGTTGGTGCAACTGTCATCTTTAATTTGCTTTTTTGCCGCGATCGTCTTGGCGGCGCTGGATGTCACAGTGTTCCGGCAGTCGTCAGTTCACTCTCGCCCGGCCGGCGAAACGCCATGCCGGTCAGACGAGGAAATCGAGTCTTTGAATAAAAATAAATGCGCTTCAAAAACAAGTTATTTGTGTTGTTAATCTGCTCCTGCATCCTTTTAAAGACGGGGGATGTCAATATAAATAAAAATAGGTTATGTGTTTGATATGACCCCACCCTGTATATAACATAAAAAAACATTCCCTATTAAAATAGGGGTAGTGTCATATGCATTTTTCTATTTACACACTGGTATACGTACATATTGCATACATCAATGACTACCTATTTACATTAGTATTCGACTGAGTGGATCAGCTGTTTCCTGAACATTTTTAATGCGAATAATAATAGTATTGATTAATTCGCCCTCTGATTCCCCCCCATCAAATCCTCCAACAATTATATATTTATTTATTTATAACAGAAGTTCCAAGAAAAAAGTTACAGAGCATAGAATATACAATACATACATACAAAAAAAAGATAAAAATAACATAAAAGAATAAGAAGATGACACGTGTCAATGTCTAAAGATCTAGGAGAACAATACCATCGACAAAAAAGGAAAAGGATGTAAGAAAAGGATCGAGGTGTGCTGGTAGGCCATTTAGGAGCGCCATTGCCGATGTACCAAATTGAGTGCTTGAAGCTCCACAAGCATCAACTGGGATCAAAAACAACGGATGGCTACGAGCACGGGTGTACCTATCTGGAACATAGAAGTTAGAACGTTAAAGAATCTCAGGGTTGTGAATTGTACCGCGAAGAAGAAGGAATGAATGTTTGAGAGCAGCAATTTTCCTCCGGGACTCTAGCGAATGGAAAGAAAGCATCCCTAGAAGAAAGAGAGTTGGGTAATGTTCGTTGTAAATTATAGAGCATATCGCCATTTAAAACGAGTTATACTCTGTCAGCATGCTTCGTGCCTATACTAGTGATTACATTTTTGGTTTATATGCCTAGTATTGCATATCAGGCGAGCGAACAAAAATAAGAGACAAAACATCGTTTTTCGAGGCTTTTCGGCATCAGCCTAAAGGAGCTATATCAAGCTGATATCAGTATGCATAATGCAGTTATGCGGTTTTTTTAAATGTAATATATTTTTAGAGATCATATTAACGTGTGTACTGATATCCTCCTCTGCCATTTTGGACACCGATTAACTTGAGGAAGGATGCAGGATCAGGTTCACATTATAAACAACTTGTTTCTGTTTCACGATACATGTTTATTTGCCAATAACGTCGCCCGTTAAGGGCCGCCTTAGGGACGGTCCTACCACGAGGACGGGCGAGTTGCGACTACTTGCCCGCTCTCACATTTCGGCGGTACCACCCGCCAAGAGGACAGTTGTACCAACTGTCAATGGACCAACTGTCATAACAATTATTTTGGCGTATGCAAACACCGCTTAACATTCGATGTAGATGTCACGCAAGCGAACCAAAGTAATAGACAAAAGATCGCTTGTTGAGGCTTTACGGCATCGGCCTTAAGGAGCTATATCAAGCTGATATCAGTACATATGATCTCAAAAATATACAGTCGAACCCCTTATTAAACTACTCCGAATAACACGATGGATTGAAATATTCGCCGCCTGTACCCCAACTTGCGCCGAGTGTTACAAGGCCGACTATTTATTTGACACGGGTTCGGCTGCACACACACAGCCGGGCGGCCGGCCAAACGGTGCATACAGTCAAACGTTGGCTAGCTAGGTGTATAAGAGGAATTAAAAATAATGAAATTGCAATAAGAAAATCTATTATTGATGGGACCAACATAAGTTCCAAATTATTATCATCATACACAAGAAATAACTTCTAACACAAAGTCATCAACCCTGAAGAAGACCCCTGCAATGGCGGTCGAAATATCGGAGAGAAGAAATTCGCCACACACGGCTAAACCCAAAAGCCACAATATCATTATACACAAGAGATGCGTTATTAGAAAAAACTGAAAACTAAAAAAAAAACACTAATTCATGTTCCGGGGGAAAAAATTTTTTGTGCGTTTTTGTGTATACTTTATATGGCAGTTTCAAAGTTATGCGGTTTTTAAAATCCACGGAACGCGTCTTCCCTTTTTCTATGTAAATCATAGCTTTTTTTGTGCGTTTTTTTTTTGTGCGATTTACCACGGAACGAATCTATCGCACAAAAAAAGTTTTAGGTGTATTAGAAATAGTAACAAGGGGACTTCCTTGCACAATACAAGTATTACAATCGCACACATGCTAAATAATTATGCTGGGTCACGATCTTCTCTAGCAGTGGTGTACATGAGTAATAGGGTTGAAAAATCTGTATGTACAGTCGACAGCGTTATAGCGTACTAACACCCCCCATCTTTCTGAAGGGCGACAAAAATCGCGGGTTTGTCATCGGCCGCGTGGAGGAAGGATGCAGAAGCAGGTCGTTAAGCAAATAACATTGAGACAAGAGAGAATCAGCCACGACACTGAGGTAGAGAAGAGCAATTCGTTTGATAAACAATGACACTCTTACGTCTAACCTGCAATCAATGGAACACAGGCGTAAGATTGGTTCACTTAGACTTATCTACCGTTATTACCACGGTCGCTGCTCTTCGGAACTTAATGAACTAATTCCTCCTGCACCCACGAACAACCGACAAACTCTGCTTACACTTGCCATACTGTCATTATATACATTAATGTGTGTCGACCAAGAACTGTCAGTTTCCAAAGTTCCTTCTTCAATACCACCGGTAAGCTTTTGAATGCTCTTCAAGCGTCTGTGTTTCCTTCTTCCTGCAATCTTCAAGAAACAGATAAATATACACATGCAATCTCCCCAACCCACACACAAACACGAACACAACACACGTTTCCCGAATGCAGCGTCCAGCCTCCCTGACTGACCGTCATAGAGTGCACTGGTCGTGACCGGGTGTGCTCTCCTGCATGCGTTTGCATGGTAAAAGTAACTCATATTTATTAAAGGAATTAAAGAGAACAGATGATTTCAACTTAAAAAAATGTTAAACGCGGACTAAAACCTGGATGGGCAACCGCCTGTTGCTTATCACGTGTCGTTTGTCGCTTGATCAGTTAATAATCTGATTTCTGAGATTTAAAATACCCCCGGTCGGTGTGAATTTAATCCCTCACCCGTAAAATGACAGTCATAGCATATTAATAAAAATTTGTGGTAGACGAAAGCCCCCGTAAAGACCACCCATTCATACTAAATTCCTGTAATAATAAGGATGATGCGTGAATCTCGGGCTGTAGTCTATAACGTTGGCGGATCAACACTCCACATGCAGCGCTTAGTCTCACTAGGCACTCACACGGAAATGCACCGGGCTATTTGACAGAACTTATCAAGCCTTCAGAGATAAGCGCGCGTGGAGAGACACTCAGATCGGCTAGAGCAAATAGAAGCACCCTGCAGCTGACGGGAGGTAGTCCTAGCACGGTCTTTGGCAATCGGGCTTTCAGCTACGCGGCACCAATGTCCTGGAACTCGCTGCCGGAAAGAATAAGTTCTCTTAAAGCGGAGGCATCCTTCAGAAGCAGACTCAAGACCCAGCTTTTCACTCAGAGAGGCAAAGAAGCGCTGCCGGAATGACCAATAGGTCATAAAAAAGCGCTATACAAATACTGATATAATAATAATAAGAATCTTCAATTTTTACGGGGATTTGCTTTGAATTGATACCAGTCATAGGCTATTAATTGAAATTGGCGGTAGACGAAAGTTGTCCCGTGAAGACCGCTCATTCATAGTAAAAAAACTATAATAAAAAGGATGATGCTTGAATGGCGGGGTGTAGTCTATGCCGTTGGCGGATCAACACTCCAAATGCAGCGATTAACCATATGTAACACGGTGTGAGTCATATAATCCACAGATGATACTTTGAGACTGCAAATAGCGAGACCCATGTCTGCTATTTGCAGAATCCATTTCCTAACCTCACCATTTCCTTATTCATTTCTCACGTATTTCGTGGTTAGCAGCGTGTAACCAAAGAAGGCAATTCGAGACTCGCTGTAGTATACTACCTTCGCAGCCTTAGACTGAGGTCTATATGATATCTAACTGATGCACCTAGAATCACGGGAAGGCCTTCAGCCACTCTCTAACAAGTAGCTTTTTGCGTGCGTCCAGTAACGCGTCCTCATCTGGGTCTCCAAAACAGGACGGGACAGGGAGGGTTTTTCACAACGCGAGATGAGACTTGTGTATATTTACGTGATACAAAAAATATCACCCGTAAAATGTCACTCATAGCCTATTAATAAAAATTGGCGGTAGAAGAAAATCGTCCCGTGAAGACCACCGATTCATAGTGAATTCCTGTAATAATAAAAGATGATGCGTGAATCTCGTACCGTAGTCTATGACGTTAGGGGATCAACACTGCAAATGCAGCGCTTAGTCATATGCACCATGGAAAGCGTCATAGAATTCCACAGATGAGACTTCAGAATCACTATCACCATCTGTCGGTATTCTCCTGTATGTGTTTACTTAAATTAAAATATATATACCAAGAGGCACTGTCCCACGGTATTTTTTTTTTTTATATTAAATAACATAAATATTTGTTTTTACAAAGTTTAATTAGAACAATAACAAAACATAAGATAGGTTATCATTATCATGTGCGATAAAGAGCTTAAATTGACGAGGAATTCAAACATGGATGCGTACTTTTTGTCGTTGATAACAAATAGTAATTTTTAATCGTCAGCTGATAGCTTCGCTGTCACAGTGACGCGCTGATAGCGTTGTCATGGTTACGCGACGTCATCGGCGTAACCGGCGTCGCGACCCATCGCCCCCAGACAATTCGTTCCAAGGCTCATCGGTAGCGACGTGGGGCGCACCGGACGTCTGGTGCACTCTCGCTGTCTCGCTAACCTAACCTATGGATTTGTCCAGTGATCGTAGAGTCCAGGTATCCATAGGTCTTATATATTTCCAACAAACGTGATGCGTTGGAGGTGCATACGATGTAGGGAGACAGTTTTGTAAGTAGTTAGTCAAGGACAGTCAAGTCTTCTTCGTAGTATCAATCCGGTGGATCGGTTTGCAGCAACAGAATCTTGCATCTCGATCTCCATTCATCTCGGTCCTCCGCAACCCTTTTCAGCTCAGCATAAGCGCTACAATTCATGTCCTCGAATACTTGCTGCAAATACTCCCGTCTAGGGCGCCCTCTACAGTTTCTACCCTCAACCATCCCTCCACAATATCGTGAAGAAGACCATCGTGGCGCATGATGTGACCAATCCATCGGGCTCGCCTCTCTGAGATGGTTCTTATTAGGTGCCTATCTTCCTTGATTATCCTGAGAACCTCATTGTTCGTGACGTGGTCTCTCCAGGAAATTCCGAGAATTCTTCTGTACGACCACATCTCATAGGCCTCTAGTCTTTTTTTATCACTTTCAGATAAGCACCATGTCTCACAGCCGTACATTAAGATGGTCCAGTCAAGTATTTGATCTATAATCTATTATGTGGCAGCCCTAGTGAAAAAAAAATGTTTTTTTTTTGTGAAAATTTAAGTTCAATGCAGCTCACAAATAATGTAAGTTAAAAATATTAAAATAATTTAGTCATTAGTAAAAGAAGTGTTTTTATTTTTTTGAAAGCACGTGGCGATGAAGTGGTTAACATTAAGGATATTGACAAGGGTAATGAACTTGAACAAATGGGTTGATTCCAAGGTTCGCTGGTTCGCATCCCGCCTCTGCCGATATTTTTCTGAACGAATTGATGCGTTTGAAGAATCTGTTGCATTATAGTATGTGTATATTTAATTACTTATTAAGGATATCAACTGACAATACTTGAACCTATATAAGCCACTGCCAGTTTTTAATTGAATCATTATTGAAGATGGTTTGGTCTCCGGGAGGCCGAAACATGTAATCGCTTAAAATAAATGTGAATTAAAACTTTTTTTTTTTTATTAAAATTCAATTAAAATTATAATCCTTAGGTCTCGTTCACGAAATAACTTAGGTAAGGTTACGTTAAAGGGACATCTCGTGCACTAGACGTCCAGTGCGCCCCACGTCGGTACCGATGAGTCGTAGAACGAATTGTCTGGGGACGAAATGCAGCGGAACCAGCGTAACCATGACAACACAACAAACCATTTGTGCAATGATATTTGTTACTTTTAAAAAATATATTTAATTTTATTTCTTTCTTTTAGAAACATTACAAATACAAATATATTTAATACGATCCTGAAATATGATATATTACAAGAGGAAACAATTAGGTATTTACTATTATTAACAACAATTATTAAAAGTTCCGAAGCTCGCTAAGCAGAAGACTCCACGAAATTACTTTGATAAATAAATTCGTTGAGCTCATGTCTAAACTGGGCTTCTCTCAAGTGGAATATATCAATATTCGAGGCGATATCGTTGAACAGTCTGACCACATTCCCAAGAAGCATGGTCTCTGGCAGGTTGGTATTACTTCTAGGGAAGAACAAACAATCTGTGCCTCCTTATCTTTAAATAATTGTCAGGGACAAACAAACCGATTTCCAACAAAATATCTGTATTTCTGAACACTAGTCGAAAGAAATGAATACTCAAGCACACATCTCTTCTAGTTCTCAACTCATTGTATCCCAACATACCCCGTATAAAGTTAGATGGGTACAGCCACGGATAATATCCGTACATCCTCATGTAAAGAAACCTCAAAAATTTCTTCTGAACTCTCTCCAACATGAGTTGCAAAGGCCAATGCCACGTTCTGTGGCATTTCCCTTTATTAGAGTTAAGTAAGGAAAGGATCTTTAGCGTAATCCAACAGAGGCCTGGACCGGTTGGATACGTCGACCTCATCGCTACGGCGTCTAACTATCACGTCTTATCTGTACACGCGGTGACCTTCGCCGAATAATTAAAAAAAAAACTAAATTTAACAATTTTTTTTTATGTAAACACACAGGAAAATACCGACAGATGGCGAAAGTGATTCTAAAAAATTTTTCAAATGAGGATCATATGACGCTTACCTTTCTACATATGGATAAGCGCTGCATGTGGAGTGTTGATCCGCCAACGTCATAGACTACAGCCCGACATTCACGCATCATCTTTATTATTACAGGAATACACTGTGAATGAGTGGTCTTTAAAGGACGACTTTCGTCTACCACCGTACTACGATACTTGTATATATGCTCCGAAAACAATGCCTAGGTAAATGCTTCCAAGGAGCGCAGGTACAAGGCGATCGCTCCGAGGGGTGTCCAAAAAAAGAAGGCCTCGCAGGAGCAGTGTCGTCTGTGCGGCACATCAGTGAGAGCCTAAATTTAGCGAGAGTGGCTTTCCTCTGGGCGGGAAATCGATAGATTAGGCGGAGGGGGAGGAGGCAGGGTATACACAGAGGACCACCGTATAATAGATGCCGACCGGGCGAGAACTACCCGCGGACGATTCTTTGTCTAGCCACGACTCGCTTCTGTATCAGCGATACTAGAAAATGTCACAATAAATCCGTTTATAAGCAAAGTGTCTAGCATTACTATATAGTACAGTGAGTCATTTCAACATCATCGTCATTATTGGCTATTTATTCATAAAATAATATAGGAGTGTGTGTTTGTTCTTTCTGCATTACCACACCGTTCGTGCGATCTATATGAAACTTTCAGAAATTACTGAATTTAGGCCTTTGAAGATTACTGTAACAAAATATACTTTTATATATATTTAAAAAAAAATGTAATCGCATGTAAGAGAGCACAGCCTGTCAAGACCAGTGCGCTCTATGACGCTCAGCCAGGGAGGCTGGACGGTGCATGCAGGAAGCGTGTATTGTGTTCGTGTTTGTGGGTTGCGGCGATCGAAAGTGTATATTTATCTGTTTCTTGAAGAGATTTAGATTGTATGAAGGAGGAAGCACTGACGCTGGAAGAGCATTCCAAAGCTTGCCGGTGGTATTAAAGAAGGAACTTTGGAAACTGACAGTTCTTGGTCGACACACATTAACCGTGTATGGATATTCGGCAAGTGTAATAAGACGAGTTTGTCGGTTGTGGTTGGGTGCAGGAAGAATTAGTTGTTTAAGTTCCGAAGAGCAGCGACCGTGGTAATAACGGTAGAAAAAACTAAGTGAACCAATCTTACGCCTGTGTTCCATTGATTGTAGGTTAGACGTAAGAGTGTCATTGTTTATCAAACAAATTGCTCTTCTTTGAACCGAGTCAATCAAGTTTAGAAGGTATTTAGTGTCTCAACACATAAGTAACTGCCGTATTCAAGGATAGGTCGGATTTGTCCTTTATATAGAAGAAGAAGTTGTTTATCGTTGAAATACCTCAGTGATCTATATAACACACCTAGTTTCTTAGAAGCGAGATCGGCTTTATACTTAATTGACTCGTAATATTTGTTATATTATTCGAGATTGATACTCCAAGCATGTTGATGGAGCTTGCTTTTGAAAGACAGCAACCGTTGAAAGATTCAGGATCCATAGCAGTCTTCTTGGTGGAGAAAGTGCATGATTGGTTTCGCAATAATTACACAAATAAAATAAAGTGCCGTGCAATACGGCTGATACATGATCATCATAATAAAATAACATTATCATTTCATAAAAATAATGCTACACTTGAGTGTAACATCCAATCTTGCAACATAGACATAAGTTTGGTTCATTTAGTATTTTTACCGTTATTACATAGCCGCTTTCTATTTCTAATAAATATATTACATACATTATACATATTCCTTCATTGTACGAGTATCAAGTATTATATACTATATAATTTTGAAAGCTTGATATAGCTCTTTCAGGCTGATGCCGAAAACGATCGAAAAACGATCTTTCGACTCTAATTTTTGTTCGCTCGCATCTAATAATGTTAGTCTTAATTTTATATAATAATACACGTTTGCAAACGTCATTATATTTATTTTGACAGTTGCTGCAAGTCATGTTGGTTCAACTGTAAGCTTTAGTTTATTATTCAGCCGCGATGATCTTTGGGGCGCTGACTGTTACTGTACCAGTCTATCAGCCCGTCTCCACAGTCCCACGATAGAATATGTTACGGTCGGGTGGGGAAACCGAAGTCTTATATTAATAATAAACGCGAATTGTGCTTCTAAACAAGTTCTTTGCTTTGCGACCTGCTGCTGCATCCTTCCTCCGCGCGTCCCGATGACGAACCCGCGACTTGTTGTCGCCTTTTGAAAGATGAGGGACGTCAATATCAATTATTATAGTATTTTTTTAAGGATTGGGTTTTTATTTTCTCGAGTATAGGTTATACACATTGACATCAGCACGATGTAGACTTTGCCGACTGGTACCGAAAACCTCGATATACAATCTTTATTTTCTGTTCGCTTGTCCGCTCACGTGTGTGTTAGTTATAGACATCGCCACGTGAGCGCTGGGCTACAGCCTAAGAGCCGACGAGCGGGCAGTTGAGTTCTGACGGCCAAGAAGGTCGCATTCCGCCTGGCCGGAAGCATGTAAAGTTTATCATAAATATAATCAATGTGCTTCTAAAAGAAAGTCTTTGTTTGCTGACCTGCTCCTCATCATAGCCTCACGCGACGGAATAGCTCCTTTTCGAGAGAGAGGAGGATGTTAACATGTGTGCCATTGCTTATTGGCAAACTTGTCTTCTTTGAGCGGAGAACAGATCGTTTAGAATGCAGTCGATATGTAACATATTATGTATATAGAGTTTGACCAACGTTCAATGTGTTAGTAGGGTAAGACATCCAGTCGTTGGCCACTAGAGCTTTCGAAACGTTGAGTATGCCGTCATTTGCTTATCCGCATGTACTTACTGCTATATAACGTGAGAAAGAGACATGACACTAAGAATCAGCGCTACTCGCTATGTTTCAGATAGCGTATGAGTGAGATTCCGCGCTCAAGATGCACGAGGTAATTACATAGCCGCGAGCGTTCCGGACGGCCATCTGTTTCTGACGAAACAATCGCAAAAGTTCGTAAGCTCTCCGAAATGATCCCTGATGTCAGCAAAACCTCTATTGAGAACTTTTTTTATTTTATTTGTCCAAGGGGGTGCGTTTGCATGAGGATAACGCTCGACCGCTCACCGCTAACGCCACCAACGAGCTCATCGCGAAATTTGGATGGGGTATTGTCAAACACCCACCCTACAGCCCGGACTTAGCCCCAAGTGACTAACATCTCTTCCTGACATGAAGAAACACCTGGGCGGAACGCATTTCGGCGACAGAGAAGAGCTGGAAGAAGCGGTTCTCAGGTATCTTAGCGGCTTGGGGGCAATTTTTTTTTGACTCGGGCATTCAAAAGCTCGTATACCGCATGCAAAAATGCATTGACTTCAATGGCGACTATGTAGAAAAAAAGGTTAAAATCTGAACTTTCCATAAATCTACGCATTCATGGAATTAAACATTTACACTGTGAAAAATCACTGGGAACCTTATTTTACGGATAAACCTCGTATAACCTATACAGGATGGCATTAACTGATGCACTGTTGTACTTTTTACAGGTGTATATTAATCTGTTTCTTGAAGAGATCCAGATTGTAGGAAGGGGGAAACACAGACGCTGGAAGAGCATTCCAAAGTTTACCGGTGGCATTTAGTTAAGAAGTATGGAAACTGCCAGTTCTTGGTCGACACACATTAACCGTGTACGACAAGTGTAAGACGAGTTTGTCGGTTGTGGGTGGGTGCAGGAGGAATTAGTTCTTAAAGTTCCGAAGAACAGAGACCGTGGTAATGACAATAGAAAAGACTAAACCAATCTTAAACTTGTGTTCCATTGATTGCAGGTTAGACGTAAGATTTTCATTGTTTAGCAAACGAATTGCTCTTCTTTGAACTGAGTCAATTAAGTTTAGAAGGTATTTTGTGTCTCGACACATAAGTGACTGCCGTATTCAAGGATAGGTCGGATTTGTCCTTTGTATGGAAGAAAAAGTTGTTTATCGTTGAAATACCTCAGTGATCTATATAAAAATAATACATTCGTTGAAAGTTTAGCGTATAATAGAAACGTGGGTTTAAGCTGATGCTTACCAACGACTGTGACCCTCGCCCCAGTAATTAGTGTGGAGTGGATGCGTTCAGTAACTGCTTTTTTGTTGTGCTGATCTGGATGCAGCACAAGCCGATGAAGCGAACGTAACCGCCTGCGATACAACAATGACGCCATTGCTATCCACTCCTAAATAATCTTCTTCGTTCAAACATTCTTCTGCTTAACCACTCGACTCGATTAGACTAAAGCCACAGGAGACCTTGCAGAGATATGTATGGACAATCTAAACATAAAGTACTTCTTCTTCGTAGTATCAATCCGGTGGATTGGTTTGCAGCAACAGAATCTTGCATCTCGATCTCTTATCGACCCTCTGCAATCCTATTTAGCTCAGCATAAGAGCTACAGCTCATGTCCTCGAACACTTGCTGCAAATATTCCCGTCTATGGCGCTCTCTGTAGTTTCTCTACCCTCAATCGTTCCTTCCGCAATGTCGCGATAAAGACCATCGTGGTGCTTGTGTGACCGTACCATCGGGCTCGCCTCGGACATGGTTCTTTCTACCTAAATAATACACTCACGATTACTGGATATCCTTACAAGATTGTATTGAGAGTAATTTTAAAAAATATCTTAGACAACATGCTATAATTCAACTAACCAATTTGCCGGCGGGTATAGCTAAGTGGACATTGAAAAAGCATTTGATAAAGTTGATTGGGAAAATCTATTCGATGTAATGAAAGAAATTGAAGTCAAATACAAGGGACGAAGACTCATATTTACAAAGAAGAAGCTGCCATAATGGGCAGCGAGGCAAAGAGGCCTTTGAGATGTGGCTTTACAGAAGAATTGTCGGAATTTTCTGGAGAGACACGTCACGAACAATGAGGTTCTCAGCGTAATCAAGGAAGATAGGCACCTAGTAAGAACCATCTCAGAGAGGCGATCGGTCACATCATGCGCCACGATGGTCTTCTTCACGACATTGTGGAAGGGACGGTTTAGAGTAGAAAATTCAGAGGGCGCCCTAGACGGGTGTATTTACAGCAAGTGTTCGATGACATGATAGCTCTTATGCTGAACTAAAGAGGGTTGCAGAGGGTCGAGAAGAGTGGAGATCGAGATGTAAGATTTTGTTGCTGCAAACCAATCCACCGGATTGATACAGCGAAGAAGATAGCTAAGTGAAAGCGTTTGCTTACCAAACGAAGGTCGTGAGTTCGATCCCTGACGAAGATTTAAAAAATACGTTTTTAATCGATTTCTGAGCTCTTAAATACCCAATAAGATACGTTGGTGTGAATTTGATCCCTCAAAAAGTAAAACGCCTGTCATATCCAATTGATTAAAATTGTTGCTAGACGAAAGTCGTCCCGTGAACACCACGCATTCTTGGTGAATTTCAGTAATAATTGGATGATACGTGAATGTCGGGCAGTAGTCTATGACGATGACGGATCAACATTCCACATGCAGCGTTTAGCCATATGTAGCATGGTAAGCGTCATAGAATTTACAGATGAGATTTCTGGATAACCTAAGTTATTTCGTTAGCGAGACATATGGAGCTTTGGACTCTACGATCACCGGATAAATCCAAAGGTTAGGTTAGGTTAGGTTGGAGCTTTGGACTCTACGATCACCGGATAAATCCAAAGGTTAGGTTAGGTTAGGTTGGAGCTTTGGACTCTACGATCACCGGATAAATCCAAAGGTTAGGTTAGGTTAGGTTGGAGCTTTGGACTCTACGATCACCGGATAAATCCAAAGGTTAGGTTAGGTTGGAGCTTTGGACTCTACGATCACCGGATAAATCCAAAGGTTAGGTTAGGTTAGGTTGGAGCTTTGGACTCTACGACCACCGGATAAATCCAAAGGTTAGGTTAGGTTGGAGCTTTGGACTCTACGACCACCGGATAAATCCAAAGGTTAGGTTAGCAAGACATCCAGAGCACTAGTTGTCACGTGCACCAGATGTCCAGTGCGCCCCACATCGATACCGATGAGTCGCTGAAGGAATTGTCTATGAACAATATGTCGAGACACCCTTTGGTACATACTTGTATATACCAAAGGGTAAATTGGACTAACGTTTGCAGTCTAGGGTTTTAGCTTTCAGGTAAAATTTATTTCAGCGCGATCGGATACATACCTGCCGAATTATGAGTCTCAATAAAAAACGATCATTTTCAATGCATACTTAGAATACATCAATTTTTTCCGATGTTTTCCTTCATATCTCGGACTAATTATACATGATAGAATATATGTAATTACTATGACAGGATATTTGCAATGTGTCATTCAAAATAACATTAAATTCAAAAAAAAATTGAGCCCGATCGGATACATACCTGCCGAATTATGAGTCTCAATACAAAACGATAATTTTCAATGCATACTCTTGATATATCATTTTTTTCCGATGTTTTCCTTCATATCTTGAACTAATTATGCATAATAATGTATATGTAATTACTATGACAGGATATTTGCAATGTGTCATTCAAAATAACATTAAAATTAAAATAAAAATTCAGCCCGATCGGATACATACTTGCCGAATTATGAGTCTCAATACAAAACGATCACTTTCAATGCATACTCTTGATTTATCAATTTTTTTCGTATGTTTTCCTTCATATCTTGAACTAATTGTACACAATAATGTATATGTAATTACTTTGACAGGGTATTTGCAGTGTGTCATTCAAAATAACATAAAATTCATGATAACCAACAGATTATCGTGTGAAACAAATATTTAAACAGGTGTTTTGTTTATCGATCAATAAAAACGCAGCACAGGTTAACACAACACAAAACATACGATTTAGAAGAGGGCCTCATTATTATATTACATACAAGTAATTACATAACTAATTAAAGACATTTGTATACATATTTACAAAAATATATATTGATATCCTCCTCTCTACGGGATAAGCGACTTAACGTCGCCGGGATAATTATCGGATCGCGTGGTGGAAGTATGAGGAGCAGATTAACAACACACAGATTTTTTCCGAAGCACATTGACATATATTTTCGATAAAGACTTGGTTTCCCCGATCGACCGCTTGCTGAAAACCCTCCCCGTCCCGTCCTGTTTTTGGAGAACCAGATGGGGACCCGTTACTGGACGCACGCAAAAAGCTACATGTTAGAGAGTGGCTAAAGGCCTTCCCGTGATTCTAGGTGCCACGTGTTACCAATGAAGGCAATTCGAGACTCGCTGTGGTATACTAACCTCGCAGCCTTAGATTGAGGTGTATTTGATATCTAACTGATCCCCGATCGACCGTAACATGACGATACTTTCGCCTCGATCGATCGGGACTTAACTCACGACTGACCGCGCACGTGATGGGCTGTCTCCCAGCGCCGTAAGTGGCGATCTACGTAACTAGTCCTAACGGCATTACAAAATGACGACACATGCATATACGACAAGCGAAAAGAAATAAGAGACGAAATATTGTATGTCGAGGTTTTCGGTACCAGTCAGCAAGGGCTATATCATGTTGATATCAATATATATTGATATCAGTTTGATATAGATATTTCAGGCTGATACCGAAAAGCCTCAAAAACGATATTTTGTCTCTTATTTTCGTTCGCTCGCCTAACATGCTTATCTTATCTTATCTTACATCTAAAAATGTTAGTTTTAATTTTATACAAAAATACACGGCGTTTGCATACGCTATTATATTTGTTTTGACAGTTGCTCCATTTCATGTTGGTTCAACTGTCAACTGTAGTTTGTGACAGCCGTGACAATCTTTGCGGCGCTACATGTAACTGGGCCCGTCTGGCAACTCAGTTCCCGTACGACAGAGGCCGACAATACATCATGCTTGCGACCTGCTCCTGCATCCTTCCTCCACGCGGCCCGACGACTACCCCGCGACTGTTGGCGCCTTTTTTTAAAGATGGGGGGGTGACAATATATATATTTACTTGAATATAAAATCTTTCCCAATTATCTTGATTTAATAATGTATTTTTTCAATGGTTTTATCCGCACACATACATTTTTTATATATACTATAAAGACATCTATCGTTATACGATGGTAACAATGGTATAAATACATCATCTTCCGCGTATCTGTTCAGGCAGAGAAATAGTCGAGTGGACTGCGCGGTGTAAAAGACTAGAGCAAAGGTTGCAAGGCTCGTGGTTCGAATCCCGCGTCTGCCGATATTTTTTCTGAATGAATTGATGCGTATACAATTTGATGCATAATTGTATGTGTATATTTAATTACTATAAGACGCAAAGTCATATGCGCCGAAGAAATGCGTAAGGCAATCAACCAACCGTCCCACTGCTTGTATAATCAGATACCCCCAACACCAAGATTGAAGTCTCGAAGCAGCTTTCTGAAATCCACACAACCTCTCACATCCGGCCCTGAAAATGAGAGACTCCAACTCTGGCAACAAATCGCACCAGAGGATTTCATTACTCCAAAGGAAGGCCTCCCAACTGGCAAGAGCCTTGACTGGCCGACCTGGAAATCCCTAAACAGATTAAGAACCGGAGTTGGTAGAACAAAGGACAACCTCGAGCGGTGGGGAATGCTTCGGCAGGGAGAGACACTATTGTGCGACTGTGGAGACCTCCAGACCGCCTCACACATACGATGCTGCTCCATGTGCCCAACAAGTTGCACATCTCAGGACCTAATGCTGGGCAACACACGAGCTATCGATGTTGCCAGATATTGGGAAAATTTGACGTCGCTGACACGAAGAAGAAGATTACTATATATATATATATAATCGTGTCGGAAGCAATAGGGTCAGATCCTGTCTGCCCAGAAGTGGGCGACGTCGATGGCGTTAATCCCGGCCGTCATCAGGTCTTCCTGGGTGCAGCTGCTCGGGCACTGCGCACACTCCAGAAGGTGTGACAGGGTCTGCTCCCTTTAATTACTAATTTAAAATTGTAACACATATAGTATATTATAAGGATGCTTACCTATTTTGTAAATATCTGCCTTCGAAAAATTTCTTCCAGTATATTTTTCAAATCTTCATGTTTCCAGCACTGTTTTCACCACAAACAATAATATTTTATGATAGTTTATTTAGTTTTAGAAAATTCACTGAACTTTTAACACACACATATATACCTAAAAAGGTTTAAAAAAAACATTACTTTCACATCACTATTACACACATAGTTTTTAAAGGAATTCATTTGAATTTGGAATTTTATTATGAAGCTATATTTTCAGTGTCACGACGTTTCGTCCCCAGACGATTCGTTCTACGACTCATCGGTAACGAAGTGCTGCGCACGGGATATTTGGTACACTGGCTGTCTCGCTAACCTAACCTAACCTAAGGATTTGTCCAGTGATCGTAGAGTCCAGAGATCCATAGGTTTCGTTAAAGAAATAACTTAGGTTAGGGCAAACTACCTTTCTGTTCTTTCCGGACATTTATTTTAGACTAGCTGCTAAATGGATAAGCCCTGATCACTGCTCTACGCAGCTAATGACTGGGCACGGCGCTTTTAATGACAGATTGTACTCATTTAATTTAGTTTCAAACCCTAGTTGCCCCTGTAGCGCCCCCTTTCAGACCTCAGAGCACATTCTCTGGGACTGTCAGTTCCTCTTGTTAGAAAGAGGAATCTTTTCCGATGCAGTTCGAGGGAATCGCCTCGGCCCTATCGTGCATGCAGACTTTGTGGTCACTAAAAAAAAATTCACGCATTTACCATTTTCGCTCGTATTTTCGGTGAGAGAATCTATCTTCCATCTCCATCTCTTTACAACCCGTGAATGCGATTCTAATCTCTTTCACGGGTTCATTATTTGAAGCACTTCTGTGCAGTGGCCACAATTGTTCAGAGGGGACTCTTACTGGACGAATCAGTTGCTAACTGATCATAATCTGAATGATCGCATAGAGATTTAACACGTTTAACGCCATGTAATGTTTTTAATGCATTCGACTCAGAGGCGCCATATAGGTCACATTCAATGTTAACATTACATTGAAATGTAACCGCTGGCGTACAGAGACTGTTTGTTGTGTGTTTGGTGACCTACGTGGCGTGAAACGTGTTAACTGTCCTCCGGCGTGATGCGGGTGTGAGGCGGGTAAAGTCCAGTCCAGCTAGTAATTTACTTCTTACGATGATTTCAAGTCTTTTTATATAATCCAGCGTCCAGTCAATTTTTGTATACGTTTTCATAAAATCTGATGATTAGCTCGATGCTCTCGAAACCTGGATTGAACCATTTACTTCTAAGAAACGGTTCAATCCAAAATAACAACACAAAAGGGACCTTTAAACGAAAAATTCCCGCGAACACTGTATGAAAAATCTTGGTAATGTTTTCAGCATTCACTTTGAGATCCATTATAAATTATAAATATTTATTTATTTGCCTTGCTTTTACGTGGATCACGCAAGATAAGTTATCTATTATGAGACAGCAGTTTCGACTATCTCGTAGCCTTTCTCAATCCATCACTTGTTAAGAGATAACTGAGATAAGAGTGATGGACTGAGAAAGGCTAAGAGTTAGTCAAAACTGCTGTCTCCTAATAGTGAACTTATCTTACGTGATCCACGTAAAAAGAAAGTAAATAAATTAATATTTATAATTAAAAAAGCATGTTTTATAGGTGGGTTAACTGTGATACTAAATATATTTTATATAGTAAAATAAGAACCATCTTAGAGAGGCGAGCCCGATGGATTGGTCACATCATGCGCCACGATGGTCTTCTTCACGACATTGTGGAGGGGATGGTTGAGGATAGAAACTGCAGAGGGCGCCCTATACGGGATTATTTGCAGCAAGTGTTCGAGGACGTGAGTTGCAGCTCTTATGCTGAGCTGAAGAGGGTTGCGGAGGACCGAGAGGAATGGAGATCGAGATGCAAGATTCTGTTGCTGCAAACCAATCCACCGGATTGATACTACGAAGAAGAAGTCAAATATTGAGGGATCGTGCTGATCGCAAAATATGTGTAAATTTTTTTTTTTAAAACTTCAATATTATCGAAGCGCTTTCTTTCTAAAAGGTTCCGCATGCAAATTCAGTCGAAAATATGTCTGCGTTATAGAATCCACAATGTGACAAAGTGTGTTCTGGTAATTTTTCTTTATTTTTAAATTTGTCGCAAGATGCGACGCGGTGAGGTCGGCCATTAAAGGCGCGACAGACAACAGACGAATGAAAGACTAAAAAAAACAACGAATCGTTTTTCGATCAGCTTTCTCGAACAATGCTTGTTTAATGCGTCCATTGCACAAAAAACACCGTAGAAATATGAAATATCAATGTTATTCAACAGTTGTTAATGTTATTTGATTATTTAATATCAAGCTCCGCAAGCTAACATGCCAAAAAAAATGTTTGGAGCATCTTGATGTAAGGCTATGAGACATGGTGGTTATCTGAAAGTGATAAGAAAAGACTAGAGGCCTTTGAGATGTGGTCATACAGAAGAATTGTCGGAATTTCTTGGAGATACCACGTCACGAACAATGAGGTTTTCAGGATAATCAAGGAAGATAGGCACCTAGTAAGAAGCGTCTCAGAGAGGCGATCGGTCACATCATGCAACACGATGGTCTTCTTCACGACATTGTGAAAGGGATGATGGTTGAGGGGAGAAACTGTAGAGGGCGCCCTAGACGGGAGTATTTGCAGCAAGTGTTCGAGGACATGAATTGTAGCGCTTATGCTGAGCTGAAGAGGGTTGCGGAGGACCGATAGGAGTGGAGATCGAGACGCAAGATTATGTTGCTGCAAACCAATCTACCGGATTGATAGATACTATGAAGAAGAATGTTATTTGATTATTTAACATCATATTTTAATGTAAAATTAATTTTTAAATGGACCATTGGAAACGTAGTACGTGACATTTTCTGCGTGGAATTATTTTTTCTTAATTTGAAAAATAATGTATCTTTAGTATCGCAAATTGAATTGTTTTTACTTCATTATTTTTTATTTTTTGGTGAAAACCTAAGAAGTTATTACAGTCCACATTTATTCACAATATTTTTATATTATTACTTTCCGACAGTCTATTTATTTTAGTAAGTACCACTCGGGTGTCGAACCGAACTATAGATTTAATGGATGAGAAACTACTTCTTGTAAGTCCTACATTTTTCTTATTCAAAAACAAGTGACAAAAATAACTGGGATCACCTAACAACCTAACCTAACCTAACCTAACCTTCTCCCATCTGTTTTTCAACTTATCAATACCATTAGTGTAAAATTCCGTGGATTTTGATGCGAAAAATGTAGTAGAGGATGTTTTTACCTGCTCTATTGTATTAAATTTTTTGTCGCTAAATATTTTTTGCAGTGATCGGAATTAATGAAAATCGGAAGGAGCAAGATCTGGAGAATACGGCAGATGCTTGATAACATCCCAATTCTTCTCATTTATTTTGTATTGGGTCATCATGCCACATCTGGTTGCGCGTTTTCGTGATGATGACCCAACACAAGCTAAGTGAGTAGAATTGGGATATTATCAAGCATCTATTATATTCTCCAGATCTTGCTCAACAATAGAGCAGGTAAAAACATCCCTTACTACAATTTTCGCATCAAAATCCACGGAATTTTACACTAATGGTATTGATAAGTTGAAAAACAGATGGGAGAAGGTTATATAAGAACTGACGGAAATTACATAATTGATTAAAATAATAATATAAATAAAAAAAAAAAATGTTTAATTGGATATTTAAAAAACGGTCAGAACTTTTGCACCAACCTAATAATTTCAATGGGAAAATTTGCTTTGCTATATGAGTAATTTGACATACTAGCAAGGTCGCGGAACGAATTAAACTCTTATGAGGAGATACCACTGTATATGTAATACAAGGTGTGAGGGAGTAGGAGTGTGTTTTTACGGTGTGAAATAGTTATATAAATCACAAATGTATTATCGTGTACACAATGCACTAGTACTACATACAAACTATTGCTTATCTTTGAACAATACTCTTTTAGACGTTATTTACGTGAATGACTAAAAAAAACTTCTGTTTTTGGCTAAAAAATGATAATGTATACTCTCATTGAGAAAATAATATATCAAAGCTATATCAACTCTCGGGCATCGCCCCACCAAACATACGGCGAGAAGTTACTACCAAGAAGGGGCTCACAAAAGCAAAACCCATGACACACTCCACACCTATGTTTGGGTATCAAAAGATAACCACGAGGCTCAAATCAAGAAGAAGTTTCTTACAGTCGACAACGGAACTGGTGATACCCGAGGCCACCCTGCGGCTGAGCATGTGGAGAAGCGCAACTGAGGGGATAACTTGGATTGCCCTGAAAGAAGATCTAGCCCCTGGACACGACCAGGGGTGGAATATATGGAGGTCCCTTAACAGACCTGGGACCGGAGTGTGCAAGACGAGGACACAAATGAAAGCCTGGCAGTTTTACAGCGGACCGACTGAATGTGACTGCGGCGCGGAGCAGACCCTGTCACACCTTCTGGAGTGTGCGCTGTGGCCGTATATTGAGAAAATCGACCAACGACAAATATATACATAACACTATCCAGTCCGATTACACAACATGTGTGTAATCGCCAGGCCGAACGTTAAAGGCGGGTCACACAAGTTGTGTGCGATCGTTCCGCCAACGCTTAGTGGCCGACTATACACAGCTTGTTTTATGTTTTTCCAAACGTTAGTGGCCGATCACACAACATACGTGTTGTTTTTACGTTCGACCACAATTCAAAGATCTCAAACCTTTTCAGGAGGGTCATATTTAATTTTATTTGAACACATGACGATAAAAAAGCTTTATTTGTAAAAAAAAAAGAAAAATGTGAGATTAGACTTTATCTCGCTTGTTATAATTATTATTTTTGAATTGGGAAAACGTTGATCGTTTTTCTCGATCAATATTTCGATTGTATGCATTTAAATTTTATATGTTTGTTAGCAAAATAAGTATTTCCCAAAATATAAACTGTTTTTTTTAATTTTATTTTATCTTCCAATGCTGTATATTTTTGGTTATTCTTAGTCTCCTTATATACGCTGATGCTTTGTCCGATATTCCCTCAGACGCCGAGGAGATCCAAGACAGCGAAGATGATGGAGGATGGATATATATCGGGTCCGCCAAATAACTTTTTTTTTTGAAAATGGGGCGCAAAACATCGAGTGTAGCTTCGGCTGTGTGGCACGTAGCGCCGTCTTGTTGAAACCAAATGTTACCAGTATCCTCGTTTTCAATTTTTGTGAACAAAAATGGCCCGATAACGATCGCCATTGACTGTAACGGCCACCCCTTGCTCTTTTTCGAAGAAAAATGGCCTGATTTTCAAAGTAATGTCGCAATATTTCCCAGCGTTGTTCAAGCGTATACACAACCATATTCGTTCAGCGGAAGGATAAAACTAATTATCTGTCAAATCAGACATGAGCTAAGTGTTACCATTCACGAAATAAGCACTAGTTAAAAAAAACGTTAGATGGCGGACCCTATATAAACAAATAAATATATGCGATTTTTTTAAGCAATTCTTTAAAAAAACAGTCGGCCTCCGGCGTAAGTTTAATCGCGTACCGCGCGGACTGGATAGTGTTAATAAATTTGCTATAATCTATGCTTCATAAGTTTTGTCGTTAGATGAATGGTTTAGGTGTTAAGAGAAATTCAAAGTTTTAC